>CM034146.1:74439144-74835653 GCA_019776745.2 Taxus chinensis | reverse complement strand
AAGTTCAATAAGCTGATCCGGAAAATTCCATTATAGATGTACCAACTTTGGAAACAAAAGTGCTTTTCATCAATGCTCAAACCTCTGATAGAAGTTTTATTAAGAAGGTCGGTCTATCAGATTTGGCTACTACTCAGTCAACGGGAGCTACTAAAATAGAGGATGATCTATCTTAGCCAGAGGATCACGAAACGATATATACAAATCAAAAATCAAGGTTCTTATCAAGGTATACTGACCTATGTTCAAAAAATGGCTAATGATTTGATTTGCTTTAAAGAAGCAAGGGTCTCAGCAGGGGAAGCAATGTTTCCGTACGGATATTCCCTAGGCGGAATTTTAGAACAAGGGTTTTGTTACCTCCAGAGATAGGCCGCAGGTTAGCTCCTGACTCAACCGAGATTAGGCAATTTGAAGACTCCGCCTGTTAATTGCCAGCAGGGAACTGATTGAAGAAGATGACGAAAAACCAGAAGAGCAAGATTCTCCTGAGGATTCGAAGCTTCAGGATTATGCTGATGGAGTTTTATGATGAGTCAGCTGGCGACTCAGCATTGGTTATTTGGAATATGATGAAGATGAATGGAGCCAGATGTCAATCATTGCCTGTTTTCACTCGGGGTCTCCCAATCTCAGTTCCCAGAAAGCCTCTGAAAATATAAGGAGAAGAATATAAGGAACCTCCTGTATCCATAGTTCAAAAGGGGGTACCCTTTTATTTTGGCGAAAATGAAAGAGAGGTTATAAAAAGATGCGCTCCTATTATACTTTCTCCTTCAGGTCACGCGGCTGCGCAGCACAAGCTCATATAATTACGAAAGTGAGCCTACATCTTCCTTATTCAATGCTTTCTGATTTCTTGATCAGCAAAGAGAACCAAAATTCCAAATGTCAGAACTAGAAGTAGTAATACCTTAGTCGTTAATCCCGAACAATTTGAAAAAGGATGGCAAGTTCATCAGACGTAAAGTGGCCGTTCCGTCACTGGTAAAGGTCTCCTTCAATCCTAATCAACCCACACTCAGAATAATATGACTTCTGCTTCTTCCTCAGGAAAGATTAACAATTTTATTGTCTCTATTATAAATGGGTTTTAAACTCAGCATTTGCATCAGTGATTTAGGGGCCCTCTGATAATGTTATGACCGCAAAAGTGGCCATGCCCTGGGCTTACTTTGACTAAATCATATGGACGGTGCTATTCCATGGAAACTAAACAAGTCCCTCTGATTGGTCAAATTAAGGACGCACAGTTCGCATTTGTTGCTTTTCCTGAGAAGAGAGTGAAAATGACTATCCTAGTTGCAGATATTCCTGCAGCTTACGGCATTCTATTGGGTAGAGGATTTTGTAAAGATGTCGGAGGAGAGATTAGTATGGATTGGACCAAAGCTAAGATCCCAGTCAAAGGGGTTCAACAGGTTCTTCATCCTGAACCGCAGGTAAAGTATTTGGTGACTAAATCAGATGATCCTAAGGCTCAGATTCTTTTCGAAGATGCTAGCTTCGGGAATTATTTCATGGCTTCAGAGATACCCATGTAGATGTGGAAGAGGAAGATCCCAATGCAATTTGGGACGCTCGAATTTGATGGTAGCTGCTCAACTTCTGGATCAGGCGCTGGTGTTGTTCTCATATCTCCTAGCTCCGAGATTTTCCCATCAGCTTATAAGTTGCAATTTGATAATACTAACAACACGGTCCGAATATGAAGCCCTGTTATTAGGATTAGAATTGGGCCAGACAGAAGGGAATCAAGAATCTCAAGGTGCAGGGAGATCCAGAGCTGATTGTTAATCAGGTCAGGGGTGTATATCAGGTGAAAAATGATCGGTTGAGGCATTATAGGAACAAAGTGTGGGATAGTATAGAATGCTTTGATGCATTTTCTATTAAGGCAGTTTTAAGAGATTATAATGACAAGGCTGATTCTTGGCCGTATCTGCATCTCTTCTTCTTCCTCATCCTCAGTTCAAGCAAGACACATACTCTATTGAGATTGTGTACCGCCCTAGCATCCCTGATAATGCAACTCACTGGCAGGTATTCAATGATGATCAACAAGTGTTGGCTTTCCTAGAAAAGGCTGACAATTTCAGTGAACTGTATTTTGAAGGTTCGGAATCAGCCTTTCGTGAAACTATTTTAGATCCATATCAAGAGGTTGATGGTGAATTTATCCAGCTGAAAGGCAACAAGATACCAAAAGGTCTGGTTTCTCTGGAGGGTTTGTTTGACAAACATGATCGCTTCATCCAAAACAAAAGGCAGGTTGAAGGAGATTCTTCCGCTGAAGTGGATCAAATCAATCTATGGTTCATCTGATCAACCTCGGATGGTGAATATCGGTAAATGTTGTTCTCCTGAAGAGAAGGAAAGATTCACTTCACTTTTGAAGAAATACATCGATGTGTTAGCATGGTCCTATGCAGATTTGAAATCTTTCAAGCCCAAGGATGTTCAGCACATTATTCCTTTGAAGCATGATGTCAAGCCGTATAGACAGAAGCAAAGACATTATAATCCGAAGATTTCAGGGACAATCCTGGCAGAAATTCAGAAGATGTTAGATGCTAGGATTATTTTCCCAATCCATCATTCCACTTGGATTGCAAACATTGTTCCTGTCAGAAAGAAGAATGGCGAGATCCAGATTTGTGTTGACTTTCGGAACTTGAATCAGTCCTCGCTGAAGGATAACTATCCCTTGCCGATCATGGATCAGGTATTACAAACTATAACTGGATCTGAAATGTTATCCATGCTCGACGGGTTTTCAGGATATAATCAAGTCGAAGTAACTACAGAGGATCAACACAAGACAGCTTTCACGACCCCATGGGGTACCTTTGCTTACAGGAGGATGCCATTTGGCTTGATCAATGCAGGAGCCACTTTTCAGAGAGCTATGGACCTAGCATTCAGAGATCTGATGGGTAAGGTCATAGTCGTGTATTTGGATGACTTGACTGTCTTTTCTAAAAAATGAAATGATCATTATGATCATTTAGAACAGGTACTTCAGAGATGCAGACGTCACGGAATTTCATTGAATCCTAAGAAATCCATGTTCGGGGTTACAGAAGGAAAGCTGCTGGGTCATATTGTGACTAGAGAAGGAACTAAATTGACCCAGACAGGGTAAAGGCTATTCAGAGCCTTACCTTGCCCACAAGTAAAACAGGAGTTCATTCTTTCTTCGGAAAGGTTAATTTTTTGAGAAGATTTGTACCTGATTTTGCTGACAAGACCAAGGATATCCTTGGAATGATGAAAAGTAAAATTCCATTTCGATGGAGTACAGAAGGGAAGCTGACATTTGAAGAAATAAAAAAGGCAGTTGCTAGTGCTCCTGTCTTAGTATGTCCAGACTTCAAGAAAGATTTCATCATGTATAGCTATGCTTCTGCCCACACCGTGTCAGCGATCCTGATGCAGGAAAATGGAGAAGGCATTGAAGCTCTTATCGTATTCATGAGATGTCCGTTGAAAGAACATGAATTGAAGATGTCGCAGATTGAAAAACATGCTTACGCAGTGGTAAGAGCAGTAAAACACTTCAGGTACTATGTACTGAATTCTCATACTCGTGTTCTCGTTCCTGATACTGCTGTTAAATCCATTTTGACTCAACAAGAGCTGGGAAGCCAAAGAGGTACTTGGATTGCTAAGGTTCAGGAGTACGACTTGGATATCAAACCTACCAAGTTGGTACAAGGAAGGGGCCTGTGTCAATTGATTGCAGAGAATCATGCTGAAGTAGAGTGCGAGAAGGATCAAGATAATTCTTCAGAACTACCTACGGTGCTTTTTGTCAGTACGACCGATGAATGGTACACAGACATCACTTTCTTCCTAACTTATGGTGAATGTCCTCCGCATTTAAATCAAAAAGAGAAGAGGACCATCAAGTTGAGATCTGCGAAATACCTTTTGTGGAATAATGCAATATACAAGAAAGGTATTGATGGTGTCTTCTTGCGTTGTGTTGATAAATCGGAACAGGAAAAGTTATTAGAATCCTTTCATAGCCTAGCATGCGGAGGACATTTTTCATCTTCTGTAACAGCGTATAAGATCTTACGGGCTAGGTATTATTGGCCTACTCTTTTCCGGGACTCAGCAGAATGGGTGTCTAAATGTGAAGCTTGTCAACATTTTGTTGGTCGTCCCAAGTTAGCAGCTCTTCCTCTGAAGCCTGTGGTGATTGAAGAACCTTTTCGCCAATGGGGGATTGATTTTATCGGAACATTGAATCCTGCTTCCAGTGCTGGACACCACTATGTGCTAACTGCTACAGATTATTTTACTAAGTGGGTAGAGGCTGTACCAATCAAGCAAGCAACTTCTGAAGCTGTTTGCAAATTCCTTAAGGAAAACATAATTGTTAGATTCGGTGTACCTCATAAGATTGTAGCGGATAATGCTTCCAATTTCTCGTCACATGAGTTAACTGAGTTTTGCTATGGATTCGACATTACTTTAGCTCATTCATCTGACTATTATCCCCAGGGTAATGGGCAAGCTGAATCCAGCAATAAGAATCTGGTTACTATAATAAGGAAATTAGTAGACGAAAATCAAAGGAATTGGCACAAGGCATTGTATGATGCATTGTGGGCTGATCGGATCACTCCAAAGCGAGCCATAGGAATGTCCCCTTTTCAATTGCTATACGGGATTGATGCTGAAATTCCTATCTCAGTAGAATTGCCGGCCTTACAGTTGGCGAAAGCGGTTGAAGATGTAGCTTTTCAAAATTCAATCGAAAAGAGGGTTATGTACCTAACCAAGCTAGAAGAAGAGCGAATCAAGGTGATTGATCGTATAGCAGATCATCAGAGCAGGGTGAAGAAAATTTTTGATAAAAAATCCAAGCAACGTGACTTCCAGATTGAAGATCTGGTGTTGCTTTGGGATAAAAGAAGAGAACAAAAAGGAATGCATGGAAAATTTGATTCTTTATGGAAAGGACCTTTCAAGATCCACGAGTTGAATGGTGAAAATAGTTTCCTTCTATCATATCTGGATGGAGGGTTACTCCCTTTGCCTTTCAGTGGACAACATCTAAAGCTGTTCTACCATTAATGCAAGATGCTCTCTTGCATTGTACATATTTTGCTTTTGTTTGCTTTTGTTTTTCTTTCTTTCTTTCTTCGTTTTGTTTTGTTTTTGATTTTCTCCTTGACCCCGTAGCCCATTGGATAAGGCCCTGGTCCGCGAGACCAGAGATTCTGAGTTCTCTTCCTTTGGTATTACAAAGAAAGTCCCCAACTGGAGCCAGCTGTTATCCCCGTTTTGAGTTCACAACGAAAACGATCGGATAACCCCTACAAAATTTTTGAAATGATTTTGCATTATGACCTCTTTTAGAGAAAATCGGGTTTTCGGGTGTTACTAACGGCTTGACATAAGCTTTAGCATGCTTTATGTCTTATGTCCTCCGAAATCCGAAACCCGCCTTGCAATAAGGCAATCCTTAGTAATCGGGTTTTCAGAAATTCAACTCATCGGAACATACTTGAGTTAAAACATGCTTTGTGTTGTGTGACTTCCGAAACCCGAGACCCGCCTTGTGTTAAGGCAATCCTTTGTAATCAGGTTTTCAGAACTCTAAAGCATCGGGACATTTATGTTCCAAAACATGTTTTATGCGCCATGTTCTCTGATTCCCGAAGTCCGCTCAATCCTTTGTAATCGGGTTTTCGGAAGTTCAATGCATCGGAACATTCATGATTCAAAACATGTTGGGTGCTCCATGTTTTCCGAAGCCTGAAACCCGAAATGCACTAAATTTCCTCGTGTCGGGTTTTTGGACTCCTCCAACATACTGACGTGGCCTTCATGCCGAATGGTTGGTGAGGTGGCACGTGCCGAGCTGAAGTGTATTTATTACTGATTTTCCTATAAATACCCAGATTTCCACGTCATTCTTACCATTCATATTTTTAATTCATGGATTTTTCGCATGCTCTTCCGCTCCCAAAACCCGCAAAATCGCGTTACCAGACTGGATCGTTTGTTTTCAATTTTACCTGTCTCGAATTGAAGGTATTTTTCGTTCCTTCTTTGTTCTCGATTTTTCTGGATCGACTGCGTGTATTTTCTTTCCAATTTCTTGCCAGTTGTCGAGGGTTTTTCTTCCTTCTTCTTGCTGTGTTGTTTTGGAATGGGTTTTGGGTTTTTAGGGTTTATTTTCTTTTTGAGACTATCAATTGGTGCTGTTCCTTCCAAATTCCAATTACTTGCATGATGTATGGAATATGAATAACACAAAAAGAAAGGATGTTCTATATGTGAAAATTCAAAGGAAAGACTCTGTTTTTGTTTCCCGGATTTTGAAGGCTGTTTTGCAGATTCAAAAGTCCGAAATACAAAGGAAGCTCGCAGTGACGGGGTTTTTCAAAATTCTGACCTCAACAGTGGACGCCGGGTTACCTCCTGTTTCCGCCATTGAAAGCAAGTATCGGGTTTCACCAAGATTCCGACATATCAGACCTGTCAGGTTCACTAAGTTTTCTGATATCTTCTTCTGCGAGTCGGGTTCTCCTCTGCTTCCGACGCATTCAGTCAATCAGGTTTTTCAGTGTGCACAGCATCTCCGGAGTTCCGAGTCTTTCTCCTTCCAATATTCTTCATGTCGGATCCTGGTTCATCACAGGAGAAGGCCGAAAAATCTAGCAGGATGAAATACAAATTTAAGAAACTAGAACCCCCGTCATATATCGACTGTAATTATGACATCAGGGATACTGAGCTGGGCAACATAGACATGGACGACTTTTGGAATAGGGTAAAGAGTTCTTCTCAAACCCCATGGATGGTGGCTTTAGCTAAAAGTGGCTTGCCCCTTGCAGCAGGCTTCCCCATGTCTGCCCAATGTCCAGAGTTTGTTTTGGCGTGTGCATCCAGCTACGACTCAGCTTCTCGTTCCGTAAGGAATCAGGCTGGTGAAGTAGTTATCAAACTAGATGGAGCTTATTTTGATGATCTCCTGAAACTACCAAATTTTGAGGAGTATGGGGCCCTAGATATCAAGTCGGCTTAGAAGGCCTGGGACAATAACCAGGAAAATTGCATTAGGGATGTCAATAAGAAGTTCTTGGTCAAGGCAAAACCAGTAATATCTAGATTTCCAAGAACTATCCCTAGATCGGATTTCATACAAGAAATCAACGACATTATCACCCTGCTGAGCCGGGTTTTTGGCTTGCCGGAATCAAATTTATTTCATGGATGGATGTACCAATTTATGGTCACCATCAAAAAGAACAAGCAAGGGATTGACTGGGGAACCCTTATCAGTGATGAAATTGATTCCCAGATGATGACGGTCCTGTCAACCGGAAAGTTTTATATGTTCTCATATGTAGCCTATGCAGCAGCTGGAATGAGGAGCTATCCCGGGCTAGAGACTAAAGGAAGCAGAACGATAAATCCAGTCTATAAGTATTATCCTCAAATAACTAAGAAGGGGTCCAAGGATCATTTTAGGAGGATAAATGACGCCTTTTTCTATGAGAACATCTGCCAGCTGAATCCAGGGCTGAGGAAAACAAGGGTCTCAGACGAGGCATGGGTTGAAGTATCTAAATGGGGATGTATCTTCTTACAGTTTAAGAAGTTTACCTACCTTCGAACGGTCATGTACTCTGGAGAACCTTTCCGTCTGCCTCATTATCCTGGAGATAGATTGATACTAATAGAATTGGTCAGACAACTATTGGATTTTCACAAATTCCAACAGAGCAAGCATAAGGCAGCAGTATCCTTCCCAATTTCCATTGGGAGATATACTTGCTCGACAATGGCTAAGGCCAAAAATGTCGAATGTGAACTTCAGGAGAAATTAAAGAAGCATATGAAGTCTCGGGATGGTTTTGACATCCGAGGAGTGCTGAGAACCTATGGAGCCCTACATCTGCACAGGCCCGACATTGAGGATATCTGGGTGGATCTATGTAACGAAGTTGCAGTTCACAGAAAAGATAATAGTCGGTTAACTATTGATGAGATCCAGACGCTGCAGCTTTCTGATTTGCCAGATGGCATGACCGACAATGAAAGTGTGTTGGATATGTCCTATGATGGGCTTAACGAAGATCGATACATTTTTCCACCTATTGATTGGTCGGCCAGCGAGAAAGCCTCTATCACCGATAGGTCAGCCCTAATTTTGGCTCGTACAAAGAAATGGCTCTCTTCTTGGGGCATGAATTTTAAAGATGACAAGTTTCCAAAATTGGCTGCTTCTGAGGTAGGGCCCTCCAAAAAGAAGAAGGACAAGGAATCTACTGGGGGGTCTATAAAAATCAAGATTCCCAAGAAGAGGAAAGAAAGACCAATCTCTTCAATTATCTCTCCAACTCAAACGGTGGATGTGCCAGAATCACCAACACCACCAGAAATAGGAGAAATTAATTTGGAAGAAGGAGGAAGCCAGCCCTTGACTTCACCATTTGCTGATTGCTCAACAGGAGAGACTTTATCTCTTGCAGTCAAGGCTTTGGAAACTGAATCTGTGCCTCCCCCTCAACAACCACTTCAGCCTCCTCATTCCCCATCCACTTCTTCAAGCATGGCCAATATTTTCTCCGGGCTCTCACCCCTCTCTGCTGGAACCCAAGTGATCACCAACACTCCCCCACAACCTGTGCCTCTATTCATTGCACCTACTACCACGTTGACTGCTGTTCCCCCTCCAATAGTAGAATCTGCTCCCCTTGAGAGTAGAATACCAGTTACTACAACATTGGCAGTTTCCTCTGATACACCACAATGGTTACTCGAGCAAACTCCGAGGAAGAGGAAAGTGATTGTACCCCTACCAGCCTTTGATTTCAGCTCACTTAAGGCTTCTACTGCGAGATCAGCCAAGAAACCCAAAACAGTTTCAAGGGTTTTGGTGGATGCTTCAGGAGATAAGTTCACAGAGATTGCCACTCCCTCAGCTGACAAAACTAAAGATGATGTAACAGCTGCTGATTACCAGGTAACCAGGGTGGCTCTAGGGAAAGTGACAGCAAAAGGGGCGCAGCAAGATGCAAAGGATTCCATAGACGTCCTGTGCCAAAAGTTGAAAGAAACAAAGGACAGCAGAAATGAGCTTAAGGAAAAGGTGGAGTAGTTGACAGAGGTTTTGATTAAACTCTCAACACCCCTGGAATCTATACCATCTGCTTCTGCTTCTGCCGGATTTGATTTCTCATCGGTGCCTACGATTGAGAAGATTACTAAAAAAGGAAGGGTGGTTGATGAATGGATCCAAAAGTTGCTCCAACAAGGGAAGGAAGTAATTCAAGACGTGGTGAAAGTTCATCAGTCCTTGGCAGAGATTCAGAAGGAAGGAGAGAAGATGGATGAGGAATTCACTGAAGAACTTGGACAGCTTGATTTGACTTGTGAAGCTCTCCAAGTGCTAAAGCAAATACCAGCACATCTCTTGGTAGAAGAAGGCGTTCTTCCACATACAGATAAACACTTCCAGCTGATCAAGGCCATCAAGTTCAGAGTAAAGATCCTCAACGAAGCTTGCAGTAAGTTGAGAGAATCAAGAGATAAATTGATCGATGGGAAAAGTGATCTGGAAGAAGAATTGCTAAAGATTTGTCCAAAGGTGTCAGTTGGGAACTCAAGTGCCCTATCAGTAGATGATCTCTTCAAACAAGTTCAAGAGACTGTTCAACATGAACCTGTAGATGGATTCAAACTTGAAGTCATTGGTCAGTTTGTGAGGATTGAACATACGTTGGAGGCCTTAAGAAAGCTCAGCAAAAGGTTGAAAAAGCTTCCCGGCAGTGCCAGTGATATCCATGAGACCTGTGAAATGTGGAATGATCATTCCACTGTGCCTGATGAAAATGAAATGCAAGGCATTATTCGGAAGTTCCAGGAGTTCCGGAACAAACAGTCTCAGCTGGAGGAAGAGAAAGGAGAAGAATCAAAAGATGATGACTCGGATTGAGCTCCAACGTCCCATGTCATTTCTATTTTTAGAATGACATATCTTTTATTTCCATTTTGTCATTATTTTTAATTCATACTTTGACTTGATCTCCTGCGTGAGAATCATGCAAAGCTGAACTCTAGTTAGCATGCTACTTTTCAGGATCTAAACTGTTTAATCTCTAGCTTCTTTTGTTATAAATAAGGGATGCTTGTGCATTCTAAAGGGTCGAGAATTTTTGAAGCATTAAGAGGCTATTGGAAAGGAGAAAAACTTTGTGTTTTCTTTCAATCATTTTGAAGAATAGAAGTTGATATTGTTTTGCAGACTTTGTGTTGTGGAATATATCTTATTTAAGACAGTGTTCTTATGTTCATGATCTTAAAGATATTCTTTGCATAGAATCTCAGTGTTTCTAATTATCTCGGACACTATATCTGTGATCTAAAACTCGTATGATTATTTCGTGCTCTGTGTTTACTCGAAAGAAAATACGTTTCTCCCATTTCTTTTCTACCGTGCTTCTTTCACTGTAACAGTTTCTAACCTATTTCACTTACGAAAGCAATATCCTTGAATCGTGTGAATGTGGATTTCGGGATTTCATCCCAACCCCCAATGGTTAGATTAGTGTGAATATTGTATATATTATTTACTGTGTTTTAGGTTAGCAATAAACAGGCAGCCTCACCTGTCTTTGAGGAGGGATATTATCCCATGTACTGTGGTTGAACCTCATATTTTGGTTTGACAAAATATCCAACCAACAAAGAGGAAGGACAACTAATGGATAACTTAGCCGCTTTTATACCTTATACATTTTAAAATCTAAAGAGATACGAGGATAGAAATCCAATAAAGAAATGAATTACTTGGATGCCTTCCACAAAACCCAAAACCAAATTGATGTATATGGATGTAGGTACAATTTTATATTGTTGTAACTATTGAATAAGATAAAACCACAAAAGGAAAGGATATTTTCATGCCCCCAGAAGGTATTGTACAATTGAAACTAAATTTATAGACTCCAAAGTTTCAAGGGGATAAGGAGGTTCGTTCCCTTGAATCCTTATCTTGCAATAAATTTTGAATTGATTAGATTAAAAGCAATGAAGTATTCACACCCCCTATATCATGGTGTAGACACTCAAATATGGAAATTTACTCTTTGACACTATTGTTTTGACAATGCACTCTTGCTAAGATAAAATATTCTTTTTGTTCATGTTGAATAAATCTAGATGTCTCTTGTCTATAAATTATATCCATACATACTGATTTTTCATCAACTTATGAGAATCAAATACATAAAATTCATATGCTAAGGCAACCTAACATGATGATAACTTCATTTATAATGTTTTTCATTCCCAGTGAAGGATGTATATTTTGGTTAGGAAATTATATCCAGTCTTGGCCTATCTATGTGGTTTGGTACTAACTTGTCCTCCATCTTTTCTTTCAATTATAAATTCTTTGATGGGTCATCTACTCCCTATGGATCGACCTTTTTTCAGTAATTCATCTTCATAACCATGTATAAGAAAATTAACACTACCTAATTTTATAACCTAGAAATCATATGACACTACATTGATATACTCACTTCCTACACATGAAAAAGTCACCCAAATATCCCTAAATATTACAAAAGTACATCTATAGTCATTAGGGAATAAATATCTACAAGTTTTAAACTTCTTAAGAGGTTAATACATTAGTCTCTCTCATCCAAAAGCACTCAAATATCCATTCTATAATTAATTTAGAAATATACTAACTCAACTCAAGAATTTTCAAAGAGGTTGTCAGATCTAGTTACATTCATTCAAATATCACATGTGCCAGGTGGAGAATGATATGTGGTTTGATAGATCTTCATAGTAGTTCCAAAGTTGGAAATGCACCGTGGTACCTACAACCCAAATATTTTTTTTGTATATGGATTCCCATCCATGAATATGGTTCGAGATTATATGAAAAATATTTACAGATTTTCTTAGTATGACTAACAACTAGGGTTTGACAATGAAAAACATTTCCTAACAAAAAAAATCTCAATAAGTTATAGACCTAGAAACCAAGTAGGCCCAAGATCTTACAGAAGGGTCAAGATATATAAACAGTCTTGGAAAAGTTCTATAGTCCTACCCTAGATTAGTTTCTAGTCAAAAATACCCGAATGAAGCATTACTAGGTTTATATATTTATGTTTCAATACTATGTATTCTTAGAACTTCCTAGAATCATCTATAATCATCTAAGTGCACTCATCCTCTTGTGTTTCTATTTTGTAGCATATCATTTAAGCATTGAATGTGTTATTATGATATTGTATAATAAAATTTTCAAGCTAATTAATTATAATGACCCCTTATAGCTCCCCTTACATCCTTTAGTGTACCTAATTAACTAATTCTTAGATTTCACATAATATAATAATGGCCTAAACATTTTGGTGAACTATACTCATGACTTGATATTTTCTCTGATCCTCATATTTTCTTTTGTTGTTCTATATATCTTCCTATTATATCTGATAATGTCATTATTTATAATGTTCTATACTATTTGTGTCTATCCCGTAGGCCCACATATACATACTCGAGGTTATAAAGGCAACTAATTTTCACATCCTTTTTTCATCCTATAGAATGGGTTACTAATGTTAAGGCGTATTATACTATTGATATATTTTCCATTGTCACCTTTACTATTAAAATTGATCCTATAAAAGGTGAAGGATCTAATAATAACCCTGATACTCACTCTCATGATCTTCCTAGATATGAGACACCAAAATTTACACACTTCTTACAAGTGAATCCCAATAATATTTATATTCTTATATATGATGCAAGATATCAATTTAATCATGTTCCATTATCTCATATAGATACATCTACTACCCCTACATCTAAGGTGCCTACATCCTTTATGGAACCTAATCTTACAATGAAAATGTCTCTATGCCTCTACATGTAACCACTATTGTTACTACACATCCTATATCCACCCTATTAGTTTGTACATTTATTCTTCTAGGACACAAGATCTTGAAACCCTTATTCATATATTACAAGCTCAAATATTAAAATTAAAAAAGGTGTATCTACTTCTTCTCATGCTATCAATTATACAGAGTTTCTTCATAACCCACTTTCACCAGAAGTGGTTTCATAACCATTTCCTATTGGTTTCATTGATCCTAAACTCCCTATATATGATGGTAAAGGGGATCATGTTGAATATATTCTATCATTTCATATAAATTTATTTATTATGTCTCTTATGACATCTTACTTACTAAGCTCTTCCCTAGAATTCCTAAGGATTTTACACTACAATGGTTTTATGATCTCCCCACACATTCTACACACTCAGTTAATGCTTCGGAAAATAAATTTTTGGCATAATTATTTATTAATATTTGGAAAACGTTTCTTATGTACAACTATAAAAAAATCAACAATGATCTAATGAACCTATCAATTTTTGTGTCTTAGATACAAGACCATGCTTGCTAAAATGAGAAATAACTTAGCAGACAACGAATTACAAGACCACTTTACACAAATATTTCTTTCTCCTTTGCAATAATTGTACATATTCAATAGGTTTTGATCTTTTGACCATTTATTCTATACACTCAAGGAGCACAAAGCTAAGATATTACATATAAAAAACTCAAGTATGTTTCGAGACCTCCTCCTAACCCCTCTAATGACAAGTTTCCAAGAAAATATACATTTAAAGTCAAGAATAATGATTCCAACGCTATTTATACATACATTGCCAATTTTATTAATCACCTAACTAAGATCCAACTTCAGACCACGCGACAACAATTCAATAACTTACCATGATCCATAAACATTGTATTGAAATAATTTCTCATGTGTAATCTCATTTCTCTCCCTCCACCATTTTAGGCTCATATGAGTAATCCTCAAAGTAATAATTTTGATTGCAATTCTTACTAAAATTATCATAGGTGTATTTGTAACCACATTAATCAGTGTATCAAGCCTCATCATGTTATTCGAGATCTTTACAATTCAAATGCCATTTTATGGGATGAGAAAATTTAATCTTCTAAGCCCACCGAAGATAATTATAAATTAAAAATATTCAATGATCCAATTCATAATCATGAATATGAAAAATCTACTTCCAAATTGCACAACTATTATTATGTAGTACCACTACCACCTCTCTAATGATCACCCTTTGGGCATGATGATTAGAAATATCACTCAAACATAATCTTCTACACCACTTATCACTTTCAATGATCTGATATATATTCCATCCTTTTTTAGACACTATTTATCGATGTAAATATTAATCAAGTACATATACACAATATTTTGGTTGATCCACATAACAAGGATAATGTTTTTCTCTCATGCTACATCAATATATTAACATTATTATTATAAATATAACATTGAATACTACTCCTCACTACCTGAGTAGCACACTACCTATAACAGTTAGTTCTATCACTACATCAATTTCATTCTTAGTTGTTACTTCTCTATCTCTAGTACATTACATTTAAGTCGCTATTAGCTACGTGATTTTAGGTCTATTCCATCAATCATTCACCAATGTGTCAAATTTATGTATGATCAACAAGTTGTCATAATTAGAGGATTTTTCTTTTAGGTTTCTTCTCCTAGTTTTCCTAATAGTTTTTCTACAACTCTTATTCCTACTCCTGGTGCATATATAGATTCACCTTTGGTTTCATACATTATCCCTAGTAAATCAACCACTACTAGATTCATTCCTAGGCCCATGATTTTGTTATCTCTAGTAATCTTATCCCTCTTAGGTCTTCCAATAGGCCTTCAGTGATAAAATTAGCATATCATGGATCTATCTCTCCTAGGTATCCTCATAAGAATTTGGTTTCACACACTATTTATGACACTTATCACTCCCATAGGATCTCATGTTAGTATTCTAGTGAACATGATTCTCCATCATTTCTCGCAAACCTCTTAGTACCTCTAGTATATCTTGTAATACTCATTATTCTAACCATTTTTACAATTCTTGTAATTCACATACTACCCATGCATCTACTTCATATCCCAGACATTCTTTGGAAAACATTACTACCACCATACCACTTACATTTGACTCACAATTGAGGCATGAGTTTCAACCTCCCTCCTAGTTGCTCCACCTATTGAGGAAGTTATCATTACATAGATTTAGTGCTACTCATATTTATTGCACATAGATAAGAAGTTCAAAAACAAAAAAAAGAAGTACAATAGTGTCAAAATACAAAAACATTCATATATTTACAAAAAATACAAAATCATGACTTGTACACTTGGCTCGAGTTGTTATCAATTTACATTACAAATGTTACTTGGCACTATGTCTTTGATAGATAACATATCTATTTTATCTTTACACACCTGAATTCACATGGTATATTAATCTTGATACATGAAATACATAAATTGGTACATAATGACAAGTGTTGATTAGTCCTATACCTAGACTTCATATGCATATGGGTGTATTTATTATACACTAAAGATATACATGTTATTGTTATACCATAGATCCTTTGTAATTACTCATTATGCTTGATTATATACATTGTGTACCCATTATATTTTAAGCTAACATGACTAACACATGTATTGTGTAGTGTTTACACCTTTTACTTCACATGTCTCTTGTCTATATTAGTTTTATTATTTCATCATGTTATGAATCTCTTAGTTGTTCATACATGTTTGTTGTGTGTTTCTACTTTCTTGTTTCATTGATTTTGGCATAAGTGTATTTCTTGTCTTGTTAGAAAATGGGTGTCCCATCTTTGTAGCTAAATGGAAATCTTGTTTTTCATCCTAAAATCCCATGTTTGCAAGCTCAATGCGTTTTGTGTGACATTTTTTGTATAGTATTGACTCTGACTTCATAATTTCTACCCTTATTTTTTATACGTGCATCACTTTTACTAGTGTTATTGTCTCTATGATTTATATTGGTTATCATTATTGCACACCTTGGTTTCCACTATGTGAAAACACCTTCCTTTTTGTAGGTATAGGTTCTTCAAAGTGGCCACCTACTCAGCATTCTCCACTCTTTTAAAACTTCTCACACATCTAGTGCATGGGCAAAAATATATTCTTTTAATCCAAGTTCTTAACATGGTTTTTACACATCCATATAAAGATAGGAATTTATCCACGTAGATTTACACTTAAAATAAACAAAGGTATAATTATGAGGTAACATACATGTAAAAATTGGGTATCGGTACTCATAAATACAATTGAACTTTGAAATATAGAATGAAATTGCGTTGGATAAAAACCATACACTTTGGTCAAGACCATATGTACAATCCTTCCCCTTTCACATGTTTCTACTAGTATAGTGGTCAATACAGGGAAGATGGTAGTTTGAATCCCATAATAGGTGTTGTATTTAAATTAGCAATGGGTAACTAGGAGAAAATGTAAAAAATTCATGCCAAGGCTAATTTAGTTAGAAAATTTACCCCCAAAGATGGTAAAAATTTAGATCGGGTCGAGTTTAAGGTAGGTTTTGGGAGCATTTCAAATTTGGGTGTCATTCGGTTAGGTTTTTATTTAATTTTAAAAAACATTGTGGGACCCTAAATAGATTTCATCATCCATGGTAGAATGCCTATACATAGCAAGGTTGATGCAATTTGTATAGGAGAGGTTTTCTAGCATAAACAATGGAGCATTTCTAGTAGGGTTGATGGTGTAATCAAAGGGAAAAGTTTTCTTAGGGGATAATTATGTTTAGCTAGTAGGTCTAATGTAGTTTTGAATTTTTTTATAATTTGGGATGTTTGATTTTGGTGATGAATTTGAATCATAATCTGATGTGTATATGTCGTTTGATATTTTATAGGTTTCATGGGGAATTATACTGTGGAGATTTGTACATTTGATAGGGTTTCCAATATTATTGATTGGATTATCCATAAAGAAAATTTCAAAATTATAGGGCATCAGTTTTGGAGGAATTATGAAAATGGTGTAGGTATCAGTGGATGTAGATTTGATAAAGTTTTTTTGGGCCATTGGGAGTTAAGGTATCACACCTTCAGGTTGAGCATTAATTGATAGAATATTAATGCTACAGTGACACTACAAGATGTGCATGGTATTTTTAGGCCACTGATTTAGGGAGTCCACATGTTTATTGATGTATGGATGAATACTAAAGATAGGAGGGAACCAGAATGTAGGGCTGCATGAAGTGATGATTATTATCTAGGTACACAGATGGTTTGATCAAGTCTTGTATTTTTTGTACATATTATTGTTATCTATAAGGTTATTATTGGGATGGTTTGGCATGAGTCTTCTACCACAATGTAGATGGATTAGTGATAATTTTTATGTTATTGGCATGAAGGGATGCATTAGAGGTTGTAATATAATTTAGTTAGGACACAACCACGTGGATACAGTCAATGCATGATCTATAGAATATTTGGGTGAGGTAGAAGAGGGAAGTAAGACCTATTACACTATTTTCATCCTAGAATTATGAGTGGTTCCCAATGTATAGGCAAATAGGGACACTATCACTAGTAAAGAGATTCCCTAAGGATTATACAATGGGAAAGAGGCCTAGAAGTTATCAAGCTATGTATTATAGATGGTTTCTAAAAGTCAAATAGGAGCAAGTGATATGGGATATCTATAGAGGGATGATAAATCAAAAGTCCATTTGGGTAACTATGCTATTTATTGATGGAAACATCAAGATTATAGGGTATGATGTGTGGTGGATGGAGACACACCCATTAGATTGAGTTTTGTTGTAGTTTTTGTACCTAGTTTATGTAGGATCCTGACCTCTCCTAGAGTCTCAACAATGACATTCTAGAGAGGAGGAAGAGTGGGACTTATGGTATCAATTCCACCATTTACCCGTAATGAGTGAGATGTTTCTCTCAGCTAGAATGTGGTAGAAAAAGTGATAGAGGGTAGCCTGAGCTATAAAGTGATCATAGGGGATAGAGGTGGGGGAAAACCTAAGAGATAGGATACTAGATAGGAGGAAAGGATGGAGAGGCCACATAAATGGAACTGCATGTAGTAGTTAAGGATTCCAATAGAGGGATATTTTCATATGAAGTTTTCTAGATAGAAATTATATGTGATGTGGTGGTTAGGATAGAGAGATGAGGCTCTAAGGAGATCACCGATGATATTATTTCCATGAGATAGGTGGAAATGATTGGTAGGATCATGTTTTTTGAGATATTAGGAGGTAGAGGTAGATTTATGGGGCCAAGTAGATAGATATATCATAGTGTAGTAACTTAATGAGCTAGGTGAGCATAAAAGTTAGATTATTTTCTAATGTATATTGTGATGAATAAAATTTGAATACATTTTTAATAATATGCGTGTTTTGTGTTTTGTAGAGTAGACCAAAACTGAGTGACACATAATGAGTGAGGGATAACATCGTGATATTTTGTATGGAATTCTAAACCTAATAGATATAATCGTGATGGATAATCGAGTGTTAGAAATATCTAAATACTTAGTGAGTGCATTTAGGATCATTGGAGAGGAATCTTCCTAGATTTAAAGATAGAGTGATTCTCTAGAGGAGGTGAGTGTAGGAGATATTACATCCTTGGTGCATGTCCTTCTTTAGGAATAGACAATATAAGCATGCGATCAAGTGGTGAGATTTTCATATGCACATGGGGTAGTAGTATACTAGGCTACATATCCATCCTAAATTATGGCTTTAAGGGCTTCTGTGGCTAGGGAAAAGGGAGAGGCTTCAAGTTCTCAAAATATATCTACTAATAAGATATTTGTATATAATAATTCAGAAATATGAATAATATAATCAACATCAACATGATGCAATAGATATTGGTTTTCCAATATTCCCAAATATTTAATATATTTATATAAATACCCTTAAGGTAGGGCAACACCGTACAATTCTCTGTAAGAAAGGAGTAACTCCAGGATCTCCCTATATGGGAATTACACTTTGAGTAGGATACCTCCAATATACATCTACCAAGTAGAAGACTCAAATTATACATGAAATGTCTCATAATTATATTCATGTCCTTTATATATCCATACATTACTCTTAATGGATGGGTAACACCTAATCCTAATTTAAGCTAACTCATTACCCAATATAAATAATTCATGTGTGATCCCATATACTATAAACATATAACTAACTTGGGGGTGTGCCACATGTCAACATCTCCATCAACCCATATACACTATAGTATCATATCCCAAGGTACACAACATTCCCTTCCTCCTTGTCATGTTTCATCACCAAAACATGAGAAAAATCCATATTGTGAGTGTGATTAAAATCATTACACACTTTTTGCCATGCTTAATCATCCAACCACCCATATGAGATCTTAGTGGGTGATATATCTCAAAACCTAGTTTTATAATCCACTACTATAATTTTATTCCATTCACATCCATATTTTTTCCTCCTTCACATCCATGCATAAACATAGTATTTATTCTTGTGATTCCACATGTCGTATAGTTGTTTCTCCATTAATTACATGTATAACCATAGTGATTATTCCTCCAATTCCCTGTATATCCATATAGGTTTTTTCCCTAAAATTCCCTAACATTCCTCCATGACTATTACCTCTCATGATTATATGTCGGTTTCTATATGCAAAAAACTTAGTATCCTTAACCTTATCAACATTTTCCTCAACTTTCTTTTCCTATTCCCCGCTATTATTTTCTATTTCTTTTTTATCTTGAGTAGATGAATCATTATTTTCTTCTTTTTTGTCATTTTCTTCATTTTATTCTACTGAATCATCCTTATTCCCTTCTTATCCAAATTCAAAATCATACCCTTTCTCTATCTTGACATATCTTTATTTTTCATTGTGTAATGTCCTGTAAAATGATCTGCTTCTTCTTGTACCAAAGATTCCTAAACTTATTTTTTACATTAATATTAATTTTCCCATGTCTCTAACCAAGGATACTTAAGAAAAATACCCATACCATCCATATCTAAAGCACAAAAATATGAGTGTAAATCATATTTACCCATAAAGATATTTAAATCTTCAAATGCTGGAATCTGCATACCTTCCACTTGATCTTCCTTGATATTATTTACATGGACATGAAGATGTTAAACTACATCCTTATTTATGAAGTTATATTTTCTACTAGGGTTTATGTAAATAGTTACATTTTTCCTTTGAATGCACCCTTCAAACTAAAATATTGAAACTTCCTTCATTAGAGTTGTACTATATGAACTCTTATCTTGATTTTTTGTCTCTCCTTATGAATCGTGCATAACATATTAATCATCAACATTGTATTCTTCATCTTCTTTTTATCATTACCTATAACTTCCTCATTAGTAACATCCTCTTCTTCTTCATATTTTTTGTCCCATCGATCTAAGAAAACATGTTCCATTTCTCCCAAGACCAATCTAGATTCTCTTATCTCACTTGATACCACCAAGTTTGCGTTATACCACCAAGATGAAATTAAAAAATAAACCATGGCCTTATTCTTAGAAAATTAAATTCATAAAATTTTATCCACCAATATCTATCATCAATCACACCATTTCCACAAAAAAATCATCACCATGATCTACAAAAACTTGGGTTTCAAGAATCGGATTTTTTTTAATCAATATTTGTTCTTCTCATTTCATCTAAATGTAATCCTCAAATCAAAAATATAGAAAAAAAACCTTAATTATATTATGCAATTATTTCCAAAAATTTAAAGTAATTACAAAATTTTAAAATATTTTGGTCTATGGAGAAAATTTGGGAAAAACAATAAAAGTGCAATAATTCTCACAAACTAGAAAAAAAAATCTGAAATTTTTAGAGTTTCTCCATGAATCACATTCTCCACTCTACACAAAATCTTGTGGAAAAAATCATATCCATTTAAAATATATATGTTAAAAATTAAAATTAGTATTTCAACCCTAAAATTGTTATATATTTCATAAAACAACTCCAAAAAAATCTGAAATTTTTATGGTAGATTCGTTGAATGATTTCTCCACTTCACACAAACAATTATTGAAATTTTTGCATTCTATATCAAGATATAGATGAATCACTTAAATTAGGGTATCGTCCCAAAAATTACCTAGATTGGTTCTGTAATACCACTTGATAAGATATTTTCATATAATAATTCAAAAATATGAATCACATAATCAACATCAACATGATGTAATATATATTGGTGAGACAAGATTCCAAAATAATAAATATATTTAGATAAATACCCTTAAGGCAGGGAAACACGATACAATGATCTTTAAGGAAGGAGTAATTTGGACATCTCCCTATATGGGAACTCCGCTTTTAAGGGTATACCTCCAATATACCTCTATTAAGTATAAGAGTCAACTCATACATGACATATCTCTTAATGATATTCATCTCCTTTATATATGCATAAAAAACTCTTAATGGATGATTAACACTTGATCCCAATGTAGGCTAACTCATTACCCAATATAACTAATTCTTATGTGATCCCATATATTATAATCATATAACTAACTAGGGGGTTCCACATGTCACCATATCCATCAACTATAATATGATGTCCCAAGGTACGTAACAACCACATCTTTAACATGATATTTGTGTGCCACTAGTCAAGCACCATTAAATCAAAGCATCAATCAACCTCCATCCGAGGGAGGGGATGCTTGAAGGATGGTTCCTATATTGTGAGAAATGGATTATTTATTATGATGTATAAAAATGATGTGTGTGTATGTATATGTATATGTATATGTAATATATATGTCATATATATAATATATGTATGTATATATATACATATACATACATACATATATGTATGTATGTATGTATGTAAGATACCATTTGTTGGTGATATCATGCATGTTGATGCTAATGTGTGATGTGTGCTTAATTTTATTATTCTATTTTCTTATGTATGTAAAAGTATATGAACATTTATTATTAAGAGAAATGGATGATAAATTTTTTAAACTTGATAGTGTATGTAGAGTGCATAAAAGAGAATGCAATGGGGACCAACAATAGGCTAACCTAAGTGATGAGAAACAAACCCAACTAGGACATGAGAGGAATATGCTGACTACAATATCCAAAATAGGAACCCATGGCAATAGAAACCCAAGCGAGAGACAAACAAAAGTGGAAGATAAGTTACCAAACTATCCAAGAAGGAGATATAAGCCTAAGCGAGAGATAAATAGGAATTACCAAAGTATGAAAAATAGGTAGAAATTACCATAAGAACCCAAGTAGAAGAGATAAACCCAAGAATGAGATAAATAGAAATTAGATTGAGTTAGATTAATGTGGTACAATAATAATGTTAGAATGATTGGCATGAATCATTGATGATATCAACTATATATTATGTATTATTTTTTGGTGAGCTTGAATCATAAGGTCCTTGAAGTTTTCCTAAATTATTATGATGCCTCAATGAACTTTGAATCATGTAGAAAAGAGGGAGTCATAAATCTTATCAGATATTTGTGTGAAGACAACATGATGGATATCATCAAAGGGGGAAAAGAGGAATGATGAGACTAGAGAGAAATAGATGTTGGAATAGAAAATGTGATTGAGTGGATTGGGCTCAATTCTTAGGCACATGAGGAGAAATTTCTTATACTAGATGTCAATATGACCTCAAAGAGAGGATTTACCTAGGACCTGAACACCCTCTTGGAATCTCGTTTCTAATAGAAATTTTTGAATATGCAAAGATGCTTTTGTTATTCCTAGTAAAATTATTTGATAATTGATTTCCTTTTCTAGAGCATGATCAATTCTTTACACTTGTGATAATCCAACTAGTTCCCCAAGTAAAAAATAAAAAAATACACAATTTATTTTCCAAATTTTCATTATCTATAATTAAAACTTCTGATGTCATTTGGCGTCTGATAATTTTTATATGTTTATCATAAATTTGTACCCCCTGGGATCAATAAACCCTTTAAATTTTATTAACCAACTAAATCTAACTATGATCCATAATTATCCTAACACTGATGAATGACCCCTAAAATTTTCCAAGAGATATTTTCAAATGGTTAATCAATTTTTGAAAAAATAATTATGATTTTTCAATATTAAAGTAGTCGAATGGGATTCTAAAATTTTTATAACTTTAGGAAATCTTGAATTATATCATCAGATATTAATCTTTTTGTGTAACAGATTCATCTATGTATTTCCTTCATAAATATTATTTCCATAATCACCATGAAGAGTTTATCCTCAAGTACCCAAGTAGGGTTTAGCTAATATAATCTTTTAGCATCTATCTAATTTATCTAAATAATATCGAACTACCTATTCCAAAGTTCTATCCACTGCCTGAATTTCATTAACTTGATAATGATCCACACAAAAATGATATTGGAATAAAAAATTATGGATGCGCTATACACAAAGTTTTGTAAATCCTCTTGAAATATACTATAGGTACATTTAGGTGTCAATATTATAATATTGGGATGTTCCTCCTTATCATTATAGAGAATATCATCCATGACTCTTTCTTGATATCTACCGTGCTAGTACATAATAATCTATTATGATAGCACTTGCAATACTAAAATCTCTTTCACATTCTAACATAGAACATATCACATTACAATAATCATCTCCTATAGTATCATGAATAATGTAAAGCACATTTTTTAAGGAGCTAGCTACTCGTAGGGTTCTAATATGATCAAGACCAACATACATCCAATAGGATATTTTCGTAAATTGTCCTTTTTCAAATTTGATTGTGTTCTTGTGCATGAGAATCACTATGGAATTAGCAAATTTTTGGGCATTCAACCCATTTTGGAATTCTTGAGTATTGTTAGAAATTTTAGATAATTTTGTAATCTTCCTCCACCTTCTTAAGCTTCTTCATTAGTAAAGTGCGGCAATTTTGAAATTTCCCTCTAAAACACATTTTTGAAAATTTTGAATTCCTCAGTCATAAAAATACGCATCTAATCTGAATGATAATACATGTAATGAAATGAAAGGACATTTAAAATTCTTTATGATGTAAATAAGATGTGTTACACATCTAACTAGGGTTCTAGCAAGTTGGTTTTAGTTCTCACCCTAGTTAGGCTACTTGAAGCTCATGTAACTACCTTATTTGATCTTGTAAAAAAAGGTGTTTTTAAAATAAAAATGGAGAGAGGGGAAGAAAATCGGTTGATAGAGGGTAAAATAAGATAACACTTATAACTAGATCCATGAAGGATCTGAAGAACCTGAAAATAGTCTTGAAGACTCATGTTTTACATGATTCTTGATGCAAAGTATTTTAATCATGGGGTTTGAGTATAACTTATCTGAATAAAGTGATGGATCTTGTTTTGTTTGAAACCTTTTGATGGTTTTTGTTGTTGCAGGTATGAAGGGTATCAATAATAAAGATAAATAATTATATATTTATTGAATAAGGAAGAATCCAACCTGAATAGACTTTATTGATAAAGATTTGAATGATGTGTATTAGAATGGTAACATGTATTTGTATATGGTTATTTTCTAACTAAAATTGGTTATCCCATTTTGACTATTTTAATAACAAATGTATGATTTTTTATTAACATGTTCAAAAATAAATTCTTGTCCCTTCATAATTAGAGAGGTTAAGACTTAGAAGTTCTCTGGATACAGTTGTGATAAGATTTGTACAATACTGTTATGTTGAATGAACAAAGATAGTTGGATTTGGAGGACTACCTGGAAAGGATGAAATTATGTATGGGAAAAAGGGCGAGGTTTTACAAAGTCTAGAAGATCAGTAAAATCAAAATAAACCTTTTATTTGGTCTTAGGACTGTATACCCTGTTTTAGGGTTTGAAGGAAATTTTTTTATCATAATTTATATTATAACTATTGAAATTTGAAACAAATTGGTGAATAATGAGCACTAGGTTAGATGAGATTTTTTATGAAGTTTCATAGTGGTTGGAGATAGTTTTATGACCTAAAATGACAATTATCATTCTGACTATAGGAGCAAGTCTTAGTCTTAGAGATTTTTAGATACAAATCTAAATAACTTATAAGATTTCCTTTATTATCTTGTGTTGTTTATTTATGAATAAAAAAATAAGGTATTAACATAGAGTGGGGAGGTATTCATAAAATTCTAGTTGAAGAAACCTTGTAAACACGTTCCTCTTCCCTTGAGTTAACAATCAAGTGCCTAGTTGAAACAATAAATCTTAAAGAGTATATTACATCAAGTAGTGAAATATTGATTGGTAGAAGGATAATGAGTAACAAATGTATAAGAAGAAGGATACCGAGTAACAAAGGTCTAAGGATTAATTAACAGGGAGGAAACTAAGTATTAGTAAGAAACTTGATATACACAGTCTTCAAGGAAGTGGATAACCTAATCTTGAAAAAATAGGCCATATAAATCTAAATTTTGGAGTACAAAAAAGTAAGTATATTTAATAAGTGTATTTATTGTATTCAATGTCTTATGAGAATGGAGATGGTATAAAACCTTATGAAGAAGGGAGACTCTTAACAGTATTTTCATAGACATGGAAGCTTGGTTGGTAAAAAATGGTCTCAGGGAGACAGACAATCTAGTGAAATACTTTCATGCTCTAAACAGGTTAGGAAAGAGGATAAAAACAAACTAGACATTGAATGGTGAATAGTCAGCCAGAGAGTGTAAAGAAAAATTGTTTTTTTCTCGTACCTTGTGCCATGAATGAATTTTAAGGACCTTTCATAGTTGATTTGAAGGGTGTATGGAATATTCAAGATAACTACATAACTAAGGAAGTCTAAAATACATTAAGATTATCAAAACCCTAGTGGAAGGTACAAATAAGCCTAGAGACCTAGTGAGGGATGATCACAAAGAGGAATACTATGTTGGAAAGATTGCAAGGAGAGGATAATGGTTAACCATAAAGGTAAACATTTATTCATGTGAAAGATGGTAGTTTTTTAAGATCTATAAGCTTTGTGTACTTTCAAGGCTACAAGAAAGGGATAATATGAAATGGTATGGAGAGAATAAAGTGAGTTGGCTTGATAATTAAGTTTTGAAACTTTGAATGAATCAAAACCCCTTAATGGGTATTCAAAAAACTTTTCAAAAAAATTTGATTCCTTGAAAAGTGTTTTCAACATCAAGATTTGATGTGGAGGAGGGCTACAAGCTGGTGACAAGGTTGATAATGTAAATGAGTTGAAAAGATGTATTGATTCTTCCTATTACTATTAATCATGTCTGAATGGTGATTCTAAGTAAGTATGAGGAGAATATATTTTTTGTTTCATTCTTGGGAGGTAATTGGGTGTTTGAGTGTAAATTTTTCTTATTGAGGAATGTATGTTTTGGATGATATTGAGTACTAATTTTTTGTTGGTTCATGATATTTTGAAACATTCTATATTATGTAGTATTAGAGTAGAATTGCTAGGAGGAATAAGAATATAACAATATTTGGTGCAATTGTGTATTGTTGAATTGATACGTTAGCCCTCAGCAGAAGAAGGAAACATGAAGACAAATAACACGAAGCAAGGACCATAATTGGAAAAATAGATAACTAAGTTGAGGATTGATTTGAAGAGGTTGGAAATATTGGAGAGGTTTTTTCTACAAGAGAGAAATCATGTATATGGTTGGTGGTTGAAGAGAATAATAGAGTGACATGTAGAGTCATTTGTTAAGAAAGGAGGAAGATAAATGATAAATTCCAAGAGAAGAAGATAAAGAAGGAAAAACCTATGGGGGATTGAAAAATAGAGAGTTAGCTAGTGAGAAAAATGTAGGAGAAGAATTAAATAGAATTATCATTTTGGAGAATATAGTAAAAAGTGAAGAAGAGTGGAGAAGATAAAAAGTGCAAGAAGAAGCACTTAGTGAAGAAATGAAGAAAAAGATGAAATTTCCAAGAAAGAGGCACCAATGGATACATTTTGGCCTCTAATTTTACTATCTAATGTTGTGTTTATGTGTATGTGTGTAGGTGTAAGAAACTTTATGAAGAAGATCAAGGACAAGAGATTGAAATCTGTAAGAAATGGAACAAGAAGAGCATCCACAAAGAAAACAAGCTATGAAATTTTATAAACATGAGAATGAAGTCCTTTAGCATGAAAATGAATAGAATATAGATTTTCATGATGCTTTGGAAATAATTCTAACAGAGGAAGACAAGAAATAGAGAAAAAACGAGAATATTGCAAGCAAGGAAATAATGCAAAGAGATGTGACAATATAAATGGTTGATGAGAAGGTATATAGAGGTTTAAATATTGATTTTTATCATGCATTTGATGAATAAATTTCTGATATAGAGGTTCATATAAAGAAAAGTGAAGTTATTCTTCAAAATTTTAATTGAATCATGTGTATATAGTGCTAAAATGGCTAAGGAATTAGTTATTTGTAGGAAGGATAAAAAATTCAAACAAGAGGTTAATAAGGCTGAAAAATGCAACAGAGAACAAGATGAAAATGATAAGGAAATAACATATTTCATAAAGAAATAGGTAGACAGTGAAAGTGATCAAAGATGGAGGTATGAAAGAAGTGCTTCAAAGAATGGACCAAATTGTGATTCAAGAGGAAAGAATGATGAAATAAGCATGTATCAGCCCAAGGTGATGAAAAAAAATGTGTGGAAGGTTAAAGGAATGAAAGAATAATAAGATAACAATGTCACTAAGCATGAGAAGGAAAAACATTCCCAAGAATGCAAAAAAATTGAACAAAAAGAGATTATTGAACAAACAAGAGATAAGATGAAGACCTCACAGGATTGTGAGTCCACTAAGCAAGATAAAAGTGTTCAGAAAGATCCTAAGAGGACACAAGTAATTCTAAAAAGAGCTTGGAAAAATAAGAATACAAAAGAAGTGAAAGGTAACCAATTTGTTTTGAACAGGAATGCATGGAATAAGATCATTGAAAGTGATGATGAGATAATTATGAGAACTAATATGAAATATGAGGAATGTGTGGATGAAATCCAAGAGAGATAGACTAGAAAATTGAAAGAGGATGAAGATAAAACTAGTAAAGAGGAAGTGACCGCTGAGACTTATGTACTAACACAAGATTTCAAATAAGAAAAAAGAAAATTAGCTCCCAAATTTGACAAGGAAAGAGAGGAAGTGAATTATATTCTATTATATGATGAAATGAAGATGATTAAGAAGCTATTCATGACAGGTACAGGTTCAAATAAATTGTAGTAGCTCATTAAGAAGCATGAATCTGAAGAGGAAATGAAGGAAAAATAATTACCAATCTTGGATAAGAAAGAGTATAAAATGAATGAAGTTATAATATATGTGCAAGAATAAGAAAAAGGAGGAAAATATGATGGAAAATACCCAATTGTAAGAGGGATAAGAGAGATTGCTGAGAAAAAAGAGTGAAGAATTCAAATGGTGGAATATTAAAGATAAAATTGAGACACGTTTGTCTCATTCTTTTACATATAATTTTACTTCTAGTTGTGTTTGTGTATGTATGAATCAAAAGGTGAACATGGAAGGTGGAAAAATACAATAAAAATATGAAAAAATACATCTAATACATGAAGAAAAAGAAAATAAATATGTTGAAGAGAGCTTGAAGAAAAATGAAAAAAAGATGAGAGATTTTAAGACAAGAAGAACCATACAAGACAATAAAGAAACTAAGGATTTTGAAGGTGAACTCAAGAAAATCATAAAAGAATAAAATTCCAACAAAGAAAGATATTGGAAGAAAAGAAAGGAGATGGATAATTAAACAAGGGTTCAACTCTCTCACTAGGGGAGAATGATGTATGATCATCACCATGGAATTGGAAAAAAAATTGGATTTAAATCCATTTTGGAATAGCTTGAGTATTGTTAGAAAAATTAGATAATGGTGTAACCTTCCTCCACTTTCTTAAGCTCCTCCATTAGTAACATGGGGAAATTTTGAAATTTCCCTCCAAAACACATTCTTATAAAATTTGAATTCCTAAGTCATAAAAAGGGGGTTGTAATGTGAGTGAGAAGACATGTAATGAAATGGTATGGTATTCGAAACTCTATATTATGGAAATAAGATGTGTTACACATCTAACTATGGGTCTAGCAAGTTAGTTTCAATTCTCACCCTAGTCAGAGTACTTAAAACTCATGTAACTACCTTATTTGATCTTCTAAAAGAAATTGTCATTTGAATAAAAAAGGGAGAGAGAGAGAGGAAGAAAAGAAGGTTGATATAAGGTAAAATAAGAGAACACTTATAAGTAGAGCCATGAAGGATTTTAAGAACCTGAAAATAGTCTTGAAGATTCATGCTTTACAAGATTCTTGATGCAAAGTGTTATACTAATGAGGTTTGAGCATAGCTTATATGAATAGAGTGATGGGTATTGTTTTGTATGAAATATTGTGATGGATCTTGTTATTTCAGGTATGAAGGGTATAAATAATAAATATAAACAATGATATAGTTAATGAGAAAGGAAAAACCCGGTCTGAATATACGTTAATGATAAGGCTTTGAATTTTGTGCATTGGAATGGTGACATGTCTTTGTCTATAGTGGTTGTCTAAATAAAATTGGTAATACCCTTTTGGATATTTTCAATAACAAATATATGAATGTATGATGGTGTAGTATCATGTTCAAGAAGAAATACTTGTCCCTTTATAATTAGAGAGGTTAAGACTTAGAAGTTCTTCGGATACAATCTTGATAAGATTTACACAATACTATTATGTTGAATGAACAAAGATAATTTTATTTAGAGGATTACTTGGAAAGGATGGTATGGTGTATGTGAAAAAATGTGAAGTTTGATAAATTCTAGAAGATCAATAAAATCAAAATAAATTTTTTATTTTGTCTCGAGACTATATGTCATGTTTTAGGGTTCAAAGGAACAAAACTTATCATAATTTCTATTATAACTATTGAAATGTTAAAAAAATTGGTGAATAATGAGAACTAGGTCAGATGAGACTTTGTATGGAGCTTCATAGTGGTTGGAGATAATTTTAAGACCTAAAAAGGTAATTCTCGGTCTTGGAGGGTTTTAGATACAAATCTAAAGAAGTTAAAAGATTTTCTTTATGATTCTATGTTTTAGACTTATGAATAACCACAAAAGGTATTAACATGGAGCGGGGATGTATTTATCAAATTCTAGTTGAACAAACCTTGTAAACACATTCCTATTTCCTTGAGTTGATAGTCAAATTCCTAGTTGAAAGAAGAAATCTTAAAGAGTATATTACATCAAGTTTGAAATATTGATTGGTAGAAGGATGAAGAGTAACAAAGGTCTAAGAATAAGGATAAAAAGTAATAAGGGTCTAAGTGTTAGTAATAAACTTGATAAACACAGTCTTAGATAGTCTTTAATGAAGTGGACAACAAAATCTTTAAAAAATAGGCCCTAGAAATCTAACCGTTGGAGTAAAGAAAAGGAGAGAGATTGACTAAGTGTATTTATTGTATTCAAATTCTTAGGAGAATGGATATGGTATAAACCCTTATGAATAAGGGATACTCTTGAAAGTCTTATCATAGTCTTGGAAATAACCCAAGAACTTCCAATCAACAATGTTGTAAAACTAGGTTGAGTAATCTAAACATAAAAGATTGATTGGTAAAAAAATGGTCTCAGGGAGATAAAAAAGCTAGTGAAATACTTTCATCCTCAAAAGTGGTTAGAAAATAGGATAAGAAAAAACTAGACATTCAATGGTGAATAATGAGCTAGAGAGAGTAAAGCGAAACTATTTTTTTGTGTACCTTTTGCCATGAATGAAGTGTAAGGAACTTACATAGTTGATTTGAAGGGTGCATGAACTATTCAAGCTAACTACAAAAATCAGGTAGTATAAAATCATTAAGATTATCAAAACCCTAGTTGAAGGTAAAAACAAGCTTAGAGACCTAGTGAAGGCTAATTATAAAGAGGAAGGTTATGTTGGGAAAAGTGCAAGCAAAATTGGCCTATGAAATTTACCATGAAGAAAGAAGAGAGTAATGAGTAACCAAAAAGGTAAATGTTTCTTCATGAAAGATGGGTATTCATTAAAACAACTTAATGGGTATTCAAAAATCTTATCAGTCAATTTTGACTCCTTGAAAAGTGCTCTAGACATCAATATTTGATGTGGAGGAGGGCTACAAGCTAGTGACAAGGTCGATAATCTAAATGAGTTGAAAAAATGTTTTGATTCTTACTAGAATTGTTAATCATGTTTGACTGATGATTCTAAGTAAGTATGAGTCCAAAATATAGTTATTTTTTCACTCTTCGGAGGTAATTGGGTGTTTGAATGTAAATTTTCCTTCTTGAGAAATGTATGTTTTGGATGATATTGAGTACTAATTTTTGTTTTGGTTTATGAGAGTTTACAACATTCTACATTAGTTCCTATCCTACACCACAAAAAAATCCCTTCACATATTTATGTCTTATCATATTTTCCTTCCATAAGTATAGTGTATGAAATGATGATAAATCAAAAGAAATTAGAAATCCAATTTAATTGGATTTCCCATTTTTTTCTCTTCAATTATCTTATTTGTCCCATCTAGGATGAAAGAACCTTCATAATAACATCACCAAAAGTCATTTCCTTACCACTTGGCCATGCCGTTTCTTATCTGATTCATATAATATTATATATATACAAGCAATGTTCCATTCTAATTTGAATTGTATTATTATAATTAGATTCCTTATATGGAATATCAATTCTATATTTATTTATTAATAACGTATTTGATGCTGAGTAATTTAATTGGGGAAGGAAAAAGAAGAAGAATATGTATTCATTAGCTATTCTCTATTAGAATGATTAAAATATTTACAAAGAAATGATCCCTTCCAACCCAAAAACTCAAAGTATAATCTTGATAAAGAGTTTCGATGAATTGGAAAAATACTTCGATCTTTTACATCATTTTTAGTCATCGAAGAATCAAAATTTAGTTATACTCGACCTCATTATTTGTCTAGATGATGTCATTTTTCATTTGAATACTCTTTTTTTCACCAAATTTCTCAAGGATAATGTTATTTCTAATCCAATTATAGATATAATGCCAATTATACCTATGTTATTTTTTCTCCTAGCCTTAACCTAGCAAGTTGTCATAAGTGTTTCACAATCTTAGAAAAAAGTATCGATTTCTTATTATAAAAAAGAAACCATTAAATTAATGCAAAACCATTTCAATATTGTTTAAATAATTTTATTCCATGTATTGATTGATCTTGGATCATTGTTATTAACCAAATTTTAATTTTTGTAGAATTATTCTTCCTTGTTCTATTACTTATTTTGTGAAGCAGAAATTCTATTCTAGTTCCTAACAAATCAAGATACTTACCTCCCTGGCTCAATTCTTTTTAATTCATCTTATTCAATGCCATTTAATAGATCTTCAAAAAAGCCATTTCAAATTACTTTTTGACATAAAAAATTTCCAATATTGGAAGTAATCCTACATCATCAGGATTTGGCTCCTAATCGATAAAATTGATGAATGTCAACCAAAAACCATACCAAGATAAATTATGATAAATTTTGAGCTTCTGAAAAGATTTTATCTTTTATTTTAGATCCAAATAGTAATATTGGTGCATATTTTCTATCAAATCATCGACAAGTGTGTTATCTCAACAAATTACTTATAAAAAAGAAATAATAAAAATGGAAGAAATATAACATTTCGTAATTGATTGGAAGATAAATCTACCAATAAGAGATAATGTTTAGAATGGTTAAAGTTAAACTTCTTTAATTCTAAGAACAACAGGGTATTCTTTCCATTGTAAATAGAGAAAATTACCGTAAATGAAAGAATCAAATAAACATGCAAACCTTTCCAGCAACCTTTTGTGCAAACCTCAGATAAGGGTCTCCTATGAAATCTTGCAGAAAGAATGTCAGAAGTTTTTTGTGGGTGCTCTTGAGTGCTCTCCAAGATTTGAAGGAAAATGCTACAGACATAGTTCAACAAAAAAAATTTGCTTCAAATTCAAGAGGATTTGAAAGGAAGGTAAGCCTATAATTTATAGAGGCAGAAGTAGTTGAAAGTGGTTATACACAAATAAATGAACATGATAAAAATAGCATTGCGGAGAGTTGTAATAGTGTCAGGGGAAATAATGAAATTAATTACAAAAATATGCATCCAGAAATGTGGTTGTACGTGCATTTTAACTGCCCCCACTTTTCTAGGATTCTAGAAGTGCAGTTAACTAGGGTAGTAAAAGTGGAGTCTAAGTGGAGTTTGATCAAGTGGAAAATGACTAAGATGTGCAAAAAATTAAGTAATTAATTAATTTAATTAATAAATAATATTTAATTTAGCCAAAGGGTTACAAAGGGTACATGGGATTATTTTAATTAATCCAAAGGGGTACAATGTGTATTAATTAATCAATTTAATTAATAAATTGCAAATAGGTGAATATCAAGGTGTATTAGCCTAATACTGGGAACAAGTGGAAACATGAATGTAAATTTGGGGTTTCTACGTTTTCCCCCTCTTTAAAGTGTTATTGCAAAGTAATAGTTCTTTAAAGATAGTAGACGCATGCAAATCGGTGAGTGGAAAATTGTGAAGCATTGGGATGCCACAAAAAAAAAAGTAGAGGAATTACTCCTAAGGGGATGGATGATGCAGCAAGGCAGTAGACAACCACTTGATCGGAAGAAAGCAAGGGATTAAAACAAAGATGTGAAAGGATTGTGTTCATAGCATGAGCATTGTTTGGAGAGTAATGTTTTAGAGCAGTCTAATTTTTGTTGTTACACAATATAATTGTCACCATGATTATGAAAGTATCAAGATTGTTAACCTAGATGCATGTAAACAAACACACACAACAAAGAAAAGATAAAAAGGAAAACAAACCCAAAATACAAAGTAGGTGTAAGCACCAGGGTTATATATGAGCCAGGATGTAATCACAATACTTGTAAGTGGTCCAAAAAGAGTAAACATCAACAAAGCAACACAAATTTGAAAAAGAAGACAATCAACTATGCCCCTAATGTATGTCATAATGATAATTAAGTACATACAAAATCTCCCAAATGGAAACATGATCAAACTGGAAGAGCGGAGTTAAAGAGAATCCTTATGACACTCTTGTTGAATCCATTGTACAAATGGTCAGAGTTGAAATTACCCTAGGTGAAGTTATATCACAAAGGAAAAACAATTGTGTGACTTGCCCCAAGCAGAGTTAGCATATCATGCAAAGGGAAGAAAGTGATAGTTGTAATATTGGCACGAGCACTAGAGTAATAAATAAAAGTATGACATTTATCAAAAGTGTATTAAGATGTTGAATGATTTACTTCAAGGGTTTTCCAATTGTATGATTTTTGTGTGAAGTGAATGTATGTTCGAATTTTTTGTGATTTTTTTTTTGGATTTTCGCAAGTTCGGAAATACAAACGTAAATAAAAAATGAAGAAATTCGATGGCTTAAATAAACCAGGAGGAAAACACAACACATGTAAATGATAAAAAGATATAAAAGAAGTAACAGAAATAAACCCAATATGAATAGGAAAGAACCACACCAAAGTTATATGTGAACTAGGATGCAAAAAAAATTCTTGCAATTGGTCCATAAGTGCATTCCAAATACACAAAGTACTAGTTATTTGAACTATCAGAATAAACAATAAAAAATTCCTTGTGTACAAATGTTAAACAAGCAAACAAGCTAGTGAACAAAAACACACCAATGTAAAAATTCTAACAAAGAAGTGAATATATGCAAATGTCAAGTTGCCTCTAAGAGAAAACCAAAGCCAAGTGATGTCCCTATGTAAAGTTACAGTGCAAAGAGTGGCTTGATTGATTGGAAAATATGATTAGGAACAATTAGGTGAAGAAAATGGTGAAAGAAGTGGTGATTGTATGTTTTTTTTATTGTCTAAACAATTTTATATTGTTTTTGGGATTTTGAACAATTTTATATTATTTTTGTAGTTTTTTCGAGACATTTTTTGAATGTTTTTCATTTTTCTGGAATTTTGAATCACACGCCAAATAAGAGGGAAAGGAAATTCCCAAGTCAAAACTAACATGCTAAATAGAAGGTGAACAATGGTGGTAGACAATGGGCATGACAACCTTCTAAGGAGAACATGCGACACATGGTGAGGTAAAAAGTTACAAGTGAGAAACAAAGTGAAATGACAAAACATGTGGATGCACTGATATGCCCCCAGTACAAGGGTTACTCTTTGGAGACTCAAGAGTAGAAGTTCTTCATATGAATGGCATTCATCGGCTCGTTCAAATCTTTTCCATCCTTGGTAGACAGTTTGTATGCATGAGATCCAAATTTAGTAGTTATAACATAAGGACCCAACCAATTAAGCTAAAATTTTCTCTGTTTTTCTTGTGGTTTTGTTCTGTTCTTTTTATTTTCCTTTAGGACCAAATCACCAATTTGAAATTGTTGAGGTTTGATCTTGAGATTATATTTACGGTGCAGTCTATTATGATATACCTGTATATGGTCTAAGGCATGAAGTTGTCTCTCATCCAGTAATTTCAGCTCTGCAAGGAGTTCAACACAGTAATCCTCTTCATTAATGAGATGTTGGAGGGATACACAAAGTGAAGGAAACTCAACTTCAATAGGTAATATGGATTCAAATCCATATACTAGGGGAAAAGGTGTAGCTCCTGTAGGTGTACGGAAGGAAGTGCGATAGGCCCAGAGGGTCGGATATAACTGTGTATGCCAATTATGTCTATGTTTATTGACAATATTTTCTAGAATAGACTTGATAGTCTTATTTGATGCTTTGGATTGGCCATTACATTGTGGATAATAGGGTGTAGCCCATTTTAGGTGGATATTATATTTCTTAGCTAGGCCCTTAAGATCCTTATTTTTGAAAGAACCACCATTGTTAGTGACAATAGAAGTGGGGATGCCAAAATGATAGATAATATGGTTGAAGATGAATTTAGAAATATTGCAGCCAGTAACATTAGTAAGAGGCATAGCCTCAACCCACTTCGTGAAATACTCAGTGGCAGTTTTAATAAAAGTATGGCCATCGGAAGATGTGGGATTTATTTTTCCAATTAAATCAAGTCCCCATTTTGAAAAAGGCCAGGGTGAAGTAATAGGTTACAAGGCTTGGTATGGTGCATGAATGAGATTACCATGTTTTTTTCAAGCCTAAAATTTCTTCAAAAAGTTGCATGTATCTTCCTCCATTGTGGGATAGTAGTATCTAACACATAAAATATTCTTTCTAAGGACTATTCTGCTGGTATGGGAACTACAAATACCTTAATTTACTTTAGCTAGTATCTGATTAGCTTAATCCTGATTGATACATCTTAATAGAGTTTCTTCATAGCCTCTTCAATATAAGGTGTCAGTAAGAAAGGTTTAGCGTAAAGCACGTTGTGCTAAGGATGTTTTATTAGCTAAATTAAAATTAGGAGGATAGGCTTTAGTTTGAATGAAGGTGTATATATTGTGGTACCATGGATAATCATGACCAACAATCTCACAAACCATGGTGGACTCCTGTAATTCATATGCGGGCACCAAAGATGTTCAACAAGGAACTCGTTATGAGTTTGATTAGTGTCGAATGAAAGAAGGGAAATGATAGTTGTCATGGCATCAGCTTCTTTGTTTTGTACGCAAGGAACTTGTTCAAAATTGATAATCCGGAAATATCCTCTAAGGCTATCAACCATTATTTTATAAGGTAAGATATTTTCATCTTTTACCTGATATTCTCCATTAACTTGATTAATGACTAAAAGAGAATCACAAAGAACTATCAATTCTTGTAGGTGCCATGAGATAACAAAACATAAGCCTACTATCAGTGCTTCATACTCTGCTATGTTATTTGTGCAAGGAAAGTTGATAAGATAATATTTAGGTATGAGGTCTCCATTTGGTGTACGCAAGACAATTCCTGCTCCAAAACCATGGATATTGCAAGATCCATCAAAGAATAATATCCATAAGGGTGTTGCCTCTATGTACAAAAATTATCCGTCTGGAAATTCAAAATTTAATGGTTGTGAACCTGGTAATGGTGCTACGGCCAATTGATCTGCCAATTCCTGAACTTTGATAGTCTTTTGATTGACAATTTCAATGTCAAATTCACTAAGTAGCACAATCCAGCTATACATGTGTCCTATTATGACTAGTCTTGAAAGTAGGTACTGAAGAGGATCAACCCATGAAATTATCTTGGTGGTATGATTTAGGAGATAGTGTTGTAACTTTCTAAAAGTATAAGAAACTTCTAAACAAGCCTTTTCAACCTACAAGCACTTAGTCTCATGTTCAGGGAGAATTATCCTCAAGTAATACACAACTTATTCCTAACCCTTATCATTGTGTTGTGCCAATAATTCTCGAATGGAATTTTCTATTACAGATGTTTACAATAACATAGGCTTATCCTGTATAGGTGGCATGAGTACCAACAGAGATGCCAAGTATTCTTTCAATTTTTCAAAGGTGTCTTGATAGTCTTGTTTCCATTTGAATTGGACATCCTTTTTAAGAAACTGATTGAAATGATGGAACTTATCTTCCAATTGGGAGATGAAGCAATGAATAGACAACATTTTTCCTTGTAGGCCCCTTAATTATCGAAGGTTCTAAGGAGGTGGCATATTTATTATAGCTTTGACCTTGGTAGGATCCACTTTAATTCCTCTTCGTGAGACAATGAATCCCAGAAGTTTCCCTGAAATGACACCAAAGATACATTTTTTTGGATTAAGGAGAACCTTGTACACCCTTAACCGCTCAAATATACACCTAAGAACTACTAGATGATCCACCCTAGTATTTGATTTAGCAATAATATTATCAACATAATCTTCCATTATGTCGTGAAGAAGGTCACTAAACATAACAGTCATGGCATGCTGATAAGTTGCACCAGGATTTCTAAGGCTAAAAGGCATGACCTTGTAACAAAATGTCCCCCACGGGTTTGTAAATTTTTTTTATGTTGGTCTTCTTCAACAATATGAAATTGGTTATGCCCATAAAATCCATCCATAAGGGATAACATCTCATGGCCCACAATAGAACCAACAATCATGTCAATATTAGGCAAAGGGAAATCATCCTTAGGACTTTCCTTGTTAATGTCATGAAAATATGTACAATTATGGATTCAAGGGGTCTTCTTCACAATTTGTACCATATTAGATATCCAATATGAGTAATCAATGCACCATATAAAGCCTGCATCCAATAATTTTTGTAGTTCGGCCTTAACAAGCAATGCAACCTTGGGATGTATTTTACGTAGTTTTTGTTTGACATGTTTAGCATCTAGGTGCACCACAAGGTGATGAACCACAAGATAAGGATAAAGTCTGATCTTATCTTTATAAGACCAAGAGAATACATCTTGAAACTCAGTTATAAGTGTTGCGAATGCTTTCATTTTGATTTCTGATAAACTGGCACCTAGTTGTAACAATTTCGGTTGTCTTCAGTTCTAATGTTAATGGTTTTCATCTCTTCTACCAACAACTTAGAAGTGTCATTATCTTGTAATTATTTTGGAGGCTTGTGTAGATTGTCAGATATTTATGGATCCAAATCTCCTCTCTCTAGTGTCTTTGACATTTTTTCACTAGGATATGCGTCCTTTTCTTTCTTTTTCTTTTTCATTTTTTGTTTCTCATATAATTCCTCAGAAATTTTTTCACTATGTGATATATAATTTATCTTTTTCTGTATTGAATTTATTTTTCTTTAGGAATGGAGATTGTAAGTTCTTCACCAAAGTAAGCGGTAGCATCAAGGTTTATATCGAAACCCTTCTTATGATCCGACAAGGGAAAAGGGTCTCGAGCCCTAAGGAACTCGTGGATGGCCTCATCATTTTGGAAGAGATCCATGGAAATATGAAATTTTTGGTCCTGATCAATGAGGGAAGGATAAACAACATCAAGGGTTTGAACAGATAATTAATCTAGGAAAATCATAGTTTTGGCTAGGTCTTCGAAGATGCTATGTGTGGAACCGGTCTCAATTTCAAAATCTGAGTCTGCATCGCTAGATAATACCTCAAAGACTATCGGCCTCTTCTCATATGTATCATATCCTAGACCATATGTGTAAAGGTTAGACTTTATATTCATAGGTTTAAGAACACCATACCCTTGTGGTCCAAGGCATCTTCCTTTCTAGTTCATGTTTTTCATCATTTTATGGCCCTTGGTGTAATCGTTGGATTCATAACATTCTGCCATCCTATCATCGTATAACCAAAAGTCGTCAGAGATTGGAATATGTTCATCTTCTAGATATCCATATCATCTCCAAATAGTTTTTCCAAGATAGTAAGCTGGATGTTCTTGTAGATGAGGAGCGTTAGGATGCCCATAGCTATGAGGTGATAATGGGATTTTTCCAACAAGGAATGTATTGTCAAGTGCGTACTCGCCTAAACCTTTATGAGAGAATGTAACATCAGGTGACACCTTAGATGTATACACTTTAGAGGAAGATGTGGAAGCATGAGGGATCAATAGTATATCTGGGTCAATACGGTTGGTAACAATAGAAGTTGAGCTAGATTCGATTATGCCATTAGCAGATGGACAATAATTTTCCTTTTTGTACCTTGCTTCAAAAGAATGACATTATTCAAAGGGGTCAGTATTGCCACGCAAGGTGAACTCTCTACCGTTATGTGGAAACTTTATGCATTGATGGAAATTTGAAGGTACTGTGTGCATCACATGTATCCAAGGTCTACCCAGAAGAATGTTATATGATGTGTTTGCCTCAACTACATGATACATAGTGTCAAAGAGATGTGAGCCTACTTGTATGGGAAGAGTGGTGGTGCCACAGGACTGGCACTCAGTATTATCATAACCATGAATGGTAATGATGTTAGTATCTAAGTCATCTATTGTATGACCAAGGCAACAGAGAATTTTTATAGAACAAATGTTAAGGACTGCTCCATTGTCAATAAGAATTCTCTTGACTTTATAATCGGTAACATAGGCTTCGATGTACAAGAATTTTTTAATCAAATTCAGGTTCAACATATCTTGAGGGACAAAAGATAGGATAGGAATTTCAAGCGTAAGGTTTGCGATCATAGCCTTAAAGTGTTGAACATTGAGAGTATGAGGAACACTTGAATCATTTAGAGCATGAGTGATAATATATTGAAAGCTAGGTGACTCTTTCAGTAGTTCCATGAGTGAGATATGTGATGGCGTGGTTGTTAATTGTTTGATAAAGTCGTATTGACCTAGAGTGGAAGATTTGGCATTATAATTTGACTTTTTATTTGAAGGAGCTATTGGTTTGGACGTTTGAGGTTCTACAGCAGACGTAGAAGGTTGGTTTACTGTGGGAATCCATATCTTTTTTTAGTGTGTGGTCATGGCATTACTCAAAGTTGTGAATTTAATGGTCATCATTGTAGATGGTACTTCCTCAATAAATGAGATAATTAAACTAAAGTCAGCATTATTGGTAGAAGGACCTTTGTCATAATTTTTATTGTCACCACCATGTTTGGGAAATGGGTTTGAGAACACCTTAAGATTGTCGGTGGGTGTCTTATTTGGTGATGATTCTTCAATAGTGATATCTCCACTATCAATGAGATCTTGGACAAAGTGACATAAGCAAAAGCATCAATCAGTCGGGTGATTGTCAATGCGATGAAAATCACAATAAGTATCATCCTTGTACTAAGTAGGCTTGGGTTCTCCCTCAACCCAAGGTCTAGTGATGGGATAAGTAACCATGTTTGCATTAACAAGTTATTGAAGGACATTTGATAGAGGTTCTCCTAAAGGAGTGAAACAACGTCGTTTAGAATCAGGAGAGGATGAAACCTCTTCACTAGAAATAACAAGAGGTTTTTTGAACCTTTGTTTGGTCTAGTCTGAGGGTTTTGGACATTGTGGACATTATGGTTATATGTAATACATCCATTAACCATATTAAAATTGTGGTTAACATGTTTATATTTGTCTTGGTGAGAGATATTAGAATAGTTACTATGTTTCCCATTGTCTTTTGAATGAGGTTTAATCAAACCTTTTGCAATAAGGAAATTTTCAATTTCTAATCCTTTCTCAATAACTTCTTTGAAATTATTAAGGAAATGCATTTGCATGTGAAAGGATAGCTCACTGTTGAGATTGGGTAAAAATATACTCATGAGTTGTTTCTCAGGCATGGAGCATGGGAAACGGCTAGCAATCCCATGCCATATTTGTAGGAATTTTACGAAGGTTTTATTTGTTCATTGTTTGGCATTACATAAATCCATCGTTGTAATTTCAGACTCTATGTTGAATGAGAAAGTTTGATGAACTTCTCTGAGAGGTCCATGAAATTTTTCACAGAGCCCTTGGGGAGAAGTAGGAACCAGTCCAAGGCTTGTATTCCTAGACTTCATGGAAAAATACGTATTAAGAAGACATCACTATAGGCCACCTCTTGGAAAGCCATATAAAACTCCCTAATATGATCTCTAGGGTCACTCTTGCCCCTGTATTTGTAAAATTTGGGCATCTCAAAAGATTTTGGAAAATGAACACGCAAAATGTCCTTATCGAATGGGTAAGGAACACTTTTTCAAAGACGAATTGTTTTCCTTGATGTTTCATACTAGAGATGGTATCCTTCATCATTTTCCATTCTTGGGAAAATGGTGAGTTTTTCTATAAAAAAGATAAGGACCCATCACTTGTAGAGTTATTGTTATCTTTTGTGTGCACAATATGACTGTTAAATGAATAATCACTAGATTTAGTTGGTGCCTCCTTGTCATGGGATTCATTGGTGACTTTGGAATTAAAAATAACAAGTTGTTAGCCATGTCATTAATTTGATTCATGAGGACTTGAGTAAGATAAGTGGCTGAATCAACTGATTTTCCTTTGTTCCTTTCGTGATATTTTTCTTTTTTTGACTCATTTCCTTTGGCATTGTTCAAGGTGGAATTGTTTCGATCATCATTATTCGTGTGACTAGGTCTTGCCTCATCGTCATTATTTTTCGAAATGAAAGGTTCACCCTTTTTAGGTGGTGGTTTTCCAAGTAATGTTTGTAAACTAGCTTCATCGAAGTCAGAGGGAAATTTTGCTCCCATCTCAAGGAGATGAATAAAAAATTGGTCTTTATTCATACATAAAATATTTTCAACATGGGATTGTTCTTCGAGTGAGATGTCATTTTGATCATCCTTATATTTTTGGTCATTATCACTATCAAAATTTCTGAAAGGATTTCGTTTACTCCTTCCAAAAAGACTATAATCTTTGTGTCATGTTCCCACAATTTTTAAAAGAGGGAGGGGGCAAAAGAGATATGTGAAAGACAAATCAACCTGCAACAAAGTAAATGTGACGAGAGAAGAGAGGTGTGAAATTAAGTTTGATAATAACTTGTCCCTTAACAAAGTGAATGCTAAGATGGGCAAGAGTTTTGGAATATTATGAGTGATGCAACCCTTAACAGATTGAATGTTAAGATGGAAGCATGCGAGAGTGTTTGATAAACTCAACCCTTGACAAAGTGAATTCCAAGATAGAAGAGTGGAGCGATGTGATGAAGGTTCTCATCCTATAGCAAAGTGAATGCTATAATGGAGGAGGGTTATAGTGACAAAATTATGAATGTGTTCAACCCCTAAAAATGTGAATGCTAGAGTGAAGAAGCGAGGATAGATTGATTGCAAATACACTCTACCACCTAGTAAAAATGAATGCTAAATGGGAAGAGGGTATGAAAAAAAGAGGAGTCAAATCGTATGTGATGTGCTCAACCCTTAACAAGAATTAGTTAAGCAAGAGTCTAATGAAGAGATAAGAGTCAAATACTGATAGTGTAAGCATTGGAAAGAAGATATGATGAAGTGTCTAGAACACAACAAATATGTTGTCAAGTAAGAGATTTGAAGAAAGAAAATGTATACAGTTTAACAATGATGTTGTCAAACTAAAGGTCGTAAGATGAGAATGAAGATGAAATAAGTTGTGGCAAAGTGAAACACAACACCGACTAAGATGCGAGTTGTAAGATGAAAGTGCTTGAGCGAGGACGTGGATATCCTGTAACTCAAGACTTGATGTCAAAAAGAGGATGAAAACTTAAACTTTAGGAAATGTAATCCAAATGTTTAAGTGTTGAATGAAATGGGAGATGAACTCAAGGAGGTGAATATGATAGATAGAAGAATTTGATAATCACAAAAGGGGAAGAATCAAATAAGTGAATAAAAACTCCAAATGACTGAAAGAAGCTCAAATGGAGAAGACAATGAGGATGAAAGGAAGATAAAATTGAAATAATGAAAAAGAGATGAAAGTTCCAAAAAGGGTAAAATAGAGAGTAAAATGAAGGTTAGTGAATGATTTATGATGAGAAGAAAAGAAGACAAGAACAGATGAAATGAGGATGAAAGTGGAATCCAAACAAGGATAGTTTAGAAAAAAATATGAAAAGATAAGAAAAGTGAAAGATGGATCCCAAACAAGGAGTATTTGGGAAAAAGTAAAGTTTGGAACACTACTGCAAAAAAAAAAAAAAAAAAAACCAAACAAGATAAATTGAAAAAGAAGTTTTTGTTTGAATGTTTTGTTTTTACGGCCTCTACCTCGGATTGGCTTGGAAAGTGTTTGGCTTCCTGGGTGGCTCTCTCAACTAGGTGTTAGCAAAATATCTGACGTGAGATGGGACGCTATTGCTAGCTAACGGCTTTACTTAACCCCCTTTGAAACCTTGAGTAAAGATCTTGCTCAAAATGAATCACACTAGGGCCACCACTAAGGATATTTTGTGACTCTAACTCACAAAAGTCTTTACAAGTCATGTAGGATAAAAAGGTTCCCATTTCATCAACCAGTTCCCTCGAGGTGTGGACTACTTTGGGGTTCCTAGAACCACCCCCTTTGTTTTAGCTTAAGGCTTATGCCAAGGGGGTTATGTTCTAATTAAGCAGTTGAGCCGTATCTCTTAACCAAACCTACAAATCAAGTGTTTTGAACGTGGTGTTTTTTTATCTTTTGATTTAGGTGTGGTTTGGTTGAAATCCTTTGGAAACCTACATTTGGTAGTTTCTGAAAGGTTTTAGCCACCTTGTGAGAGAGCGGGTCTTGCAAACAATCATTATAAAGTTTTCTCATGGAATGAGGGAAAAATGACAAAAATAATTAAACAAGATGACAGAAGTGAAACCCACATTTCTTGATTTCCAATATCACTTTAAAAAGCACGAGGAAAGAGCATACGTGTGGGTTGGCTTTGGTTAAGTTAAACATTTAATTCTCCAAAAACAAAAGACAGACAAGAAATGACTGCATGTTTTTGATTCCCAAGATCACTTTAAAAAGCATGCGAGGGAAGAACATATGTGTGGGTGATTTGTGTTAGTCTAACAAAAAACAAAAGAAAATAATAAAGGAAAAGTATGCAAAAACACATGTTGGAAAGGGGTTAGCGTGGGTTAGATAACAATAAACATGTGTACAAAATGGCGAAAAAAAGATAAAAGGTGGACCGAAACGTCCAATAACCCTATTTTGGCAACCTGCACAGTTAGACAAAAAAAATAAGAAATAAAGAAACTAATTTAAATGTAACTTAAACTACAAAGAAACTAATTTAAATGTAAATTATAAATAAAATAAAATAAAATAAATAAAATAAAAACCTAACCCTAAAGCTAAGACTATAAACATGGTCAAAATAAAAGGAAAAATCTAATTGATGGTATGTTTGAGTGTGTGTATAGGTGGGCGAGCTTGGGAAGGGAAGGACTTAGGATGAGCCAAAGGCAAGGTGGGAGTAGAGGGTTACCGAGGATCGAGGACATTCATGGGGAAGTGTAGAGCTGGGAGCTCACAGGAGAAAGGACGGGGGGTTGCAGGAGCAGAGGTAAGGGCTCATAGTCAGTGTGCGGGGCCAGGGAAAACTCATGATCACCATGGAGTGGGAATGGTGATGGGTCGTAGAAGGCTTGTGGATGGGGACGGAGCCTATTTGTAGCATGGATGGGGACAAGGTCTGTTGGATGTTTGAGGGTGTGGGCTATGTGAAATGGGGGAAGGGAATGGGACGGGGATACGAGTGAGGTGAGCGTGAGTTATAGGAGTCTGCAGGAGCAGAGTGTGAGATGGCTTGACAAGGTAAGCTCACCGAGCAGAGAAAAAGGGAGCGGTTACCAGAGGGTAGGAAGGAGATCAGGAAGGAGGTAGTGGAGAGGGAATGACAGGAGATGGGAGAGTGAGGAGTGTGGGAAATGGTACGGGTGAGTAGAGTTTGGTGGGTTGTGGGAAACGATAGGAGCAAGTGGAGTTGGGTGGGCTGTGGGAAACTGTAGGAGCGGGTTGAATTGGGTAGCAATCTATGTAGGGATGGAGATGGAAAGTGAGATGGGTAGTGAGCAAGGAAAGGGAGGTGGCTCAACTGAGTTGGCCGAGCCAGGTAGGGAGGGGGGAATGGGTAGTTAGGGTTAATTTATTTTTTATTGGTATAATTTTGTTTGGTTTTGAATTTTTTTAACTAAAAAAAACTAAGTTAGAAATATGTTAAAAACTAACAAAAATCTAACTATATGGTGTTTTTTGTTTTCTATGTAGGTAGTCCAACAGGAAAATAAAATGGAAAGAAAACAAATCCTGCAAACCGGAGAAAAAAACATACAAATCTGTAAACAATATTAGACCTAAAAAATTTACAAAAAAGAACACAAGAAACCCACAACAATAAAGATGGTTTTTTTTTTTGTATATGAGCTGGTACATTTATGTTGTTGCTTCCAAACATGCACAAGTGTTTACTTCCAAACCTACACAACAATAGAAGCACTCTAAAACAAAGTTAGATAAACAAAATGAAACAAAAAATGAAAGAGGAGGGGTGCGAGTCCCATCGGGCGTGCCAAAATATAAACAAAGAAAATTACCATAAATGAAAGAAAAAAACAAACATGTAAACCTTTCCACCAAGCTTTTGTGCAAACCTCAGATAAGGGTCTCCTGTGAAACCTTGCATAAAGAATGTCAGAAGTGTTTTGTGGGTGCTCTCCAAGCTTTGAAGGAAAATACTACAAACATAATTCAACAGAGTTTCTGTGCTTCAAATTCAAGAGGATTTGAAAGGAAGGTAATCCTATAATTTATAGAGGTAGAAGTAGTTGAAAGCAGTTATACACAAATAAATGAACATTCTAAAAATAACATTTGTGGGAATTTTTAATAGTGTCGGGGGAAATAATGAAATTAATTACGAAAAAGATGCATCCGAAAAGGTGGTTGTACGTGCATTTTAATTGCCCCCACCCTTCTAGGATTCTAGAAGTGTAGTTAACTAGGGTTATCAAACTGGAGTCTAAGTGAAGTTTGATCAAGTGGCAGATGACTAGGATGTGCACTCACTTAATTAATTAATTATTTATTTAATAAATAATAATTAATTTAGCCAAAGGGGTACAAAGGGTACATGGGATTAATTTAATTAATCCAAAGGGGTAAAATGTTTATTAATTAATTGCAAATGGGTGAATAACAAGGTGTATTAGCATAATAATGGGAACAAGTGGAAACATGAATGTAAATTTGGGGTGTCTACATCCATCACTATGTCAATATGAGACAGGTTTGAAGACATAGTTGGAGATCAATCCGATATATTACATTTATATCAATGGAATGATTTGATCTATCCCATCCAAATGTTTTAGTCAAATTATAGTATTTCATGAGGAGTCTTTAGTCATAACACTTTGGCAATGGGTAGAATAAGTAAAATTACACAAATAAAAAGGTGGATATAAAATATCTATTAATTATCCATCTAGATGATCAACAAGTGATTGAATATGTACCTCTTAGATCAAAACTTATGGTCTTATAAGGTGAATTCATTAATACAGATCAGTCGTTAACGAATAACCATAATGTATGTCGATTTGGTCAGAAGATACCTAATTATTACTTCAAGATCCTTTAAGTGTTCAAGTTCTTTTACCATTTGTCATTTTGACATAAATCTTTTTGGTTCTTAAGAAGAGTTACAATTTGAGAAAGTCCAATTGGTCAAGATTAATTTTTAGCTATATACTAATTTAAGATTCTTACAAACCCTTAAGTTGTTTGAAATATTCAAATCTTCATCTTATACTCCATCCAACCCATGAATCCTTTATTCCTAAATGAGTCATAAAAGTTATAATGAACATACCTTGTCTCAACATTGGATCAAGAATAGGATTGGATGGGTCGAAAATTGCTAATTCGTAAAGATCCATTAAACTAACCCAACAAGAAACTAAATTTGTATGCATTATATGAATAACTTGCTTAACTAGTCAGGATCATTTAAAACGACGATATAGACACAAAACCAAGGAAAACTAATAAAAATACCCCTTTTATTAGAAAAAGTAGACACTGTTAACTTTCTTGTTAGTTTATTTATAATACATTGTTTGTTGGTGGATAGTTATAACTGTCACCTTCCTCTCCTTCCTCCCGCAGCCTTTATATGGCTCTGCTCTTTTGTTTGCAATACACACATTGAATAATCATTATTTGATCTCCTGCTATCATTGGTATCAGAGCTCCATTTCTTGATCAGAGAAAAGCGGCAGAAGAGGCCTGCATGGAAGTTTTTCCTATGTAGTTTGGAAACTTGTTTGTTTTTGGCGCAACAAGTTCCTTGGGCATATTCTTGTTTTGTCTCTTACCCTGCATTGGAGGAGTGGACGCATTAAAGGAGTGAACGTGTTAGATTGGCATTTTGTTTTTCTCCTTGGCTGGAGTGACCTGTTTGGCATCTTGACCTTTGTGGAAGTGGAAAATCAACCTATTTGGTGTCCTGATCAAATACTGTAGCACAACAAATGGACCTGTTCCCTGTCTAGAGGAGAGGACGTGCTGAAATCTGGTCTTAAACATGGCAGCATCAACTTGGAGAATTTACAGACCTATAGTTGAGCATGGAGATCCACTCTTTGAAGCTATTTTGACCAGAAAAGAAAGCACATGGTTTACCTTGGCATTTTGGCATGTGAAGATCAAGTTCCATTAACCAGCGTGGAGCGTATTATACCAGACCTATGCGGCTGTTGAAGAACATCTCAATCCCTTCATACAAAACCATAAACCAACATTGCGTGAAAGCAACGAGGAGGCTGGAGACCGTGTGAGACTTGCAGCATGAAGAGCTTGGTGAGAGAGGCTAATCTAGATTACCTCGCCACGTACATGTCACACATTTCCCATGCTGAGAGTGTTATGAGAAACCCTTCTACTAGGTCACCTCTGAGAGCCCAAGAGGACACCACCGGCATCTATTTTTCCTTGCTCAATGAATTGTTGAATACCGGCAATGTATTATTTGACGAATTGGTGTGTCAAGGATTGTTCGACTATTTCTGGTTTGACGTGTGTTGTCAAGCACACCAAATCCGTGAAGAATTGGAGTGCGGCTATGATACAGATGATGAACGTGAAGTAGAATGCCCACAGGAGCATCTGTGTCTCACTGCACGAGCTTATAGAGCCCATCTTCGTGATAGGTTCCTTTAGTAAGCATTTGTAACCATTTTTGAACAATCAATAAATAAATAAAATACAATTTTGAGTTTTTGGAAATGTCCACACCTTGCATTTTGTTTTCGGATGCCCAGTTACTAAAAGGGCCAAATTTCACCGCATGAAAAACCAAGATACAGACGATTTTTCAGTTTGAAGATCTTTGGGGGATCATTTCTGGCACAGACACCCCTCCCACAGATGTTGATCTGTTGGCTAAGTATGAAAAGGCCAATGCAAAAGCATTAATGCTTATCACTCTGAGCCTTTCTGATGAGGTTCAACCTCACATTCAGGAAGCAACCACTTCCTCTATGGCATGGGCCGCATTGTGTACCATCTATGAAGCCAAGAATCTGACGACGATGTTGCATCTTCAGACAAAGCTTCACACAATGAGTATGCATGATGGTGAATCAGTCGAAGCCTTCTTGTGGCATGTGGCCGAGTTACGCACAGAACTTTCTGCTCTTGGTGAACCGATGGACGACAAGTTGCTAGTCCCACTCACCTTGCGAGCTCTTCCTTCCCGGTTTCAGACACTGATCACCACATTGACCATCACTCAACAGGAGGTGAGTTTTTTCAAACTGGTGAATTATCTTCAGTTGGAAGAATCCATTAAGAATGTTCAAGAAGCCTTCGAAGACAAGGCTCTCATCATGAGGCAAAAGCATAGCAACAAGCCTCAGAAAGGGCAGTCAGCCCCCCAGAATCAGAAGCAGCATCCACAGCAGCAACCTTCTCAGCGGCCACCACAATGGCCACCCCAGAAGCAGCAGAACAACAAGGCAGATCGATGGTGCCACATTTTCTCCATGAATACGCACATGACTGCGAACTGTTATTACAACGGTCGCAAGCATGGAAACTCTTATGAAGAGAGCACTTCTGGCCAAGGATATTCTAAGAAATCCCAATGGCATGCTCGTAATCAGAGGCAGAAGGGTCATATTGCTGCTCAGTAGGATGCCTCCTCCGATGAAGAGGTTCCAGACACAACTCATCCAGACATTGTCCTAGTCTCGCAGACTTCGCAGCCATCAGAAAGTGTCTGGTTGATTGATTCGGGTGCCAGCAAACACATGACTAGCAATAAGAAGTTGTTCCATACCCTGAGTGACCGGCCCACTAGAGATCAGATCACCATCACAGATAATCAGGAGTATATTGTGGTGGGGATTGGTGATGTCATCATTCCTCTTGGGACATGAAGATGTACACTCATGAAGGTGCTATCTGTTCTAGGTTTGACCTCAAATCTCTTGTCTGTGAGTCAGCTTCTTAATCATCAAATGCGGGTTGAATTCTTTGTTCAGAAAGGGGTCAAGTCCTGCATCATTTCCCAAGGAGACTCAGTTATTGCTCGAGCATTTATGAAGGGCCATCTATTTACACTGGATGCGGTCACTTCATCTAACATTGCTCTCTCTACTTCAACAATGGAGTCCACTGCACTATGGCACTTTCGATATGGTCATCTTTCTGCCGGGGCTCTGCATCAGCTCAGTGCCAAGGAAATGGTAAGAGGGATTTCTCCACTCTCCCATTCCTTACCTATTTTCTCAAGATGTCTTGCGGGAAAACAACACAGAGGTCCGTTCAAATAGAGCTCTTATCATTCTACGGAGCATCTTCAGGTTGTACACACCAATCTATGTGGACCCCTGCCAGCTAGCTTCCAAGGTTTTGAATACTTCCATCTCATCATTGATGATTACTCATGGAAAATGTGGGTATATTTTCTCTGGAAGAAGAGTGAGGCATTTTCCAATTTCCAAACCTTTTACCAGCAAGCCACTAGGCAATCTAGGAAGCCTCTCCTTCTCCTCCACTCAGATCGAGGGGGGGAATTTGTATCGAATAATTTCTTAGCATACCTAAAGTAGCATGGCATTCAGCAACATCTGACTGCACCCTACACACCCCAATAGAATGGGATTTCTGAGCGACACAATAGGACTGTCATGGAGATGGCTCGTTGTATGCTCTCCACCTCCAAGTTGGAGGATCAGTTTTGGGCAGAAGCAGTCCAGACAGTAGTGTATCTACTCAACCAAGCACCCACGAAGATCTTGCAGAACAGGACACCGGAAGAGGTATGGACTGGTCGTAAACCTTCTATCTATCATTTGAGAGTTTTTGGTTGTACTGCATATATGCATGTTCTAGATAAGAAAAGGAAGAAGATCGATCCAAAGACACTACCATGTCTTTTCTTGGGGTATAGTACTACCTCAAAGGCATATCATCTCATGGATCTTGAGACGAAGAAAATCTACGAGAGTTGAGATGTGGTGTGTGATGAGTCATCCTTTGACTCCCTGCCACACAATGGAGATCCAGTACCGACCTCGTCACATAGATTTCTCACACATCCAGATGATGGGAAAGATGATTCTTCTCAGAGAGAAGAAGAGCTGAGTGGAGACTTATTCGTTGATCTAGGCACACTGGAAAACACATCTTCACATCAGCAACAGTAGCACCAACATCTGAAATGGGTCTAGAATACTATTAGGGATGCACACCTGAACTCACTTCCAGGCACTTCTATGGGAGTTAGAACACGAAGTCAAGCCAGACATGAGGTAAATTTTGCACTCATGAGTTTAGTTGTTGATAGCACTGAACCTGACACTGTTCATGAGGCATTAGACCAACCACAGTGGAAACAGGCTATGAATGCTGAATATGATTCCCTACTTCAGAATCAGACGTGGGAACTTGTCGATCTACCTCCAGGTAAGAAATCCATTGGCTGCAAATGGATTTTCAAAACAAAATATAAGGCAGATGGTTCAATCGACAAACACAAAGCATGACTTGTTGCAAAGGGTTATGCTCAACAAGAAGGAATTGACTATGATGAGACCTTTGCACCCACTATGAAGATCAAAACCATCAGAGTTGTCTATGCACTGGCAGCACAAAATGGATGGAAACTTCAGCAGATGGATGTCAAGAGTGCTTTTCTGAATGGTGATCTCAAAGAAGAAGTATACATGGCCCAACCTGAAGGGTTTCTAGACGAGCATCAACCACACAAGGTATGTCATCTGATAAAGTCACTTTATGGACTCAAACAAGCACCTAGGGCATGGTATATAAAAATTGATGATCACCTATTGCAGCATGGATTCACTCGTAGCCCCTCCAATACAAATTTGTATATCAAGAAGGTAGGAACAAATATTGTTATTCTATTTTTGTATTTAGATGATCTTGTGATCACAAGAAGTTATGACAATCTTGTGGATGATGTAAAGAATGATCTGAAGAAATCCTTCGACATGACCGATTTGGGGCTACTTCACTACTATCTTGGCTTAGAGATATGGTAGAAGAAGAATCATATCTTCGTCTCCTAGATGAAATATGCCAAGACACTCCTGGAGAAGTATGGAATGTCATATTGTAAACCAATGTCCACACCTATGGAAAAAGGTTTGCAATTATCTAGATTCTAGGATTCACCGCAGGTAGATGGCACTCACTATAGGTAGCTTGTGGGGAGTCTCATTTACTTGACTTATACCAGGCCAGATCTTTGCTTTGCAGTGAGCTATCTTGCCAGATTTATGCAGGAGCCAAAGAAATGTCATTGGATAGTAGCAAAGCATGTGTTGAGATATGTCTGAGGTATAGTTGACTTTGGTCTAGAGTATCAGAAGAACACTCAGTTCTTCTTACAAGGATATACAGACTCGGACTATGCATGATCTGTTGATGATAGGAAATCCACTTCAGGGTATGTTTTTCATCTCAAATCTAGACCTATCTCGTGGATTACCAAGACGTAAACTGTTGTTGCTCTCTCATCCACTGAGGCTAAATATTGCGCCACACAAGGACCAGTGTGTGAAGCAATTTGGTTATGTCGCATTCTTACAGATATAGGGATTCCTGAAGAGAAAACTCCCATCATTCACTGCGACAATCAAGGTGTGTTGAAGCTTGTGAAGAATCATGTTTTTCATGAACGAACAAAGCATATTGAGGTCGAATGTCACTACATTCGTGAACAAGTCTTGAACCACCAAATTTAGCTCCAGTACTTTCCTACTGATTTTCAGGTTGCAAATATTCTCACCAAGCCTCTCGGCAAGGTGAAGTTTGATTTGTTTAGGGGGTACATATGTAGAAACAATGTATTAAGGGGGGGAATGTTAGCATTAGTTTATTTATAATACATTGTTTGTTGGTGGACAGTTATAACTCTCACCTTCCTCTCCTTCCTCCCAAATCCTTTATATGGCTCTGCTCTTTTGTTTGCAATACACACATTGAATAATCATTATTTGATCTCCTGCTATCAAGAATCAATAATACACTTTGGTTGAAGGATATGTTCTACAAGAGGATGTTAAGTGCAAGTAATAATGATACTGATCTAAGGTCGACATCTTTCTTACGTGAACAAGGTCACAGAGCGGGAGGTAATTGAGAGATGATAGCATTAAGAAGATTAGACATATTAATCCTAAGGTTATTTTCATCGGGCTCATCATCATCTAAATCAATAAGTTTGGGCAGAGTATGGCCCATAACCTCAAGATGTTCACTATGGCTGTGAAGAGAATCCACCAGGTAGTCAAAGCATTAATAGCCTCAAAATGGGACAATTGGAAAATCGTCAATGGTGGGAAATTTTAGTCTCTCATAATATTGAAAGAGGTCAAAGTTCCAATGGTTGTTGTCTCCTTTTACTTAATAGAAAAATTCTAGATATGAAAACTTAACACATTGGTAGGCGGGTGACGTAATTGCATGCATGAGATGAGTCTATGGTCACCCTAGGAGGATATTATAAGAAAATAATAAATTGAATAATTGTGATCTCACTCGATAACTTTTAGTTGAGACATAAAAGAATTGAGGAGGAATACATGGGTATGTTTGAAGCAGTGGAGGAGCAAAAATAAGTTTTGTGTAGGTTCGTCACTATTGGGTTTCATGTACTATATATTGCATAATAGTGTTACAACTTTGTATTCTTTATGTTGTATAGCACACAAGGTACATAATCATGTACTACTCGAATTGATAGTTGAGAAAATATATGAGAAGTATGGTTCTCTGTGTGTATACAAGTTATATATCTTGTTCAAGGTTTAAGTGATATTTTTACATGTTAAGGGATGTCATAATATATGTTGTGTATGATGATGGTATTTGAGTAGATTTCACATGAGGGTTGATGTGGATCCAGTTACAAGAGGTTGAAATACCTCCAAAACACACACAAACAATTTGTAAAGAAACTGGAAGCTTCAAAATAGTTTTCTTCTCATTCCAAAATCTAGACTAATCTTATACATCATTACAATCTTCCTTTTATTTCACATTAACTCTAAAAACCCTAAAATGCCAAAAATTACCCACTAGTAAAACACCTCAGATGGGCCCCAAATCTTGTGTACAAAATATGCCTTCATAATTGAAGGATCACACCAAATTTTGGCTTATTCTATAAAGCATAACAAAAGTTTTTAAAACTCTAAGTTCTAGACAAAAGCAAAAAAAAGTTCAGAGCCAATTTTAGACGACTAGATGAATGAATCCGACCTTGAAAACATGCGGAAATGGCAACAACCTTTGCGGGAAATCCAATTTCACAGAATATTGCTAATCAAGATTAACTACCTTGGAAAATTTCAAGACGATCCAACGGTCGGATCAAAAGTTATGGTCTTCAGAAGTTATGCTCCCACATCAAGAGTTTATAGGTTGGTAAATGATTTTATTTATGTGTTCCGAAATAGGGTTTGATTTAGCATCATCGGCGATCGCAACATATAATCTTTGTTGTCATATTACTTTCTTATTACAAGGTTCTATAATCTTTGGCTTGTGCTTCAGGTAAGAGCTCAACGCACTCTTGCATAGTTGAATATGTTAGGATAAGTGATGTATTTATCTATCTGTTGTTGAAAAGAGTTAATTCTATGTTTATGGACTCCTTAAGGTGTTATCCTTCTACATAAGAAAAAGAACATTGAGAGCACCCGTAATAATACATAGTTTTAGAATGCTCATAGCATGATTAGTCTCACCTTTCTTTATGGAAAGTTTTCTACTTAAGTGAATTGTTTCATCTTCCCTTTCAAATTATTTTTTGCTCTTACAATTTGATAAGAACTGGAAACTGTTGTATATAAGAGTGAAGTTAGCACAATTGAGAAAAGTTTACAAGGATTAGAGTAAGTGTAGCTAGAGGGAGAGATTCTGAGATTGCTCCCAACAACCACCCCAAAAGAAATATGTACGTAGAAGTCGTGATGTGTAAAATGCTAACAAAAACAATTCTCCAATCAATTTGAAACTAGCCCTACAATTACTTTTGTTTGGCGGTGGACGTGTAAAAGTTGATACGCATTTCGTTTAGGACAAATGCCACTTTTATCAGACTTAAAAGTATCCTACTCCATATAATATATGTACCCAAGATCAAATCATATTTGGTTCTCGTATTTCTCGCTTTTCACGAAGTTCAATTATTTAAACATTACATCGCAAGTTTTGAATTTTTATTTCTTTTTGGGGGGCTCATTTTCTTAAAAAAGAGCAAATGCTTTGTTGAAATGTATAAAAATATATATTATTTCACTCAAAAAAGTTCTTTGGAATTTGGATTTCAATTACCCTGTTGATTTGATATAAATTTTCTGATCCATTTCCAATATTCTATTTTTTGCTTCTGGTATTGCATACATGTATTTGATTTTATTCTTTTACGAACATGGAGAAGCTTCATCCAAATATGGATTTACTGAAGTATTCTTTGATGGACATATTAAGAAATTTAAGTTTTAGATGGAGGAGTAGGCTTTGACTGAGTATATATGGAGAATGGAGATAAGCTTTGGGCAGAGGAAATCTTAGCTATAAACTTTCTCTACATAAGTTTAGTTCTTCAATATGGTAGCTGATCCTCCTTTGTGGCATGGATGGGTTACTCTGTCATTGCTTGTTCTAATGATGATAGCTATTATGTTAGACGTTGCCCCACATTTGGTTATGATGTTAACTGTGACCATTTTCATACCTCTCAAAATTATAGATTTGAACCAGGCCATGAGGGGTTTCAGTGATGATGCTGTGCTCTCCATTTCTGTTTTGTTTGTGGTTGCTAAAGGCAAGTGATCATTCCAAACTAGATCATACTTTGGCACCTGAGTGCAATTCGTTACGTATATTCCCTGCAATGAGTTATGCTCATAAATACTTCTAGATAACTGAAAGTCATTAGGTGGGAAATGTTTGGTGATATTATTTTACAGAAGCTGATTACTTGTCCGATAAATTCTGATCCACGTTTTCTATTTTTATGTACATTTTCAGGAGTTGAACAGTCGGGAGTTCTTGAGCATATAGCAAAGCTATTATTTAGAACAACAGGCTATGAAGATCAAAATGGTGAAGATAAGAAGAAAAACATGGTGTGGGTGTTGCTTCAATTCCTGGTTCCCTTGGCCATAGTCAGTGCTTTCGTTGTCAACACTCCTCTAGTTGCATTGATGATACCTTTTATCCTCAAGTTTCACAGAAAGGTAAGATGTTCTTTTATCTGAAATACCGTTGTTCTAAAATGCAAGTTTAGTGTTTTTTTTCTCTCATTACTCTGCAAAAGTGTTGTACTATTTTATTAATCAAATAAGGTTCATTGCCCTATATTTTCTTAGATTTACAGTAATGTAAGTTACATTTCTTATTATATATAACACTTCTGGGCTTCCTTCTTTCAGATTGGCATGCAACCGTCACAGCTTCTTATGCCTCTAAGTTTTTCAGTTCAACTAGGAGGAACAGCCACGCTGATTGGAGATAGCACAAACCTGCTTGTTGTGTCGCTGGCAACTAAAAACATTCCTGGAATGAGGATGCATTTATTTGAAATTGGGGTGATTGGAGTTCCCCTCATTATTTGTGGCATGCTTTATATGATTACACTCTCTGGATATTTGCTTCCCACTTTCGAGATGCACTCCAAGCAATCTGATAACAGTGATGCAAGGTATTATTATTACTATATTTATATTGAATGTGTTCAATAGTGATAATGACGGTTTTGTCAAATTCTTTCACGTCAAATAGGGACGGGTTGCTTACAAAGTGTAAAATACGGTTAAAATAGGTAAAAATGTCCGGACGTTAATCTCAGCTCTGCGTCCAGCTGTTGTTTAGCATAAGGTGAAATATTTAATGGAGGACTGATTGAATGACTTTGAGAGAGTGACCAGTAAGACACGACTACAAATTTCAGATTCTAATTGATTTTAGTGTGGTCCCATTCTGACTTTGAGAGAGTGACCAGCAAGACATGGGTACACGTTTTAGATTCTAATTGATTTTAGTGTGGTTCCATCCTGACATTTTTTACTACTTTTGCAGAGAGTACAATCTAGTCCTTGAGGTGACAGAAAATTCAAGGTTGATTAATAAGTCAATTAAAAAGAGCCGTTTATATTTTCCCGGACATCAATTAGTAAAGATTAATAGACATGGCGCTGTTCTTGATCGAGGGAGAAGTTTATGCGGAGGAGACCAACTTTTCTTTAGGGGAGTGATTGATTCCATTATTTTCCTGATGCAAAATGATGGCCTTGTTCTTGTTGATGGCCAGGTACTTCCAAATTTCGGACAGTTGAATTGGGTCTTGAGTATACACACTTCGATTATATGATATATGAAGTTTTTGTTTTGTCACAGGGAAATAAAACAAAATACTTGAACAAATTGAGTGTAAAGGAGAGACTTTTTGAAGCTGTAATTGCAAGCAGATCACCCCTGGTAGGCAAAACGGTTTCAGACATACCATTGAATAGCAGAAACGGCAGTGCTGTGGTTGCTGCCATCCATCGCTATGGAACACGTCTGGATACGTATGTTTATGTTTAATATGTAATGGTTCCATTATTGTCCTGGTAGTCCTGGTTCCATTATTGTTCTTTCAGGGTCTGATCATGTTGTCTTCACTTCTCTGTGTCACTTCGACTTCGCTGTAGGTTTTCCTGTCCCACCTGTACCTGCAAAACAAATCCTAACTATCTGCACAAGGCAACACATTAGATGGATTTCTGCCCTATTTTTCATGAGTAGTGATTTGCATGAACTCATCTCTTTTGCACTTATATTTTAGCAGGGCTATTAGCGACATTGAACTGGAAACTGGTGACTGTTTACTTGTGATAGCTGATGATCCAGACTTCGTCTCAAAAAATATAGACAGTTCCGCATTTTCCCTCGTTTGCCAAGTAAACTTTCAGTTAATCTATTTCATGATCTGTTGGTTTGTTTCATGTTATAAAAGTGCATGATATTGATTAAGTGATTGATGCAGCTTCCAGGATTTGTGCCAATTCAAAGACAGAAAGCGAAAATTGCTGCCCCAGTTGTTGTGGGAATGATAATTGCAAATGCTGTGGGTGTGAATTTAGTTATTGCAGGATTAGTTGCTGCTGCAGCTATGCTCATAACCAAATGTCTCACTCCACAGGATGCCCTGGTTCGAATAATAAAATTCTATCTCCTGTCTGTTTTATGAGCAGAAATAGGTTTTTTTTTTTGGTTTTGATATTAAGGGTGCATTTGTTTTTATGTTTACTGAGGGATCATTTGTTCTGTGATTATTTGTGTTTTCAGAGCCATTTGTTTTGATGTTTGATTTGATTTGATTGTGTTTTAAGATTTATCTTGAAAAAATATCTCATACCATCATTTGCTTGTGTTTCAGGATTCATTGGATTTGACCGTGATAATCATGCTTGCTGCTGCACTGGGTATATCTGAAGCCATGATTCATAGTGGCGCAGGAACAATGGTAGCCAAAACTCTGTTGAAAATGTCAGGAAATTCACAGGTAAGAGAACAACTTTTTCATTGGATTGAATGCGAAGCAAACTAAATTAGGAGATTCACAATAAGAAAAACTTCTTTTATTGGATTGAATGCAGAAGCAAACTAAATTAGTCAACAAGTAAGCGAATAACTTTTTTTATTTGAAATTCACAAATAAGAGAATAATTTTTTTTTTTAATTTATTGGATTGAACACGGTCAAAGCAAACTAAAGTAGTCAACTAATAAGAGAATCATTTTTTTATTGAAAATTCACAAGTAGAGAATAACTTTTTTATTGGATTGAATGTCCAAGCAAATTAAATTAGTCAACAAGTAACAGAATAATTTTTCTAATTTATTTTTAAGATAATAGTTTTTTTATTGGAATTTGTAAAAAGAATAACTAATTAAATTACTTAATAAATAAAAGAATAAATTTTTTATTGGAAATTCATAAGTAAGAGAATAATTTTTTCATTGGATTGATTCTCGAAATAAATTAAATTAGTCAACGAGTAAGAGAATAACTTTTTTAATGTATTGAATGCCAAAAAAAATTAAATTAATCAACAAGAATTGTTCCCTAGTAAGTTTATATGAACCAAACAACTTCACCAATAAGTCAAATGACCGGTGACACTAGCTTAAACTTAGAATACCTTGACTTAAACTTGTTGGAAAATGAATGTCAATAAAACAAATATTACACAATAAGAAATGCAGAGTACAACAAAGAAAACAAAAAATATGATTATACTAAGTCCAATATAAATTGTACAAAATATTAAACTTCCTCTTTGTTTGTTGCTCAAATAAAAAGTGGGTTGTTGTACTAATGTAAAATGCAAGAATCTAGATTGTTTTACTGCTGCCAAAAAGATTGGGTTGTTCTTTGTTTTACTATGCACTTTTATGTTCTATTACATGCTTTATTATGCTTTGTTTTGTTGCTGCAAACAATTGATTTGTTCTATTCTCTTTGTTCTCTATTTTGCACATACGACTTCCACCCTTCTTTTCACTCTGCTTGTCATGTTCTATTCTTGCTACTGTAAAAAATTTGAATTGTTCTCCTTCTCTATTGTCTTGTTCTTTTTTGTTGTTGCTTTGTTTTTGCACAACACATTTTCTAAAAAGAAAATACAGCGCTTTAACAGTATTAATTAACTTCCCTCCTAAATGAGAATTCAAAAAATTGTGACCAAACCAAAAACATTAAATGTCAAATAGAAGGTTGATGGAGAAGGAAAAATTCAAAAAGACATTTAAATCATCTTTTAAGATGATGCGGGCCAATATTATAAAATTTAACACCCCCCCTTAATCTCGAGCCTCTACAAACTCATATAAAACCACCTTATGCATCAAGAGTTCACAAAAAAAATTATATTCACTTCAAAAAGTTGATTGTATATCTCCAAAGCTAATTTTAGGATCTCAAGAGCTAGATGTAGGATCTCTCAAGCAGTTTAAAAGATCTCTGGAGCTGGTTGAAGGATCTCCAGAGTTCACAGAAGGATCTCTAGAGTTAGCTTGTACTATATTAATGATGCCCGCATTTCCTCTCAAGCATTCAAAGTTATCATTTGAAAAAGGCTTGGTAAATATGTCAATAGGTTGTTGCTCTGACTTACAAAATTTAAGTTCTTTCTAACATTTTAAAACTATTTCTCAAATGAAATGATATTTGATTGCAACATGTTTGCTTCTTCCATGGAAAACAAGATTCTTTGACAAGGCAGTGGAAGATAATTATCACAAAAGATAGTAAATGATTCATGTTGTTCCTCATGAAAATCTAATATGATTCTTCTTATTCATATGGCCTGACATGCAGATGAAATTGCTGCTATATACTCCGCTTCAGCTATGAAAAGTGAAACAACTGATTGTTTCTTTGAAGCCCATGAAATCAATCATAACCCAATATGAAACACATATCCGGATGTGCTCATTCTATCGTCAACATTATATGCCCAATCACTATCCATATATCCAGCTAACTAAATTTTTTTTATAGAAGCATAAAAAATTTCATAATTTCTTGTGTCATAATATACCTCAATTCTTTTACTTGCTTGCCAATGTGTCTCTTTTGGAGTCTCCATCAACCTAAAAATCAGGGTGACCACATACATGATGTTTGGTCCAGTTGTAGCCAACTACATCAAGCTTCCTACCAATATTTTATACTATGTAGGATGCACATGCTACTACAATCTTCCTTTTTCAATTTCAAACTTGTTTCAATAGGCTTAGATGTTGGTTTACTGTCCAACATTCTAAATCTATCCAAAATATTCCTTGCATACTTAGCTTGCGACACAAAAATAACATGTTCCATTTGTTTGACTTCAATACTGAGAAAGTATCTCAACAAACCTAAATCGGTCATCCCAAACTTCTTCTTCATAGCTGATTGTAATTCTTTTAGGGATTTGTTTGCACTTCCTGTAATGATTAGATCATTTACATATAACACTACAATACTAATCTCACCTTCTTTGTTTACTTTGATGTAGAGTGTAGGTTCACTATCGTTTTTGTTAAAGTCATTTATTATCAAATAAGAATCTATACAGTCATATCGTGACCTTGGTGCTTGTTTGAGTCCATACAACACCTTTTTGAACTTATACACCTTGTTCTCATGCCCTGGAATCTCATAACTAGGGGGTTGTCCCACATACACTTCTTCTTACATGTCATTCAAGAAAGTTGACCTAAAATCCATTTGATGTACCTTTCACTTATGTTGAGTAGTTATTGTAATGATTGTTCTCATAGTTTCCAACCTTTATACTGGATAAAATGCCTCATTATCATCACGTATAGGTATTTTCTTGTAGCCTTTGAAAAATAGCCTTGTTTTATGTCTCTCAATTTCACCTTCGTAAGTGGTTTTAGTTTTGTAAACCCACTTAACTCCAATGACTTCTTTTCCTACTATAAATTCAACTAATTCCCATATTTTATTCTTCTTTATTGCATGCATTTCTTCATCCATTACTCAAGACCCATTGTTGTCTTTAACTACTTCTTCAAAACAAATAGGATCAGCTACTAATTAGAGAGAAAAATTGATCATTTCATCTTCATTGTCATCATACCTTGACTACTCATTGATCTCTTTTACACTTCTTGTTCTCACTTGGTAATAATTTGAGTAAGAAGATGACGAGGTTTTCTCATGGGTTGCTCCTTGTGTAATGTGTTGGTAGCTACCATTAGATGAATCACCCCTTTGTGACACAGGGCGCTAACGCGGTGCATTATAGACAATATTATACATTGTTTCAACTTCAAGAAAAGGTCTGCTTGCCTTTTTTGTGACTATTGGTCGTCAAAATTGCACCCATGCCTTAGATCTAGAAGAACTGAGTTTCTTGTGACAACAATGGAACCGTCCCCAAATAGTGGGACCTTACGCACTTGGGACAGATCTCTAGAGAAGGCCGGTTTCTCTATTTATTTATACTGCTACTGCTACTCCTAGTGCTGAAAGAGAAAAATGAACTAACAATGCCAAAGGACTAGGGATAAATGGATAACAAAAAAAGGAAACCTACACTAAAAGGTGATAAAACTAGAAAAAAGGGATGAACAATATCTGTTCTAAGCGAAAAATGAAGGGGAATGCGTGAAAGAAGGCTAGGCACACGTAGCATAGCTTACAACAGATTGACCATATCAGTTTCATGGAACACAACTAATTAAGGAGCTACAAGGGACATAGAATGGCACAACGAGCATGTAATGCAAAAGAAAAGGAGAGAAGAAGGAATGCAAACACGTTAGGATAGAGAATAGTCACAAAACAATGTTTCTATTACTTCCAGAAATGCATAGAGCTGTTACAATGGTGAAAAAGGCCGATATCCACATGCAAGAGCCAGATCTAGAGGTACGCGACTTAGAGTCCATAAACTATGAAGTCCTTAACAAAAAAAGCATAAGGATCCAAAATGTTCAACATTAAAAATGAGCCCAGCTCTTACATTTATAGATGAATCCATGGAAGGAGAAGAGAAGAAGGAGGGAAAAACCTGAATTTGAAATGCAACCACCAATAAGAAGCATTCAATTCCTGCAAATATGTCAAATGCACTTCCCTAGGTCTATTTGGCATGTTGGAGAAGGAAGGAGGGTAGATAATATCAAATCGGGGGGTTAAAGCAATAAGATGTACTCATTAATGCCTAGAAAGATGTTTTCCCATTTCTCACCTACCAAATCCACTAAGAATTTGAATTTGAATGTTTAGCACTATAGTCCATGTCATCAGATATTGATTGAGCCTATGCGCATGCCGATCGAAGCTCTGTAGAGAAAGATATGGATGTCAAAAGATGTCAGAGCCGTCTGGTCACACAAGACATGTGGTGCACATGGATTAGCTGAAAGGACGACCAACTGTGTAAATGTTTTGTCGTTTATGTCGTGTGTCACTCATTCATTTGTTGCAAGGATTCTATGCCCTGTTAACTTGCTTTGATTGGTCACATGTGGCACACTCAAGTGTTTCAAAGGATAACCTGGCATAGAAGGGCATAAATATATGTGTGCAGAAGAATGAAGCGCAGGAAGAAGACAGAAGGAAGGTGCATGCAACGCGCATGAGGAAATGAGGAAAACTTGTGAACAGAGAATGCATGGTCAAGGCACAAATATTACAAAGTAATGTGTGGGGTGTGCGTGAGGGCCAGGGACTTAGATGATTGAAGCAAGTGCAAGGCACACGCGCAGGATGAAATAATTGCTAGGAAGAAGGTGAACGTGCAGAGGATGTGCGCAAGGGAGGAATGAAACAAAGAGGAAAATAAAAATGAAGACGAATACAGGGAAGTGCATAGGAAAATGCAACCAAGGGAATGTGGCAAGTAAACTTGAGTGTGCGTAACCTTACAATAAAGAGCTCAAAGCCAGAATATGTATACAAGTTACCCAAATAAATAGGAGAGTTATTTGGATAACAGTTTTGGAAAATTTTGGGGCCATCTTCATGCTAGATGAAGGAGATCAGTAGCCTAGAGAATCCATTAGGCATGGATTCTTTTATGTAATCATGAAATTATGATATCTAACTTTGAAGAACTACCCATGAATTCACTTAAAGGATCATGTCTTGAATCTTTTCTGAATCCTGTAAGCTTCTGAATATTGTCCGCATCCTAGAAGTAAAAGAAAAGAAGGCGTATGAAGCACATGAGAAGAAAGAACTATGTAAAAATAAACAATGTGTGCCCAACTCACTTAGAGGAATTGAAACTACTCCAATATATACAAAATGATGTAGCAAACTTAGTGGAAGGATTTGAGATAGATCCCATTTACTGGAATTTGCAGTGTGCCTCCATCAAGATGAGTTAACTCAAAATATTTAGCCTCTTTGCATGAACTAATGATGTATGTGCCACTCCAAAGTGCATCAAACTTTGAATGGAACCCTGGTTTAGCTCTATTGACACCCATTTTAAGACTAAGTCCCCAAATTTGAAAGCTTGAGGCTTAGCCTTTTTTTCAAACCATTTCTTTGCTACTTTTTTATAATGTTCTATCTTGATCATGGAAAATTTCCTTGACTATTCAAGACTAACTAGCTCTGCCATTTGGATTTCTCTCTGGTTTGTGCCTCCAAACTCTAGCTACTGGGAAATCACTAATGAGTTCAATTCTAGCATCAAAGGAAGGGGTCCTCCTTGCCATAGACAGGCTTATAAGGTGAAGTTCCTATTTCCCTTTTAATTGTGATACTATCTTCCTAGAGAATGCGTGACACCTTTGTATGCCATTTTTTTTTGCTGATATTCATTGTGCACTTCATGATCCTAATGAGGTTCTTGTTTTTTGACTATTTCAGACCATTTCCTTGGGGGTAATAGTTGGAAGAGGTTTTCAGATAAATGCCCAAATTTAGATCCCAATTAGTGATTCTGGCTCCAAGGAATGATTTTGCATTATTGGAGATAATGGTTTGAGGAACACCAAACCTTGTGACTGTGCCTTTGAGAAAGTCAAGGATGACTGATTCGGTTGATTATTTGAGCATGACAGCTTCTATCCATCAGGTGAAATAGTTTGTAGCTGTCAGCACCCACTTTTTTTCAACGCTTGAAGGCAGATTAATCATGCCTATGAAGTTGAAACCCCATTGTGAAAAAGACTTATCCGATTGGATTGGTTAGAGGGGAAGCCCTGCTAATCTCTTCTTACCTACAAATAAAATGCATTCCTTACATTTCGTGACCCACTTGTGTGCATATGCAAAAAGGGTAGGCTAAAATATTCTTGCCATCATGATCTTCATTGTTGTAGTTTTGGTAGAGAAGTGTCCACGAGAGAATCCATCATGAAATTCTACAAACACTTTTTCAGTCTGTGCATCATTGATACATCTTAACAACATGCCATCAAGATTCTTATTTAAGAGAATTCCATCAATAAAAGACATAGGGGATAGATTGTAACCTCAAATGTCTTCTCTTTTCCTTTTTCAAACCAATAGGATATGCGCCCTCAGAAAGTAATTTGATCATGTCCTTCATTCATTCGAGCATGCTAGGATCTATATTCTGCTCAAGTTCTGTGTGCGGGAGATCCTCATCTAGAAATAATGAAGTCTCATATTCATTGCATGTATCCTCAGTGATATTCTTGTAGAGTGTGCTACCTCTTACCAGTTTTTTGGCTTTAATAGTCAAATTATATTCCATGATCTTGGTCACCCATCATGGTCTCTTGTCACTGATCTTTGCTCACATATTGAAGTCCCTAACAAAAGAGTTAGAGACTAACACTTTGATATAATTTGTGGTGAGCATAATTTTGAATTTCTTGAGCACGTGCATTATTACAAAGACCTATTTCTTAGTGTGACTATATTTTAATTCATAATCCTTCAGCATCTGGTTGAAGAAATCCACTGGTTGTTCTAGCCCTTGTTCATTTTCTTATGTTAGGACACCAATAATACACACATCAGTGTCATAAGCATAAAGGATAAAATCCTTGGAATAATTTGGGTTGATGAGTGTTAGTGCACAAGCAATTTCTTGCTTGATTTTGTTAAATCTTTCTCTTCCTTTTGTTGTCCACATAAACGTTATGTCTTTCTTGAGCATAAGGGTGATGGGCCAAACTAGTCCTATAAATTTAGGAATAAAACACCTAACAAAATTGATCTTATTGAGGAAATATTGTAAGGCCCTTTTTGGTGTTGGTAGGGAAAGATCTAGGATGGATGAAACACACTCAGAATCAATTGAGATGCCATCCTTTGACACCATATGGCCCAAAAGCGTTTCCTATGCCACTGAACAATTTCACTTCTTGGGTTAAGAGACACCCCATACTTTCTGCATCTCTCAAAGATTTTGTCCAAGTGCACCATATGATCTACACTCTTCTTTGAGAAGACTGTTATGTCATAAAGGTAAACCAAGATGAACTCATTAATGTAACCTTTGAAGGAAATATCCATGGCGCACTAAAATGTGGCACCCGTGTTTGATATAATAAAGGGAATATTTTGATACGCATATGTTCCCCACTTGGTTGTAAAAGTTGTTTTGAATTAATCCTAGTCCTTTACCAGGATCTGATTGAAACCTGAACACCCACCTAACATTGAGAATCTTTGCACACTAGACACAGTTTGCAGAATCTGCTCCATTGAAGGCAAAGGATAATGATCCTTTAGAGATACCTTGTTCAAATATCTAAAATCATCACAGAGTATGATTTCACCATTCTTCTTACGCAATGGAACTAGATTCACAACCCAATTAGATTACTTGATGGGAAAAATAATTTTTTCCTCAATGAGTTTGGATAACTCCTTTCTCATGAGGGGCTGTATCCTTAGATTGACTAGTCGTTGCTTCTGTATGATGGGCTTAATACCAGGATCAAGATCAATTGAGAGTTGAGCAACACTTGGATCAAAAACTTTGAGGTCCTCATACTCCCATAGGAATATATCATTGTATTTTTAACAGAGAGAGATGAAGGCCTATTTTTCATCGTGTGCTCAAGTCTTACTAAGTAGCAACTCTCTTTTGTGCACAATAGTGAGTGGGGAGAAATCTTCTTGCGCGGAGCACATATACTTTTCCTCATCCTTGAACTCATCATTAGGCCTAAACATTTTCTCTAAGGTGACCAGCCCTTTAAGAAACTTATTTGGCTCCAGTTGAATCACTTGGTCACCATAGCTATCATGTGAGTCATCTTGCATGCTTGATGAGAATTCAACTTCATTCTGAATGAACTAGACAATCTATGTTTCACTATAAAACACTTGCCAACTAGTATTGTTGTCTAGGATGGATGGTCTAATCACCATCTTAATGTGTAGAGTTTTTCCTTTGACAAAGTATTCCGTAGGAGAGAGCTATGAACCAAGTGCGGCCATTTGATCGGCTTCCTTGTTCATTTTTTGTGGTACCACCTACAGGTTTAGAGCATCAAATCTCTCAAGGAGGTACCAAATTCAATGTTTATAAGCTCAAAGAATCTTATTCTTTTCCTAAAACGTTTTGGTAACCTGGTGGATAACCAATTCTATATCCCCAAAAATATGCAGTGCCTTAATATTCTTCTTTTCATAATTAAGCAGACCATGCACAAACGCCTCATACTCTGCCACATTATTGGAGCATTCAAACTACAACCTGTGAGCGAAGAACTTCTCACCCTTAGGATAAATGAGAAAAAATCCTTCTCCCACGTTGTTTCTACTTCTAGATCCATCAAAGTATAATTTCCATAAACTAGGTTCAACTTGGTCTTTCTTGAGTGCTCGTGGTAGCATAGCTTCTTCTTCAATAATACAGTAAGTACCAAGCTCACTTTCATAGGCTTCCATTTCTTCAGCAAATGGGTCAAATCTATGATGCCTCTCTACCCACTCATCAAGTACTAAATCAGGGATAGAAGGTGGAAGAGGATGCTCTTTAGGAACTGAAGATGATTCTCAGATTAAACAGTTGGCTTGGAGAGGGGATGGGACATATGACTCTACATGATAGGAAAGTATTGGCTCATTGTGTATGGTAAACTAGGTACTATACCTTTTCTTGATTAACATATGAGACCAATCAGAAGACAAGTAACCACCCACTTTTGTAGTAAATTCTCTTGATAGACATAAGGAAAACAAAGGAGGTAAATCAACGATAGATACATCTTGAGTTGTGGTGAGGTTTGGACATGCATTAAGGGTCAAATCAAGATCCTTGATGACTCCTAAGGTGGTAAAAGTTGATCCATCAAGTTGCATGACTCCTTTTTTCAGGGGGCTATACTTGAGACTTAAGACATTAGTTATCTTCTTGGGAATAACATAAGTACTAGTTCCTGATTCAATCATGTAGTTATGCACTAGGTCTTTTCCTATGAAAGTACATATAGAAGGGTGGGGTTTTAAAAAAATTTACTTACTTGCTTCTTTTCTTCTTGGTAGATGTTTATAGAAGCGAGTGGATTCTGAATAGCTAGATTAGCACGTGGAAATTGGGATAGGGCCTCATACAACAGGTCGCACTGGGATTGAATGGTCATGGCATTCATGTTTCACCAGATTCTTTGTAAATTAATGAAACAGATAAGGGTAGTAGGCCAAGGAGGAATACCTATTTGTAATTCTGGTTGAAGGTCATGTGCATATTCTGATTTCCTGATCCAAGTTGACTGTGAGAGATCCCTTTTGGCTAGGAGGAAGTACCTGTAAATTCAAAACAATACCACTAGATAGAGTTAAACACAACAATGAGTGGATTACCTAACAGAAGCTAGATTTGGGAACCATGATGCTTCTTGAATAGGTTGTCAATCCACTTTTTATATAACAATGTAATGTTATTTAAAATGTACATGAAATAATGACCTATGGGAATTGAAACAATTTAGGTATCTTGTAAAAAATAATATGAAAGGTTAGGTAAAAGGTGATTGGGGTCAAAATGGGTCAAGTGATTGGCTGGTGTTGTATTGCAAGTATGGTACAAGCTTTGGGTAAGGTCTAGTAAAGATTATAAATGGTTTTAGGTTGTTGGGAAGAGGGTATTAGCTCGCTGGTCTAAGTTATATTACCAGACATAGTAATCGATGTCGGTTGTATGAATGATTCTAGTTAGGAAGAATGACCAAGGTTGGTAGGGGCACTTAGAAAAGAATTCTTGGAATTTGTTTTAGACTCCCCATGATTTCACAGAGGTTGGAAATGGTGAGGGTGAGACTGTAAAATGGTCTTGAAGACTCATAGATGATTAGAAGAGGGTGAAGAGATGTAAAAGAGCCAGGTATTGTGAATTGATAGGTTGGTGGGAGGAAGGAAGTATACGGGTGTGGAGAAAGATAAACTTTTGAAATGAATAATAAATCTTATTGAAATAAAACAAAGGTAAATAAAGAGATGTTATGTACTTACTAAATAGTAGATTTAGAGAACGTAAGTGATGAAGATGATGAGGGCAGAGATCTAGAGAGAAGAGTCGGAGTATTTGTGCCAAGGAAGTTTGAACCTTTGTGCTTCTTTGTGTGAATCCGTGATCATGGAGAAGATGATGAATTCTAAATGGTTCTTGGTAGTGCTCCTGTGTGTTTTCTTTTTCCTGAGTGCTTCATAAATTTGAGTTTTCCAAGTCTCTATTTGTATGAGATCCTGAATTGAATGAACAACCTAGGCAAAGGCTTTTAGAAATCTATTTAACCTAACCAGTGACAGTTAGGTGACCTGTGTCAGTTGAGATATAACCGGCGTCAGTTAAGGTGGGAATATTTAGGTTGGCCAAAAATAGCTAGATTATTGCTATTTTTGGAATGATCTCCAACCTTCTTCCGAGTCTTGAGTGATGTATCACAGAAAGATAAGTAGGAGTATTTTTAGGTTTGTTAATAGGAGTTAAGTCTAGGTTTAGACTAAGTCCTAGTTGCTTAGGATAAGCTTAGACTTGGTCTTAGGTAATTAATGAGGTTTAAGTGGGTCATTTGGGTGAGGTGGTTAGGTGAGTTGGCTGGGTGAGGTGGTTACGTGAGGATATTAACTAATTTAATTAAGATAATTAATTCAATTAACATGTACACTAGGGGATATGAATGGGTAGGATATGGTTAATTTAATGAACAAGTTTTTAATAGAAGTATTACCTAATTTTGGTTTCTACATTTTCCCCTTTTTGTTGCGTAGCTCGTATTGATAAGCGACGCTAACAAAATTAGGAAGTGGTTTCCCCAAATAAAAGTGGGAGTGAGGTTGCCCTAAGTAGGGGTGGAGGTGATTCCCCTCAAACCAGGAGATGATGAGGTATGAGAAAGAATCAGTGAGTGGTTTGATAAATGGGTAAGTGATGAAAATGAAGGTAGGTGAGTTGTAGGAAAAGGTATGGGCACTTTTTGTAATGGGTAATTGTCAAATTGGGTAATAGGTAATGGCAATTGAACACATGCACACATATAAACTATGACACGGTACCAGGTTGAAGAACTTAAAACCACTCAAAAACCATTCCTCCACCTAAAAGGAATACCCAACCTTCTAGGCCGCATACACCAGTTTCACCCACTACACCTTTGTTACCTTTTCTCCTTCTGTATATCCTATGGTCTCACTCATTGACCTTGGCCAAACAACCACCTATCCAAGGTAAATCAAAAGCACAGCAATCCGCCTCTTCATCAAAATCCTTTATTACACCCAACCTAACAACACAACATACACCTTTTTCATTAACTGCATATTTCGTACCACCTATACCCCCACCACTTACAGTAAAAACATCAGTACCTATGAAATTTCCTTCTCTTCAACCTATACCTTCCACTTTCCCTCTACCAAAAACCTTCACTGCACCTCCTTTATCACTTTGGCTAACTCGTCCTCTTCCACCATCTTCCTTCCCTTCTACATCATGTATGGTTCCTTCACCTTTACCTAGGAAGGTGCAACCTAAATTGAAAAACTTGCTACCCTACAAAAAGGTAGTTAAGCCTACAACAACTTCCATCTCTAGTTCATCTACTATGCCTTTACCCAGGAAGATACAACCCAAGCCTAAAACATTACCACCTACCAAACTGGTGGTGTAACCTAAATTGAAAAACCCGCTACCCTTCAAAAAGGTAGTTAAGCCTACAACACCTTCCATCTCTAGTTCATCTACTATGCCTTTACCCAAGAAGATACAACCCAAGCCTAAAACATTACCTCATACCAAACCGGTGGTCAAACCTATCCCACCTCTAATTCCACCTGCTATAGTAACTTACACATCATAATCACCTACACTTCAATCTAGACCCACACTCACCTCACATTGTGATCCACTGGTAGGGTCATATGCCAATATCCTAGCTAACCTTTTAGAGACCTTCTTCATCACATTATTGTCCCTTAGACCTTACAACCCACTCAAATCAAAACCAAAAGGGTTTGACGATACTAAATTTTACACCTACCATCGTGTGTTAGGACATGATATAGAAAATTGTAAGGCTCTAAAACCTATTCTCCAACTTTTTCCTCCTGAACAAAAAATTGATGACGATGATATTCTAAATGAGAACCCAATTCCACCTCCACTTATCACCACACATCCTCGCCCACTACCTATTCAGTGACCTGCATCACCACCTCCACACACCTTTTATCCACCTCCAAAATTTGAGATCAATATGGTCTGTATAAGAGAGCTAACCTAAACAACACAAAAATGCCAGTGCACCCTAATTATTTCATAAGGTTATTACCCCGCACTAGTTTTTTTTCCATCATGCCATTATACTTTTCTTAACACACTTTCTCCATCCACCTCTCTTCCTTAGATTAACATGATCCAAGTTGTCACTCACGCCTGGAAAGACAAAGGAAAGGAGAAATCAACCAGACCATCTTCCAATCTTGTGCCCAACATACCATCTGCACCCACACCAAGAATCACCATTAGTGAGCCCACATATCCTATTTCTGATGGGGTCGCCCACCGTATGATGATAAAAAAATTACACCAATCACCTCTAAAAATGTCTTTGTACGACCTCGTCCAAAGTTATGAATCCCATCAGCGGGCCCTCATGGAGGTTCTGTAATCCATCAAGGTTTTACCTAACAACCCAACACATGTGGCCTCCATCATCACCCCTCACCATGTGGTTTCTCTCACCAATTCATCCCCTCCCTCTACACATGCAACTACTCACCAAGTAGCCACCATCAGTTTCTCTGACAATGAGATTATACCTCTCCAATCTGATGATCATGATCCCATCCTTTTCATCTCCATTTATATTGATAATATATGTGTTCAATGTGTTATGATAGATGACAGTGCCAAAATCAATGTCATCTCCTCCCACTCGTACAATCAAATGTACATCCCTTAAAATTACATGCATAATAACCCAATTATGTTACATTCCTTCAATGACGCTATCACTTCCACTCTCAGAACCATCATCCGCCACATTCATGTGGGCCCATGTACTGTTTCATAATTATTCTATGTATTAGAGGGGGAGTTCCAATACAACCTGTTACTTGGCCAACCTTGGATCCACATCATGGGTTGCTTAGTGAGGTTTTTCCTTATGGTCCTCCCCACCTTCGTACCATATTAACATATGGGGGATTTGATACTTCCACCTACTCGCTTGAGTCACCTTCCCCAACATGAGCATTTTCATCTGACCTCCAATCTCTCACCAACCACCACTTCACCCACACTTTCCTCCACCGTTGTTCATAGAAATTCTTTGGCTTTGTGTTCTACAAATAGGTTCACCATACTTTCATCCCGTTTACGACCCATAAACACAAATATCGTAGTGGTATTGGATTTTTTAACCATCTACCAAGAAATCCTGCATTGACCTCATTGAGGATGACCAACCTTCTTCACTCCATTTATCGACTTCACCACCTTCACCCACAGATTCTATGGATCCAGGATCCATTCCTCCTATATTTTTTTGTGAACACTATTTCCCTAGGACCTCTAACTTATCAACGCAATGACAAGGCTCCCTCTTCTCTCCCCTTCCTATATCCTAACATGATTGAGGATGATACATGTTCTATTAATGTCATTCAATGTCAGGACGACTAGTATATTCTGACCTACCTTGGTGTAGAGGATTCTTATATTCACTGGTCATTAACTTTTGAGACACAAACCATGTTAAATGAATTGACCATCAAAATCAATATTAACACTCAGGATGACCCAAACATTCTAAAGATAGGCCAATCTTTAGATGTTGCTAAACATGAAGCTTTTACCTCATTTCTTTGAGATCATAGCAATGCATTTGCTTGGTCCTACATTGATATGCTTGGTACTGGCCCAAACAGTGTGGTCCACAATATTGTAACTATTCTTGAAGCCAAACCCATAAAATAGAAGCTACGGAAAATGCATCCTTGAATTTCCCTTCTATTCAAAGAAGAACTCCAATGTCTTCTTTCAGTTTCCTTCATCCTACCTATTGATTATCCCCAATGGATCTCTAACATTGTTCTTGTCACAAAAGTGACAGGGAGACTCTGTATTTGCACTGATTTCTATGACCTTAACTTAGCTTTCCCTAAAGACGTATTTCATCTACTTAGTATAGACCAATTAGTTGATCTTACCGCTGGCCATGAATGTTATCACTCATGGACTGTTTCTCGGGTTATAACCAAATATTTCTCACCCTAGAAGATCAATACAAAACCACCTTCATCACTCCTTGGGGGACCTTCTGCTATCAATTGATGCCTTTTGGCCTTAAAAATGTTGGTGCTACATATCAGCGGGCTATGACTTATATCTTTCATCACATCATGCGTCACATATTAGAAGATTACGTAGATGGCCTTCTTACCAAATCTAAACAATGAGCCAAACACCTTATAGTCCTTAAGGTCATCTTTGACCGTCTCATCAAGTATTGTGTTTGCCTTCAACCTAAGAAGTGTGTCTTCACTGTTATCTTAGGAAAAATAATTGGTTTTATCATTTCGTTGCGTGGTATAGAAGTTGATCCCACTAAAATCAAGGCTATTCTCAAAATTCCTCCACCTACTAACCTTATCCAAGTGCATAGTTTTCAAGGAAAGTTGTAATCTATTTTTCATTTTATTTTGCAGATTTTTGACTGATCCCACCCATTTCATCATCTCCTCAAAAAGGAAATCTCCTTTAAATGGGATTATGAATTCTACAAAGCCATTAAGGCCTTAAAAATGTACCTCCTCCAACCACCTATACTCTTTCATCCTAACGATTACTAACCATTTTACCTTTACATTTCTACTATGGATCATTCCTTGGATGTCATGTTCACTCATTGCGACGAGAAACATAGGGAGAAAGCATTTTATTAAATAATTCATACGCTTTTGGACTATGAAACCCAATACACCCACACCAAAAAATCTTCCTAGCCTTAGTTTTTTCCGCCACTAAACTTTTCTATTACCTACTTAACTACAAAACCTTTGTTGTCACCAATATGGACCCCTTACATTACATGTGCACCAAGACCTACCAACATCAATGCATTGCACGTTGGCTTATGCTTCTTGTAGACTTACACCTTGAATTCATCCATCAAAAATCTATCAAAGGAGAAACCATCGCTGACCAACTTGCAAACACATCCCTCTTCGGTAATCAATCCTCTAACTTTGATTTCCTAGATGAATCCATTGCTACCCTCTCATTGGACGATACCATTTACCTGATGACCTTATTCTTTAATGGTTCCAAATGTCAGCATTGGGGTGGTGATGGTGTTATCCTCATTCCTCTCATTGGAGAGCCTATGTTGTTATCTTTCAAACTAGATTTTGAATGTACTGAAAATATCACTAAATATGAAGTACTCATATTAGGCCTTCAAACCACCATCACCTTTATTTGTAAATCAATTAATATCTTTGGCGACTCTGAACTAGTTGTAAATCAGGTCAATGGTATATACCAGTTTTGTAATGAAATACTTCAAAAGTATAAGCATTATGTAGACATAGTTTAGACAAGATTTGACCATTATGAACTTGAAACTACTCCACGTTCCACTAATAAATTAGTGGTTACCATGGCCTGCCTTTCTTCTCATATACCTGCTTCGCCCTCCAACTCAAAAATATTTGTCACACTATAAAGGCTGCAATCACCTTCCTATCTATTTTGAGACATCAACCTCATCAGAACCATTCAACCTGACACATGTGAACTTTGGTATAAGTAATTTTTTGAATACCTTTTCCTTTTAATTCTACGTCTAGACCTTACTCGCAATGGACAATGAGCCTTTCTCAAAAGTGTCTCTCACTATGTCATCATGGGTGGTCTTATTTATAAATGTGGATTTGATGGTTTCCTCTTACGATGCCTTACAAGTTTTGAAATTCCCTACACCATCAAGGAAGTTCATGATAGAATTTTTTGAGGTCACTTCAGTGGTTTAGCTGTCACTAAATGCATTCTCCACCTAGGCTATTACTGGCCTACCTTAAACCATGATTTTTGTGATTATGTCAAACATTGTGTGAAGTTCCAACAACATGCTAATCTTCATCACACGCCTAGTCATGCCTTACATGTCACACGATACCTTTGGTATTTCTCTTAATGGGGTTTGGATCTTGTTGGAGAGATCAATCCCCATTCTTCATAGTGCCATCAATGGATTATTACCACTACTGAATACTACACTGAATTGGTAGAATTCATACCTCTCATTTCGACAAAAGAAAAAAATATGTGAATTCATCAACCATCACATCATTTTTCACTTTGGTGTTCCTCATCATCTCATCACTGATAACGGAAAATAGTTAAAAAACAAAACCCTATAGAAGCCTTATGATGCCTTTGGCATACAACTTAGTTTTTCTTCACCCTACTACCCTCAAATAAAATGGCCAAGTTGAATCAACCAACAAAACCTTAAATAAAAGTCTTATGAAAGTTCTGGATGATACTAGAAAGGTTTGGAATATGAACATTCCCTTATCCTTATGGGCTTATCGCACTATTATTCATACATCAACTGCTTCCACACCTTTCTCTTTGGTCCATAGTAAAAAAGGTTGTTCTTCCTCTTGAATTCCAGATTTTGTCTCTTTGTATCTCACTTAAAGAGATGCTCAATAATTATTACTTTTGCCAAGAGCATTTGGCACAACTCGAGTTATTAGACGAACGTCATCTCAATGCTCTTGACCATCTCCAAATCTACCAAAAACATATCAAACATGCCTATGATATATGTTTCCACGAATGAACCTTCCAAGTTGGCGACCTCGTCTTGAATGAAAATCAACATGTAACAAAAGATGAAAAAAGTAAATGGGGAAAATTTACTCCTCATTGTCTTGGACCTTATATCATTACTCATACCTATGGATCAGGTGCCTATCATTTGTCTTCACTTGAAGGTAAACCCAAACCTGAGCCCCTCAATGCCTTGCATCTTCAACCATTCTACTGTTGAATTAATTCCTATATCACCTCTTGTCTATTAAGTGCCCATCCCTTGAGCACCATTCACCTTCAATTTTACCTATTTTAAGGATCAATGACTAAACCAAGATCATGTGATTACCCATTACCTTTAAACCTTGTCTTCATATGAGTATCATGGCTCTACTCATGGCATGATTCTCATGGATACTTTCATATTTTTCAAGATGGAATCCCACGGTTGTTCATCACTTACACCCTATCTTTCATAGTTAGCCTATGTATGTTATAGTTTTGTCTTTGAAACAAGAGCTTATTTTTATTTATAGTCTTTTCCATGAGTTAAAAGTCAAAAATAAAAAGAATTTCAAAAGTAAAATGGGATTCAACTCCTTGAGTCAAACTTCTAGAAAAAAATGACTTCTGCAAAAAGGACATTTACACTTTTCATCTCGTTGCTATAAATAGACTATTCCCTCAAAGGACAACTATACCAAGCTAACCATATGGTACATAGTCTATCATAATAAGAAGACTATTGTTATAAAAATAAAATAAAATATTCATAAGCTTCCTACATCGATCAACTTCAAGAAGACCTCAAGGAGATAATATACTCATCCCACATAGACTTCCCACATCGATCAGTTTATCAAAACAAAAAAAAAGAGGAAAATGATAACTTTTTCATCATGGACTTGCCTATTTTGATCTTGGGACTCTTGCCAAGTAGGCATGTTTTCTCACACTAGGTTATGCTAAAATCCAACCAATTTCACTTCATCTCTTTTTCACCCTAGTTTCCTACCCACTCAAGGGATGTGCCAAAAATGTGACATTTTAGGATCATGTGACTTTCATCAACCTTAGAATAGTCCATCATACAACACTTTTAGGGTCTTACATTCATAAGCCCATTTTAGGTATGATAAACTCGTTATGGTTCTTATAAATTAGGCAACTCTTTTTGCCACCTTTTAACATACAAATTCTTACTTATTTATTGATTCTCCTATATAGGACTAGACGATCGAAACCTACATTTTAAGGATTCCCCTTTCACCAATGCCTAAATGACCTAATCACAACCATGCCTAAACCACCTAGACTCAATCATCCCTAAAATCTATCAACTCATCCATTTACCTTGTCATATTCTTCCCTAGCTTATGGGAGAACTAAATTGTCCTGAGGCCCCTTTTCATCGAGGCTATGTAGGTAGCACTCAAAGGGCATGGGGCCATTTGAGGTTAGCTCAATCACTCTTTAATCTAACCAACTTTCCCCCCAATTTTTATACGCACTCTATCTTAGTTAGTTTTCATCTTATATACTAGTTGGAAACTAAACAAACATACAAGTATATAAACATGTCTACCTACTTATTTCTTGCATCATCATATCATACATTAATCATTTCACATTTCCATAATATCAAATATTTGGAATTTTACACCATAACATAAATATACATCATCATTTATTTTCCATACTACCAATAACCTAGAAATTAAATCAAACTAAACAAAATGACAAAAACATACCTAACTGACCTAAAACTCCACCATGCCTACATCCAACTCAACCATGCCTAAAAGACCTAAACTCATCCATGCCTAAGTGACCTAGACTCTATCATGCCTACATGAACTCAACTCAATCATTCTTAACTGACCTAAATCTCCACCATGTCTACACCTGACTCAATCATTCCTAACTCACCTATACTCCATCATGCCTACATGACCTCGACTCAATCATGCCTAACTCACCTAGAATTGATAATGCTTAAAACACCTAAACCCCACCATGCCTAACCGACCTAAACTCCACCATGCCTAATCAACCTAACTCCGTCATACCTAACCGAACTGCCTCAACCATGCCTACATGACCTCAACTCAATCATTCCTAATTCACCTAGTTTCCATCACATATAAATAACAAATGGAAATTAAAACATAGATACAATATCCATCCAATAAATCTCATCGTTAATATAACTGGGAAAGTCTGTGTATCCATACATATGTAAAAAAATAAAAATAAATACAAGTATCTCAATCACTCATATACATCCTCACTATCTTTGGCACATAGGCCAATATAAAAATCAAAATATTGAAAATCTCATGTAAAACCTCACAATCACCTACACACAAGCCGTTATATGTCAAAAATTAATACTTAGATCATATCTAGTGTCCAATCGTCACCTCACCTAATATCCATACCACTCTCATCTATCTCCTCCTCCTCTCCTCCAGTCCAGCGCCCTACCAACATTTCTCAACCCTCCATGGGTCTCAATCTAATATTTGTCTGACCCTCACCTGGGACTAGCCTTCATAAACTCTTAGCCTCACCTTACCCCTATCTCTAGGCTCACCAAACCCCTGTGCTCTGAGCGTTATGAGTGTGGGATCTAGTTCTCTCACTCCTTGCCTATTGTGTCATGTACTCCACATATGATGGGACATCTATCCCAGTAGTTTTCAGGTGATCCTAATAGTACTAGGCCTCATTTAGGGCATCCCTAAATCTCACCATAGGAATCATCTCTAGTGGTGCCATAGGTTACACAGTAACCTGTGAAATCTTCCCTTATAATAATGGCCTCAGTCCATGTCCTTGTGAGCCCTATCTTCCTCCTTATACCATGGGAACCTGTCGCATTGTTGCCTACAGTATGGGACCTTGTCCTTGAGCCTGTGGAGGTGCCTTTTCTATAATGTGGGAATGTAGGGCCAAAACATAAGCATGTGTAGTGGTTAGCTGACCCTATAACCCTACTACTTGCACTTGTAAGGAGGCCACCTATCCTCCATCTCCATCTCCACCTTACACGGGCACTTGTCCCTGTGTTACATGGGACTGTAAAGCCACCACCTAAGCTTGTAAAAGGGAAAATTGTGCCTCTAACCCAGTAATTTCTCCCTGTAAAACTATAATCTACACCTGAAGGGAAGCCATCTAACCTTGTAAGGTTTCCCTCTACACGGTGATGGTGGCTAATTCTAGCTTCCGTGGTCTCGGTGGTGTTGTTTGTAGTTGTGTTACACACCACCACCTATACCCATCAGTGACCCAAGCATCATCAACTCACCTATCTACTGGCTACTCCTCCTTCCTTGTTGGCACACTCAAACATGGTGGAGACATGGGTCTCTCCAAGTCATCTCCCCGGTACTATGGAAAATTTGGAGGCACGTCCTATGGCAACCCAAACTGTTGTCTCACCCTGTATACAAGAATTGGCTCATGCTCACCGGAAAGCCACCCCTGTATCCACCTTAGAAGTTAAAGCTCATCTAACTCCACCATCATACCCTTGTATGAGGGATAACCAATGTAGGGTCTCCACACAATATCGACCCCTGAAAGCCCCTCCAATAACCATCTGTAATATAGAACATCATGTATATCCCTAACCACTTTATGCTACCCAACAACTAGTACCCACCATCTATATCCAACTCTGACCTAGCCACCACCGAACCAATCATGTCAAGGAAAACCAAATTTTCACACAGGTACAATATGCTCATATGCCCAATAGTGTAATAGAAAGGTGTAAAAAAAACTAAACCAGTGCAATATGCCATAGGCCCACAACTCCCTATATAGCTACACCAAGAATGTCAATTCCTAGGAAAAGTAAATCCCCTCCTCCATCATATCCTGGAGCACTCCCATCAGTTCTCATGGGAATCTCCCACCCATAGCATCTGGTAAGGAAAATTAACATACTACCTCCATCATCAATATAACCAGCCTCGTCTCATGAGGATGGGATGTATACATATCTCCATAGCTAAGGCTTGCATTATGGTACCTCAGCTCACTCATCACCTCCCCAAAAAAATCCACTATCAGCTCTACTGATGCCTCTAACGAAATAGAATACAATGGCTCCCCAACAATTGATAGCCACAGGATCCTGTACACGTCCTCTAGGGTGACAGTCATCTCGTTCATCAGTAAATGAAATGTGTTTGTCACTAAATCCCATCTATCGATGAGTTCGACCATTAATCTAGGATCTCAGGCTATACGCCTATAGCTTTGGATCCCAATCAGTCCAACATTCGTCATATGATCCCACTCATTTGCAATCATGTTGGACTGCATCTACACCAACAACAATGGTAATATGTCACACATATTGAGCTGGTCCCTAGCTTGCAACATCAAACACAACATTTTCAAGACTTATCTACCCCAAAATTACATCTAACCCACTAAACCATACCCAACCACATCAATCATGCCTACCCCATTTACCTAATTTACCTAGAAGCCTACTACCCTTTATAATCATGACCCATAATTTTAACATTATTGAACCTACTTACCTATCTTATCCTACCGAACTCACATTTTACCCTCATCCCCTACATACATTATTCATTTACCCCTTCCCAACTATTTTTCTTTCCAAACTAGACCTTCTTTCCTCTTTTTTTCTTCATCCTTCACCAGCATCGATCACCTTGACCGTTACTGATTTGTCTTGACTATCATCAGTTTCCTTTTATAGGTGTCGGTCACTGTATCCCTTAGTGAAGTTGGAAATAGTTGACTGACATCAACCAAACCTAGATCGATGTTGGTATCTGTCGTGATAACTAAAAAACTGAATCCCGTCCCCCATAACCCATTTCACCTCAAATTCACCAAAATCTACCCTTACACCTACCCCAATCCACCCCAATTTACCTTATATTCATTTATCTTCTCATTTATCTTACATTTTCCCTTCCCCATATTGATTTTACCCACTTTTCACTCACATTTCACAATGAAAACCCCCCACCCCAATTTCTTCATTTTTTTTATCAAACTTTTAGAAAGTACCAAATTAGGGAATGGCCCCCACCTCATCATGGTGTCACCTACATGGTGGCACGTCTAGCCGTTGCATTGGTGCCAGAATCTCCTCGATGGAGGGAAGAGGAGTACATTGCAAAATATCTGGTATGGTGTCAAACACAACATGGAACTCACAGACATCCTTGTCATTAGTGGAAGGTACGTCAGTTTGGTTTGATGACGAAGTATGGTTAGGGAATGACTTCTTGAAGATATACAAGTTTTGATTTACGGGTGCATTTAGGTTGTCTAAGACAAAATCTCCATTATCTAACATTTCTTGGACAATGTTCTTGAAGGTTATACAATGACCATCGCTATGGCCTTTTATGTGATGATAGTTATAATAGTTATGTTCCTTGTACCATGGAGGCATAGGATTAGAAGGGTCGAAACCATTATGTGGTTTTATCCGTGGAAGAGAAATTGTACCAACTTTAAGAAGCTTTTCTAATACTGAGGAATAAGGATCCTCAATTGGAGTGTACATTTGTTGCTCTCTCCTAAACTAGAAATTTTGAATGGGAGAAAGGTTGGAAGAAGGTTTCGATTGATTAGACGGGTGAGAAGGACCATATTTCAACACTACCGCGTTGGCATATCCTTTTGCTTTGGAATATTTGTTTTGTGGTTTTGAAGAGGAAGAAGCATCATTCGATTTAAAGGTGACATGTTTGTTACGCAATTGAATTTTCTTCTCTTTTATGGCCTAGATTGCAATCTTTCTAGCAATGGTGAATGCTTCATCAAAGGTATAGAAAGTTTTTACTTGGAGATTTGGTGAGATGTGCCTGTCACAAACTCGAGTGAACAACTCTATAAGTTTAGTTTGAGGTAACTGGAATGTAATTTGGTTGATGAGGCTCCACCAATGAGTGAAAAAATGTGCGATAGACTCATCATCATATTGTCGAGTTGAGTACAATTCGGTCATGGTGACCTTCTTGATGATATTGATTGAAAAATGGTGTAGGAAGGCTTGATCCACTTAATTAAATGAGTAAATGGAATTTTGAGGTAAACCACTATACCAATCTAACACGGGTCTCATTAAGGATACAGGGAATGTTTGTAGGAGTAAATCATTGTCGTGTGAAATAATATAACACCCATGTTTGAAAGACCACAAGTGTTGTTGCAGATCTTATTTACTATTGAACCGGTTGAATTTGGGCATTTCCCAATGCATAAGGTATGGGCAAATGGGAATAGATGGATGAATGGGATCATTGTAGATTTCATCATAGGTTAAGGAGTTATGAGATCCAAAAACTGATGCTTCCAATGTTTTCATCTTTTTCATCATCATTTTTATAAGGTCGTTGGTGGGTTGTGATGATTGAGAACCCCCTACAACATAAGGAGGTTGATGATAAATTTATGATGTGCACAAAATCCTAGTATATGGTGGTGTCGAGTATGAGAACTTCACGATGGGAATAGACACAGGAAAAAAATATCTTGGATAGGCGATAGACGAGATTCGAGGTTGTTGGTGATATGTGTAAGTAGGTGGGGTAGATGTGGCAATCTTTGTAGTGATTGGAGGTAAAGACTTTGGGATGGAGAGAATGATGTTTTGGAATGGGGTATGGGTTGCCAAAACAATGGGTGGCTGAGATACAATAGGTATATATGAGGTGGTAGGTGTAGATGGGGCTATGCTTAAGGTGGCTGATGAAGGAATGGTTGACACCTTGGGTGCAACTGACGTAAAAAGTGTGACCAATGTTGTAGGCGCCATAGGTATTGATGGCATGGAGTCAAGTTGGGATACTACGGGAGTTAAAGTGGAAGAACGTAATGCAGAGTTAGTATTAGCTGAAGCAGAAGTGGGGGAAAGGGTAGGGGGATGGACATAGGCATGCCATATACTAGTTTTCCAAATGAATCATGAGTAGAGGAATGGGGGAGATAATGTTGTAAGGTAGTGAGGTTGTGTTCAAGGAATGTTACAAACTCCACGTCACCAGTACTAATGATAATGGGCTAAGTAGGATCCATAGGTGATAGGATGGAAGGTGACGATGGTCTAGGTTGGAGTAGCTGAAGGCTTGTGTGGAATTCAAGGGTGTTGGATTGATTACGAGTCAAAACCATGTGATTTTTATTAGTATTGGTAATTTGTTCTTTGTAAATGACACGGAAAAACAAAAGAAATGAAGAAAAATAGGTTCTAGGAGGTGAAACTGGTCATTGTTTTAATTAGGAATCAAAACACATGAACTGACAACGGTTAGGTTAAGTGATGATAGTGAGACGGTAACCGATGACGGTATGGGTGACTGATACTGGCTACTGTGAGAAATCAATTTTTTTTGAAAATGAGGCAATACTGATGAAAATGAAATTAAAAACTTGATTTTATAATGATTTTAAAGGTCCATAGGTATGATGATGTGTTTGAAGACTTCAGAAAAAATAGAAAAATGTGGTGAATGCAGCTTTTGGTGAAATGACCAAAAAGGCTAGAAACTGACAATGGTTTGGTAAACTGATGACGGTTAGATGAAAAATGATGATAGTCACTGGACCGACACCGATCACCCTAAAATTTGAAAAGATGGAATAATTTGATTTTTGTGACTTAGATAAGATAAACTATCAACCCAGAAACCTGAGTAAGATAGTAATGGACCCTAACACACCCATAAAAATGTACAATACACCAACTATAATTGTGGGGTGTGAAAGGAATAAATAAAATCGAGAACGTTACCTCACAACTCAAAACACAAGTCAAGAAAAAGATAAGAAAAACATGAAATCCTATGAGTGAATTTTATGTTTTAACTTATGCTATTTTAGACTGACTTGTGAATAGAACAAAGTTTTTGGTTGGAAAGAGGGTATCCTATGAAGACAATATCTAAGGATGGTTTTAGGTTATGTTTTGCTGAGAGTGGTCCTTTCTCTGATTTAATGACTAGACAAAAAAACTAGTTGGGCACCCATTGTCAATCTTCTGATCATGTGATCGTTGACATATTCTTCCATCAAATATCATAAGTAGAATAAAGAGAATAGGAAAGGAAATGTCACTAAGATAAGTGATGTAAACCAAAAGTGAATAGAAAAGGAATTGAAATGTGATTGTTGATATTCGATGCAAACAAAAATTGAATAGAAAAGGAATCGAAATGTGATCATTGATATTCGATGTAAACAAAAAGTGAATAGGAAAGGAAATGTCACTGAGATAAGTAAAAGAAATAGAAGATTTCTAGGGAGAGAATTTAATGTTAACTTCTTTTTGAAAAGAAACAAACATACAATGGTTCCCAAAGAATGAATAAATGCAAGAACCCCTAATGGGTTACACCAGGCATGCAAAAATGTTTCACCAGATTCTTAGAAAATTAATGAAACAGATAAGGGTACTAGGCCAAGGAGGAATACCTATTTGTAATGCCAGTTGAAGGTCATGCACACGATCTGATTTCCTGATCCAAGTTTACTGTGAGAGCTCCCTTTTGGGTAGGAGAAACTACCTGTAAATGCAAAACAATACCACTAGATAGAGTTAAACAAAACAATGAGTGGACTTCCAAGCCGAAGCTAGATATGGGAAGCATGATGCTTCCTGAACAAGTTATCAATCAACTTTTTATATAACAATATTAATGTTATTTAAAATATACATGAAATAATGATCCTATTGGAATTGAAACGATTTAGGTATCTCATACAAAACAATAAGAAAGGTCAGGTAAAAGGTGATTGGGGTCAAAACAGGTCAGTTGATTGGCTAATGTTACGTTGCAGGTCTGGTACAAGCTCTGGGTAAGGTCTGGTAAAGATTATAAATAGTTATGGGTTGTTATGAAGTGGGTATTAGCTCGTTGGTTTGAGGTATATTTCTAGACACAGTAACTGATGTCGGTTATATGACCAATGCCGATTAGGCAGAATGAATGATGTCGGTTGGCTAACTGGAATCGGTATGGGAACTTAGCAGAAATTTCTCTGAGTTGGTTTTTTTAGACTCCGTATGATTACATAGAGGTTGGAAATGGGGAGGGTGAGGTCATAAAATGGTCTTGAAGACTCATAGATGATTAGAAGAGGTTGAAGATAGGTGAAATATCTGGGTATGGTAAAGTGATAGGTTGGTGGGAGGAAGTATACAGATGTGGAGAAAGATAAACTACTGACATGAATAATAAATCTTACTAAAAGAAAATAGAGGTAAATAAAGAGGTGTTAGGTACTTATTGAACAATATATTTAGAGAACGTAGGTGATGAAGATGGTGAGGGTAGTGATCCAAAGAGAAGAGTTGTTGTATTCATGTCGTGGCAGTTCAAACCTCCATGTTTCTCTGTGTGAATCCGTGATTGTGGAGAAGATGATGAATGCCAAATGGTTCTTGGTAGTGATATTGTGTATTTTATTTTGCATGAGTGCTTTATAAATTCAAGTGCCCCAAGTATTTGTTCGTATGATATCCTGAATCGAATGACCAACCTAGGCAAAGGATTTTAGAAATCTATTTAACCTAACTGGTGATGGTTACATGACTGGCATCTATTGAGATATAACTGGCGTTAGTTAAGGTGGGAATATATAGGTTGGCCAAAAATAGCCAGATTCTTTCTATTTTTTGCATGATCTCCAGCCTTTTTCTGAGTCTTGAGTGATGGATCACGGAGAGATAAGTAGGATTCTTTTTAGGTTTTTTAATATGAGTTAAGTCTAGGTTTAGAATAATTCCTAGTTGGTTAGGATAAGCTTAGACTTGGTCTTAGGTCATTAATGATGCTTGAGTGAGGTGGCTAGATGAGTTGGCTGGTGAGGTAGTTAAGTGAGGATATTAATCAATTTAATTAAGATAATTAATTCAATTAACATGTGCACTAGGGGATATGAATAGGTAGGATATGGTTAATTTAATGAACGGGGTTTTAATGGAAGTATGACCCAATTTTGGTGTCTACAATCCCACATCGTGACATTTATGTTTGTCCTCTTCCTCTAGTCCAAAATGCTAAATGGAAACTCTACTGACTTGTACTTTTTTGGAATAGAAACATCCTTTTCGTGACCGTTTAGGCATGGAAACAAGGGCTTTAGCCAAAGTTGAGGTTTGATCTATCAAAGGAGGGGCACGCGCCACTTCTAGAGAATCTTTACGTGGGATTCCCTAGCTGTATCTTTCTCCCTTTTCTAGTCCACTTGTGTTGGTGGGATTGTGACCTATGCACCAAATTAAAGCATTCTCTTTGTATACCTTGTGTTATCTGTAACTTGGGTGTGTGGTCTGTTTGTGTCCTATGTAGCTTGGTTGATTGCATAGAAGTCCTCAGCACCAAATAACATCAAGTTTTCCTTTGGAGGAGCTTCTAGCATTTCTTGGTTCTCTACTTCATGTGCATTTACTAAAGTTTCATATATGGAAGTGTTTTGAATCATGGAGGCTTGTGCGTGCGCAGTGTTGGCACAATGATATTGAATGTGAGGTATGTTACAAGGGAAGCACCATTCTGACTCCTGCTTGAAATTTTTATGAACCGGAACAAGTGCCTAACTTGCACTGGGCATTGGAAGAGAGGGTGTGGGAGGAACTACTTGCAAGGGAGGATGTGCACTAGCATTTCATCTATCATTCTGGTAGTTGGGCGTGTGCCTTTGGTTTCCATATTGATTCCACCAAGGCTTATTGCTTTGGCTATGTTCCTAATTAGAAATTTCTCTATAGACATGTGCCTATTGTTTTTCTAATGATATGACTTTATTTGACAAATTTATAATTAGAGTCTTTAATTATTCATCTTCTTTTTATTGAGCTGGAGAGTAGGATGTTGATGTAACAAGTTGCTTGCTTTTATCAGGAACAAGAATAGGGGCCAAAGGAGGTTGGGGCACTTGTGAAATTTCTGGGAAAAATGGCATAGGCGGCCTAGGAGCTATTTTTCCCACCTAAATAAGACTATTTTTTTCCCTTACTATAATATTATAAGGATCTGGAAAAGTCCTACCTCTAATGGATTGAATCATGAATGAGATATTATTTTTCAGGTCCTTTAGATAATACAGAAAAGCATGTTGGTTTGTAGGTCTTACCACAAAAGGGATTATGTTCCAAGTCTTCTAAAATATGATGTTGAAATCAATCACCTATTTTTTGGGTGCCATCCTTATTGTTTTTAGTTGCTCCACCAAAGATAGGTGATCTGACTTATCTTCAAAATAATTACAAAGAGTTGTTCCCAGCGCGATAGATCCAAGTCTCAAGCCTCAGTACCATTGAAGCACTTTACCTTTAAAAGATGTTGCAGGTAGCCTAACCACTACATCGTCGTGTGTGATTAGGTAGAGTGAACATACATTTGATACATCCTGAATATGTTCCTGAGGGGTGTCTTGATTATCACCAGTAAAGTATGGAATAATTTTGAGCGTGCCATTTGGCATATCATGTTGCATGGCTAGAACAATGGGAATTCCTCCTGTGAAGTTATAAATTTTCCTTAGTGGAGGGGGTCGTTGATGCACCATGGTAGGGTGTGTGGGTTGTCTATTGCGAGGGGGAGTTGAATGAACATAGTGCGCTAGAGATGGAGATTTGTGCACAGGATTTCTAGAACGAAATATTCTCGATGATAGTTGGAGGTACTCAAAGGAATCTTCAGTTGCTGCATTTTTCCTTATATACACTCTTCTCATGAAAGGCATTCAGGATTTCTAAAAAGGAGATCAAAAAATGTTGGGAATCTCTAGATGTGTCAAAATAAGCCTCCAAAGGCTAAAAATACTAAGTCCACACACCATAACTTAGCAATATGAAATTTAAGCTTTCATTTCTTATCCCACCGGGCGTGCGAGAAACTATTGGTCATCAAACTTGCACCTAGGTCTCAGATCTAGAAGAACCGAGTTGTTTGTGACAATAATAGAACCGTCCCTAAGGAGTGGGACCTTGTGTGCTTGGTACAGATCTCTAGAGAAGGTCGGTTCCTCTCTCTATTTCTACTGCTACTGCTACTCTTAGTGTTGAAATGGAAAACTGAACTAACAATGCCAAGGGACCGGGGATAGAAGGATAACACAAAAGGAAACCTACACTAAAAGGTGATAGCACCAGAAACGATGGATGAACACTATCTGTTCTGAGTGAAAATGAAGGGGAATGCATGAAAGAAGGCTAGGTATGTGTAAAAAAACTTACAATGTATTTGCCAGATTAGTTTCATAGAACATAACTAAATAAAGAGTTGCAAGGGATGTACAATGGCATAATGAGCATGCAATGCAAAAGAAAAGGAAAGAAGAAATAATGCAAACATGTTAGGATAGAGAATAGTCACAAAACGATGCTTCTATTACTTCCAAAAATGAACAAAGGTGTTACAATGGTAAAAGAGGATGATATCCACATCCAAGAGCCAGATCTAGAGGTCTATGACTTAGAATACATAAAATATGCAGTCCTTAGCAAAAAAACCATAACGATGCAAAATTCCCAAAATTAAAAATGAGCCATCTCTTACATTTATAGATGAATCCATGGAAGAAGAAGAGAAGAATGAGGGAAAAACCCAAATTTGAAATGCAACCACCAATAAGAATCTTTCAATGCTTGCAAATCTGTCAAATGCACTTCCCCAGGTTTGTTTGGCATGTTGGAGAAGGAGGGTGGATCATATCAAATCAGGTGGTTGAAGCAATCAGATTTGCTCATTAATGCCCAGAAAAAAGTTTTCCCATTTCTCACTTACCAGATCCACCAAGAATTTGAACTTGAATGTTTACCATTGTAGCCCATCTCAATAGCTATTGATTAAGCCTAGGTGTGTGCCAATCAGAGTTTTGTAGAAAAATATATGGTTGTCAAAATATGTAAGAGCCATCTGGGCACGCAAGACACATGGCCAGCATGGATTTATTGAAAGCATGACCAACTGTGCAAATGTTTTTTCATTTCTTCCATGTTTCAGTCATTGATTTGTTGGAAGGATCCAATGGTTTGTTGGTGCATTTTGAATGGTCATGTGTGGTACACTCAATAATTTCAGAGGATAACCTGACATAGAAGGTTACAAAGATATGTGTGCAGAAGAATGAAGTACGAGAAGAAGACAGAAGGAAGGCACTTGCAACGCGTGCGAGGAAATGAGGAAAAATGGTGAGCGGAGAACACATGGTCAAGGCACAACTATTACAAAGTAATGTGCGGGACGTGTGCGAGGGCCACATACTTAGCTGATTGAAGTGAGTGCAAGGCATGCACGTAAGATGAAACAACTACTAGGAAGAAGGTGAATGCGCAAAGGATGTGCGCAAGGGAGGAGTGGAACAAAGAGGAAAAGAAAAATGAAGGGGAAGAAGGGGAAGCATGTAGGGAAATGCAACCAAGGTAATGTGCCAAGTGAACTTGAGTGTGTACAACCTTGCAATGAAGATCTCAGAGCCATAATATGTATACAAGTTACCAAAATAATTAGGAGAGTTATTTGGATAACAGTGACTACTGCACTTATTGTACATCTCCAAAAGATGTACCTCTATGATATGAACATCTTGACTGATTATTAGATGCTTTTTGTTTAGATTGTCTTAGATATAAGCTCTGGATTATTTGTTATACCCGATAGAAATGTATGTATCTCCTCTATTATCCCATTTTGATCTTCTTTTCTTGGGTACATGTGTGTATGTCACACATCCAAAAATTCTTTAAGTGCTCAATTCTTGGTTTTTGTCCACTCCATGCCTCTAGAGGTAGCATGTTTTGAACACTCTTAATATGACATCTATTCAAAAAATATACTATTTTTCTAACTTCTTCAGCTCAACATACATCAGGAAACCATTTGTCTTTAATCATGCTTCTTTTCATCTCTTGAATGGTTCGATTTTCCCTCTCATCTACACTATTTTTTGCAATATATACTTTGTTGTAAATTGTTTATTTATCATCTGCTCCTTGTAAAAAATTAAAAAATCGTTTGATATGTGTTCTCCCCATCTATCTGTTCTTAAATTTTTTATGCAATCACCACTATTTTTCTCAACCATGGCCTTGAATTGCTTGAACACTTCGAATGTCTCTAGTTTGTTTTATTAAACATATACTCATATCCTTTTGTTGAAGTCATCTATGAATGTGATAGGATAATCGCTCTTGGATAAGGAGGGAGTCTTCATGGGACCACATAGGTTTGAATTTATTAACTCAAGTGGTGTACTTTCTCTTCAAGACTTACCTAAGGGATATATGTTCCTATGTTGCTTCCCAAATATGCAACCCTCACATAATTTATATGGATGTTCAATTGGGGTTATCCCTATTACCATATGCTTCTTATAAAGAATATTCAACCCACAAAAAATTAAATTCCCATAACTAATATTTTATATAGTCAATTGATCAATTACTACTATTTTAAATGTTGCTCATATCTCACTTTGCATCCTCAAAGGAAACATCATATTTTTGTCATGTTCATTATTACAAATTGCCTATTGCTTCCACATCTATCATAAATTATGCATTCTCCATTTTCTCGCCTTGTATTCTTTCTATACTAGTTGTCCAATGTTTATAAGGTTTTACTTTAACCATGGCACATAGAAGATATCCTTAATTTTCCTCTTATCACATTATGTGGTGAGTATGGATATGTTTCCTTTTCCCATTATAAGGACCTTGTCATTTGTTCCCATATTTACTTCATATTTAACTCCATCTATATTATTAAAAATTTCTATATTGCGACACATGTGGTTGTTTCATGCACAATATAAATACCATATTTTCTTTTTCCTTTTCTCAACTACATTGAATATTGTTGGTGAGAAAACTTTTCAGGTTGAAAAATCAGGTGTCTCCACGAACGTTCACATGCATATGCCCCTCTGCATTAATTAGTATAGCTCCCATTATTGAATGTAAATAATCCTAATCATAATCTAAATGTTGTGGGTGGCCAAAAAGGTCAGGGATCACATAGCGACACTCCACTGAACCTATGGAAAAGTGCTTGTACATGGGTACAAGGGAGTAAGTTACAATGTTAAGGAGAAAGGGGGAAAACTAGTTAAGGAAGATTACTACCTTGAGTAGATTATAAAGCTTCACACCCAGTAACCGAAGTAGTTCAACATATAATATAGAAGAAAGAAACAATGAAGAGGTTAGTGAGACAAACAAAACCCACATAAAAACAATTTTTTTTTTAGGATCATTCATCGAATATTCTAATATCTCTTTGATAACTATGCGTACAAAGTGCATACAAGTGGGAAACCAAGGGAAAAACAAGGAAGAGAAATAGAAGAAGTGTAGCTTTTATTCCATGTGTAGTGATGAATAAAAATATTCGACCAAGCTATCACAATTCACAATGGTACATAGTAGGAATTCTTCAAAATTAGGAATCCTTAAGAATGCAGAGCACATCCCAATTTATAGCAATATGAATTTTTCTTTCACTTAACTCATATCACTCTTAATTTCCATATTCCACTCATGACCTTTCATTTTCCTTTAATTAAGTATTTATCTTATAATTCAAGAAAGTACTTTTATAAATTTAAAATAGGTCACTTAAGTGAATACAATGAAAGACAATGATGAGGCCCAATGAAGAATTATAATATAGAGAGAAGGAAGAGAGTGAAAGAGAGGAGGGAAGAGATGAAGGGAAATAACTCCTCGCAAATAACTAATTGAATTCCTTCATGCAATCATGAAATTTGGGTAAAGATATTTCACATTGGTGATCCTCTACACTAATGAATATTTCTCCCTTGAATAACTTTGAATAATTTTTCTCATCCATTAATGACCACAAACTCTATGATGAACAGATATCCTGGACCATAGAATGAGTGTTCAAAAACACTGGTATGAGATTTACCGATGCAAGCTCAGGATGAACACATACAATGCCAATGATTACCCTCCTTGAAACTTGGTTGATGAAATATTTGACTCATTTTAATCATTCTGATCAACTCACTTATAATCACCTAGATCCTAGAGTAACGAAGATCAATTCACATGATGCACCTTTTGATGCCCCATTTTTCCTTTGTATACCATTGCACTGAAGATGATGCTTCCAGGACCTCTATGAATTTATCACTCCCCCATTTGACCAATGAAACCATCTCATTATCCAAAGAGGATTCCAAAAATTAGTAAGGTGAGTGAAAACAAATCCATATGAATCTTTCCACTCCCAAAATGAAAACTTTCTATTTTTTGAATATGAGCCCATGCCCTACTGTTTTGGTACATATTACTTGTATTGATCTAAATTTACCTTCTTAACCTTATGTCATATTCCATCCTCCTCTGTTCCCGAGATATTACTATTTTTAGCACATTTCTATTTTTAGTAGGTTGTTTTTTGGGGACCCGATATTTTTGGAAGAAGTCATTTACTATATTACTTTCCATTTTACACCTTTTCTAATTGTCCTAAGTGATTGAACTTATAATTTAGTAGGAATTTTCTTTTATAGCATGTGAGGAAGAATAAAATATGATATTTTTATTAAGTGGTGAAAATGTCCTCAGTTTGTGATGGGAACAACTCTTTTGGATTCGGCTCTTCACATGAACTTGTGCTCCAATTCACATCATGATTCGCTTACTCGAAAGCTTAGAAATAAAAAACGAAAAAATTACGCCTGGTAAGAGCATCTGAGTATGAAGCCGCCATGGCAGCCATTAATGGAGTCACCAAGATATTTTTAAGGTTTTCTTCCCCACATTTTATTGATGAAAAATCAACTTCTCTGTGATGGGTTTTTTCTCTAGATGCTTCATACAAAGTTTTATCTCTACCTGCTTATCAGATAAACGAAAAATTGAGGAAAAGGAAGCTAAGGCATGAAAATTGATTTCTATGCCATTAATGGTCTAAGGAACCTTTGAATTTTATATTTTTTCAGAATGAAGGCATTTCATAGAGGAGTATTTTCCCAAATTTGTAAGAGGATTTGACTATTGGTTTATGAGTTATGAGTGGTTCTTCAGGTTTTTCACTTGAGGGTTTCTAACAGCATATGATCATAGTTTTTGCCAAAAATCTTTGTTGTTTATCCTTTCTGATAGTGATGAATGGTGGAAATATGATGATGAATAGGTTTGAGGTTCTTTGGAAGGTTTTTTTAGCAGCATCAATGGAGGATTGGAGGGAGAATCCCTAACAGTTGGAGAAAACTTGTGCGTGTGTGAAGTAAGCAACTAGTGGCAATTCTGACAAAGTAAAAATTTTTACAATTTTTGGAGTTTCCAAAGCTAACATTATGGACATTGGAGTGAATTTGTGTTGAGCTTTTCTAAAGGGATGAAAGGAACATCAATTTTCACATGTGCCTTCTAGGTTGTGACACTTGGTGGTCTTCCATGTGGGACTTGTGAGGATAGGCTTTGGCAAGCTCTTAGAGGCTGAACTGGTGATGTGGAGGGTCCCATGGGTGATCAGGGGGATAAAAAAATTTCAGAAAATTTTACCATCACTTATGTCACTTTTCTAAAGGGACTAAAGGGACATTAAAATGTGCACTATGCTCCTAGAGCATGACATGTGTCCACTTGCAAAAATTTGGCTAAGTACTAAGAGCTTACTCTTTTGTTAAAGCCAACTTGTGACGATCATGATCTTGAGCTCTTGAGATAAGTTTCAAAGTGAAATTTTATATGAATTTGACTAAAAATCTTGGCTTTCTGAATCTTAATGTTGGGGATACCTTCAATCTTTATTCTTCCATTTGAGCCCTAAAAAATTATATTTTTGTTCTGGATCCAAGAACGAGCATGAGAAAAAATTGATATAAACATATTGTTCCTAGTTATTGTGAAAAATATGATTCCACCATCTTGTAGAGATTTAAATGAAATTTTTGAAGATGTATTGCTTAGCTCCTAACTCCTTCCAGAGCTCTTGGAATTAGACTTCCCAAAGCTCAGGTAGCTTTTTTAACATTGTGCACTGCCTAGGCCTGAGAACCCATTTCTGATGAATCCACCCCAAAACTTCCAAATATTTTCTGAATCTACCAATATCATTTCCTTATATTCTTACTAGATTTCAATTCATACTCCATGTTGGATTTTTCTCCTTTGTTCCACTCTAGGGGGTTGCATTAGTCCTAGGAAGGCCAATGGTAGCCCTTCCCAAAACTGCTCAAAATTGACATTCTTCAAGAACTCCTAAAATCACCTAGGGAGATTGAATTTTATTTCCTAAATCACCTAGGGGACTGAGTTGACATCCACTAGAGGGTTATTGGAATTATTGGGTAAGGTAATTTTTGGGGATGTACTGGTCTAGGGGTGCTTTTGGAAGGTATGGTTTGAAATTTTTCGACATTATGGTATTATTGTCCTGCCTTTGGATGTATTTTTCCCCTTGAAAAATACTAGACAACAACTAGATCTAGCTTGGGGACATGTTGTGGATCAAACACAATGAGGACATAACATGAGAATCCCAAAATCTCAATTTTTTTTGTGGACCAGTGCCTTATCCATTGGGATTTATGGAGTCACTAGAAAGATAGGCTACACAACTTTCTTTATTGAACACACACATAAACACACAAACATGATGAGGGAAAAAAAAAGGAAAGGAAATACACAACAAAAAAAGGGAAACAACCTAAATCACCAATGTACATGTGGGGATGACCCACTTTCACTGAAGTGCAAATTTGAATTGAGTGCTTACTCCATAAACGGGTTTCACTAAATGTGGTTCTTGTGTAAATACATTGGCAGGTTCACTGAAGTATGAACCTCTTCTCATCTTCTTGAGAAATCTATCTTGATTTTAGCCTGCTTGTACATTCCATCTTCTTCATTACTTTGACACCTTCTTTTCGAGCTTCTCCTTGTATTTCAAGTTCTTTTCATTTGCTGATTTTTTTTTTGTTGTCATGAAGACATACCTTGATTTTTCTCGACTTTCCATTTTCATCTTTAATACAAGATTTTTTTTTTCATTATGCATTTGTTTCATGACCACCACTTTCATGGGTTGATTCTCAGCAGATGTCTCATGAATTTTTGCATCATATCCCTCCTCCTGATTTTCTCTTCTTTTTAATTGTTCCATGAAGTGACCTTTCTCATGCTCCAAATATTTTTTCATGTGTTTCCCTATACAGTGTGTTACTTTCATTGCATTACCCTCTTGGAAAGAGAATGAGTTCAAAATTGGGTCTCTAACCTGAAAATTTTCATCTTCCTTTCCTTTTCCATTTTGTGGTTCATCCTCCATCTTTGTGTCAAGGGCATCCATATCTTGATCAAGGTGAGCATTGAAAGGTTGAAATCTATTAAGAAGGTTTCCATTTTGAGTAAAATCAAATTTAATATCAAGAATAATCCATTTCTCTATTTTTCATTGAGCATGTTTCCATCCTCATGAAAATAAAATGAGCACAACATTGGAGCTGAAATTTCTTCATCTTTATCTTCCCATTCTTGATCGCCAAACATTGAGAGGTCTATTTCTTGTAGTGAAATCATCATTTTCCTGGGTATGCTCCATTTCAAGTTTGAGAGGTGAAGGTACGCTGTCATTCTTACATTCCCCATCATCTTCTTCCAATGAGAAAGAGAAGCCTTCAAGTTCATTGGAACATTCATCACATGAAGAATCATATTGATCCTCAGGAGAATCATTGAAAATGTTGAAGTTTTCTATTAAGAAGGTGTTGAGCATCATTCCTTCTTCTTGGTTTGCATCTCTCATCACTTCAAGATTTCTTTGTTACAAGTTAAGGTTCTCATCAAAAACCTCAAATCCACTACAAAAACTTTGTCTAAACCTTCATCCCATGAAAATTACACCCTTTCAAACTCGGCTTTCATCAACTCTTCATTTTGTTCTTTAAATGAGTCTATGATGCTTAGATATTCCTCCACCAATAAGGGTAGCTCAAGATCCTCCTTGAAGGTCATGAAGAAGTTTCCATAGGTTTGGAATTTTGCATGGTATGTCTATCATTGGGTTGTTTGGCCATTGAACAATATAATTCATTTTTATAATGGGAAGTAGCTTCTTTGTTTTACTATTGACCAGGATGGTGGCGTGCGACCAATTAAACTACATATCTCCTCCAACATCTTGACACAAGATTCAGCCTAGAAACATGTTGTATGAGGTGGGAATGTCTGCTACATGGATTATCATTATGATTTTCTTGTCAGGGAAGTCTATCAATATTACCTCAACATATTTGAACTTGTCTAACAAGAGGCACTTCATTTTCATCTCCATGGAGAGACATTTACCAGAGGTAGAGGAAAGGGAGAGACCAAGAGCTTTAGCAACTTTTTTAGGCATGAACACATGTCTGAGGCACTAGAGTCAATGATACAATTGTTTAGCTTATACCAGTTGACTAACAAGGCAATGTAGAATGGATCAACCTTTATTAGATGTAGAGGGTGTTGGAAGTGAGAAAATTCAGAAGATGGAGTGGATTGGGATGCACGTGGTGGTTCTTTAGTGGAGAAATATTTAGAAACAAGGATACTACCTTCGACATGTTGGATGAGTCTCTCCAATTGTTTAGGATGAGTTCTTAAGTATTCAAATGTAGAAATTTGGATCTTGGACTTTTTGAAATGGTCAATGATATCTAAGGATGAAGAGGTGGTGGGAAAATCATGGGTTATGGTAGCATTAACATAGATGTTTTTAGAAACTGATTTTCCAAGAGAAGTAGAAGAGGACTTACTTGAAGAGGTAGAAGGATTATTGGTTAGGGTGGCTTCATACTTCTTCTTAGTTGTCCTTATTGAAGTATTCTTTGATAATCCTCCTTTCATTGTTATTTTTCTCAGAGTCTCCATTAGAGGATTCAATTTTTTAGTTTGGGTAGTGGAAGGGGAGTAATTTTTCTCCTTTTGGGATTGGGTGAATAATGCATATGAGTAACTATCAGTGGGTTCCTCATCTTCAAGTGTGCATTCACAAAACTTGATCCTATCATATTCATTTTCTCTTTCCTCTTCATATTTAAAACTTTACTCTTCTTTGTATTCATAGATCTCCTGTACATCGCATTTACTAGTGGAGCTTCCAAGGCAAGCCTTTGAGGTGATCTTGTGATCTAAGAGATTTACTTCTTCATGGAAAACATATCATTAGCCATTTTTTGAATCATAGAATTAGTGGGTACTAAAATCAAACTTTCACCTTTTTTTTTACCATGGGGATTCTTTACCTTACAAGACATGATTAGATCATCATTTATTTTAATAGCATAATCTTTTTCTTCTTTCAAATCTCTAAGTTGAGATTTTCTCATGAAGAACCCAACTTCTAGTTGCGTAACACTAATAAAGAATTTTTTCAAATTATTTTCATAAGGCACGAAATGTTCAGGAATCCTTTTTATGGTCCAGTTATACCTGGCTATGAAGTCTCTCATATATTTTGTAAATTCCTTATTCATTTGTAGTAGTTGAACTAAGAGATCCTAGTTGTCTTTTGTAGTTTTATATTTGGCTTCAAATTTGGTTCTTATATCATTCCAACAAGGGATAGAAATTACTAGTTAGAAATAGAACCATTTGGCTACCTTTTCTTGCAAATATTCAACAAACAATCTAACAGATACATCTTTGTGTTTGATGCCCAACATGCCACATGCAATGATGAAATCAGATACATGCTCTTTAGGAAGCTTTGTGTCATTACCTTTGAATTTTGGAAGGTTTTTGTCAAGAACACTTTGGAAGATCATGAAGAGGAGGTGTAAGAGAAACTGCACATGTATTCCTTGCCCATGGAATAATGGGTCGAGGTATTTCTCTTTCTTCATCTACCATGGTATTTTCTAATTCAACTAATTATTATTTGAACTCTTGAAAAGTATATATTTCTCAGTTAGGATTGCAAAGAGGCTTTTGATCATCCAAGTACTTTTTCATTTCATTTTTTTGGGTATTTTTGAATATATCCATTTTTTGTATGTTTTGATTTTTTGGGAAGAGATTCATTTTTGGGGGCACTTGGGAAAATATCTCCCCAGTGGATTCACCAAAAATTATTGGTGAGAAAATTTGTCAGGTGGACAAATCAGGTGTCTCCACCAAATTTCACAAGGCTACACCCCTCTGCATTGAATGGTATAACTCCCATTATTGAATGTAACTAATCCTAATCCTGTTATAAATGTTTTGGGTGGCCAAATTGGTTGGGAATCATCACAGAGGACACTCCACTAAACTTGTGGAAAAGTTCTTGTATGGGGGTATAAGGGAGTAAGTTACAACGTTCAGGAGAAAGGGGGGAAATATTTAAGGAAGATTACTACCATGAGTAGATTGCACATAGCTTCACACCCAGTAACCAGTGTAGTTCAACATCTAATATAGAAGAAAGCAAAAATGAATTGGTTAGTGAGACAAACAAAATCCACATAAAAACAAGTTTTTCGAGGCTCATTCATCAAAGATTCAAATCTCTCTTTGATCACCATGCTTAGAAAGTGCATATAAGAGGGAAATAGAGGAAAAACAAGGAAGAGAAATAGAAGAAGTGTAAATTTTATTCCACACATAGTGATGAATATAAAGCTTCAACCAAGCTATCACAATTCACATTGCTAAATAGTAGGAGTTCTTCAAAATTTGGAATCCTTTAGAATGGAGAGGACATCCCAATTTATACAAATCTAAATTTTCATTTCACCTCCCTCATACGACTCTTCATTTCCATATTCCACTCGTGACCTTTCATTTTCCATGAATTAAGTATTTCTCTTATAATTTGAGAAAATAATTTTACAAATTTAAAATAGGTCACTTAAGTGAATAAGACAAAAGACAATGATGAGGCCTAATGAAGAATTAGAATAGAGAGAAAAGGAAGAGAGGGAAAGAGAGGAGGAGGTAAGGGATGAAGGGAAATCACTCCTCATGACAAACTGCTTGAATACCTTGATGCAGTCATGAAATTTGAGAGAAGATTTATGACATTGGTGATCCTCTACACTGATGAAGATTTCTCCCTTGAATAACTTTGAATAATTTTCCCCATCCAGTGATGACCACAAAGACTATGATGCACAGATATCCTATACCACATAATTAATGTTCAGAAACACTATTCTTAAATTTACTGATGAAAGCTCGGGATGAACACAAACAATTCCCACGATGACTCTCCTTTAAAATTGGTTGATGAATTCTTTGAATTTTTGAAATCATTTTGACAAACTCACTTTGAATCACCCGGATCCTTGAGTGATGAAGATGAATTCATATGATACACCTTGCAATGCCCTATTTTTCCTCTGTATACCATTACACTGAAGACGATGCTTCTAGGACCTCTGTGAAGTTCTCATTCGTCTGTTTGACCTTTGAAACCAGATTATTATTTGAAGATGAGTCAAAAAAGTAGTAAGATGAGTGAAAACAAAGCCATATGTAACTTTTTGCTCCTAAAATGAAAATTTTCTATTTTTAGAATATGAGACTATGCCCTGCTATTTTTAAACATATCACCTGTCTTTCTCTAGTTTCACCTTCTGACACCTTCTGCCATATTTTTTCCTCCTCTATTCGCAAGATAATTGCTAATTTTAGAACAATTCTCTTTTTATCAGGTTGCTTTTTGGGGACCTTCTATTTTTGGAAGAATTTATTTTATGTCCTACTTTCCATTTTATACCTTTTATGATTGTCTCGAGTGATTGAACTTGCAATTCCATGGGACTTGCCATTAATAGCATGTGAGGAAGCATAGAATATGATATTTTTAGTAAGTGGAAAAAATTTCCTCAGTTTTCAATGGGAACAACTTTTTTGGATTCATCTCTTCATCTTCTACTCGTGCTCTAATTTTCATCATGATTGGCTTATCGGAAAGCTCAGAAATAAAAAATGAAAAAATTACACCTAGTAAGAGCTTCGGGCTCAACGGAGCTACCGAGGCAGCCATTAATGGAATCACCAATATTTTTTGAAGGTTTTCTTCCCCACCTCTGATTGATGAAAAATCAAACTTCTTTGTGATGGTGTTTTTCTCTAGATGCTTTGTACAAATTTTTATCTCTATTCGCTTATCGGATCAACAACAAACTGAGGAAAAAGAAGCTAGGGCACAAAATTTGATTTCTCTTCCATTAATGGTATGAGGAACCTTTCAATTTTATTATTTTTTCTACATGAAGGTGTTTGGGAGAGGAGTATTTTCCTAAATTTTCATGAATATTCGACTACCAGTTTGCGAGTTATGAGTGATTCTTAATTTTTTCACATGAGGGTTTATGACAACATATGGTCATGGTTTTTTCTCAGAAATCTTGGTTTTTATCTTTGTTGCAAAAAGGAATTATGGAAATATGATGATGAATATGTCGGAGGTGATGTGGAAGTTTTTTAGAAGCACCAATGGAGGATTGGAGGGAGTATCTGGTAGTTGGAGAAAAGTTGTGTGTGTAGTGACAACCTGACAATTAGTTTTTTACACTTTTTGGGTTTCCAAAGCTTCATGGAGTTGGGAAACAATTTTTTTCACTTATGTACCTTTGCTAAATGGATGAAAGGGACATCAATTTTCACATTGTGCCAATTTGTGACACTTGGTGGTCATCCGTGCATTGTGAGGATAGGCTATGGTAAGCTTTTGGGGATGAATTGGTGATGTAGAGGGCCCCATGAGTGATTCAAAACGGGGAAAAAAATAGCTTGAGTCAACTTGGGATGATGTTATCTTGAGCTCCCAGATGAGTTTCAAGGTCAAATTGTATATGAATTGGACTGAAAACAACCTTCTAAATCCAATTGTGGGGTATCATCTCTTTATTCTACCTTTTATCCCTAAAATGGATTTTTATTTTAGCTCCATGAATGAGCATGAGAAAAAGTGGATATAGACATATTGTACATAGGTTTTGTGAAAAATATGATTTAGTCATCTTGTAGAGATCTAAATTACATTTCCAAAGGTGTCTTTTTTATCTACTAACTCTTTCTAAATCTCATGGAATTGCTTCTCTATGTTCAAGTGCTTTTTTAACACTGTACATTACCTAGGTCTGAGAACCCATTTCTGATAAACCTGCGCTAAAACTTCCAAATATTCCCTAAATATTTGAAAATACTATCCTAGATATTTTTAGACCTTGATTTCATCTCCATATTGAATTTTTCTCTTTTTTTCCGATCTAGGTGGGTGCATTAGTCCTAGGAAGGCTAGTGGTAGCCCTCCCTAAAACTACTCAAAATTGACGTTCTTCACGAGCTCCTAAAATCACCTAGGTGAACTAAATTTGATTTCCTAAATTACCTAGGGGACTGATTTTACTTCCATTGGAGGGTCATTGGACTGATTGGGTAAGGTCGATGTTGGGGATGGACTGGTCTGGGGGTGCTTTTGGAAGGTATGGCTTTGAAAATCTTTGAAACTGTGGTATTGTTGTCATGCCTTCATATGTATTTTTACCCTTGCAAAAATATTGGACAACAAATGTTAAAAACAAGTTTCCACCCTTTACATGTTTTTCAGATTCAGTCTCATTTGAATTATTATAACCTACATTATGATTTTTAATATCATACTCTTTCTTCCTACATTCATTAGCATAGTGTTCATACCTTTGTGTAGAACCACCTCAAGAAGTGTTGAGGCTCCTTCCTCTTCCTCTTCCATGTGGCTCTTGATGACTTTGTATTTCACCTTCTTTGTTTTTACAAAATATTTCTCTTTCTCTATTATAGGCTCATATCCCCCTTCCTCTCAAATTCATGTTTATCTTAAAGGCTTATTCAGTGGAAGAGTTGGTTGACCTACTCATCCTTTGTTCATGGGTTTGCAAAGAACCCATCAATTCATTGACCATCATTTGTCTCAAGTCATTAGACTCTTTTATTGCTATAACAACAAGATCAAATATAATTGGAAGAATTCTCAATACCTTCTCTATGATTATATGATCTTTAATAACATCTCAATTTTTTCCTTATTTGATTTACTATGGTCATTATTCTTATGAAAAAATCAATAATAGATCCTAATTCCTTAGTCATAGAGTCTTAAAATCTCTCCTTAACATATGCAATCTAACTAGCTTCACCTTGTCTCATGCTTGTTTGGAATTTGCAATTGTAACTATCCTTGGAAAAACTAAATCAGTTATTACATTTTGAACATAGCTCAATGTCTCGGTATCCATCTTTCTATTTTCCTTCAAAAGGTTATTTTGTGCTTGTGTGAGAGCATTGAATATTGCTTGGTATGGTGTCATTGTGTATCAACCTTCTACTAGTTCCCACAACTCTTGAGAAGAGAACAAAGTCTTCATCTTCATGCACCAAATGTCATATTTTTTACCGGATCAAACATAGGGTTTCTTCCAAGATTTGTTACTATTGGAAGTCATTACTTATCAGACCCCAAAAAATATTCCTCTAATACTAAATTGTTGGAAAATGGATGCCAATATAACAAAAATTACACAAAGGAGACATAGTACAACAAATAACGCAAAAATATGATTATATTAAGTCCAATACAAATTGTACAAAATCTTAAACTTCCTTTTTACTTACTGCTGCAATAAAAACTAGGTTGTTCTACTGCTATAAAATGCAAGAATCCAGATTATTTTTCAGTTACCAATAAAATGGGTTGTCTATTTTTCTCTACACTCTTCTATTCTATTATGCTTTGTTATGCTCTTTTTGCTGATGTAGAAAACTTGGTTGTTGTATTTCCTCTATTCTCTATTTTGCACACATAGCTTCCACTCTTCTTTTCACTTTACTTGTTATGCTTTATTATTGATGTTGCAAAAATTCTTCTTTTCTACTACTGATACGTTTTTGCTCAACACATTTTCTAGAAAGAAAATACATATTTTTAACAATATAAATTGACTTCTTTCCTAAAAGAGAATTCAAAAATTTATGCCCAAACCAAAAACATTAAATGTCAAATGGAATGTTGGTGAAGCAGAGGGAAAAATTCAAAAAGCAATCCAAATCATCTTTCACGTAAGATGATGTGAACCAAGATTACTCTATAAAAGTTAAAAAGGTAGAAAAGCAATACGCTATAAATCCAAACACTAATATTCAATAATTTGAAAGGAAAGTTGTTATGTGGAGGTCTAATGATGATATTTAGTGGGTATTAGTATACCAAATTTCTTTCTTTATTTCAGCACGATTCCACCTATATTAAAAACTATTGGAGATTCATTCATTAAATATTAGAGATTTTTTTTCTATTTTTTTTTTTTTTTTTTTATATTACATTTTTTATTTTATTTTTTGTGTGTTTTTTTTTAATATTGAATTTAATATTTGATATTTACCACAATATTTAATTATATTGTTAAATAATTTTTTATTGAAATTGATTTTATACTTTGAGAAAAAATGTTACATATTAATATTTTTTTATAAATAAGATTTCATATTATATTAACAAGTAAAAATATACAAGATAATTTACAAAAAATATAAGATATGGAAGCACGCTCCAAAACTATGAATTCAGATTAGGAAAAACAAACCCTGGGAATAAAGTTAATTATAAAACATTATAGAGTAGAGAAAACAAGGAAGCTAAGCCGCCACTGTGAATTGCTGTCCTTAAGGGAGCTTATCTTCATCATGTTAGCTAGGCTTTTATATCCTTCTTGCCTCATTTTTTAAAAGACCTTTGTTATGCTGCAAAATAATAATGTAGTCAAATGGATATTTAAGGATACATAAGAAATATCTACTGCTCCCTAAAATGCTGATGATGATTATAATAATAATAATATGCCTATATTCCCAATATTTTATCTAAAAATATAATTTTTTGAACCCTTATTAAGAAGAGGCAATATACGAAGAACATTTTTTATTGATTTTAAAAATTCCAATCTGAGTGGCCATGTAAAAATATTGGTTAGTATTTGAATCCCTGTGTAAGAATAGAATATATATATAATTTAAAATATAATTGTAAATATTTGACTTGAAATAATATGACATGTATTTGGAGGAAATTAGAAATATTTATTAAAAAGCATAGGGGATTTGTTAATGTTTAAAAGTGTGCATACCAAAATAGGTAGTTCTCTGTTACCTTCAACAAATTTATGTTCTAACATAATATGATGACCTTTTGTTGTAGATTGGACTGATAACATGCACTTACATTGCAACCAATGTATTCTCTATGGCCATCACCAACAGTGCTGCAGTTACAATGATGTTTCCAGTAGCCCTTACAGCAGCAACATCTAGACATCTAGATTTCAGGCCCTTTGCCTATTCATTGATAATGGCTGCTGCTTCTGCACTTATGAGCCAGATTAGCTGTTCCACAAATTCCATGATCCATACCAATGGATGCTACAAATTCAAGGATTACATTATATACGGTGGACCTTTGGAAATCCTTCTGTTTTGTGTGACTATTGGGATTATATCGACCTTGAAATGGTGGTGGTTGTGGTGGATTGCACTCACAGCTTTGGCCATTGTCTCTACGCCCTTCATTTTCAAGCTGGTTGGTATACTAATCCCTATAGTTACTAAATACGGTGGATGTGGTGAGAGTTTCCGTTTTTTTTTCATTTTTACCTAATGAAAGCTTCTATCGATCAGGAAAATTCCTATTTAAGAACAATCCATAACTATTCTATTAACCAATCTTTATACGTTTGATATTGTTATTATTTGCAGCCATGGAACCAAATTCAAGGAAGGGATTGTAATGACACGGAGTTGGGATGTACTTCCTCAACCAGTAATAGATAGGTGGAGTTGAATTGGTTCATGATTTCATAAGTACAAAATCTGAATCAACAAGGACCGATACTCTTTTCTTACATGATTTTTATGATGTTAAGAAAAGAACATAGACTATTTACTCACTCGAAATTCCATTTCTGATGCATTCTACTCAGTGAGATAATTATATTCTACTGGAATTATTTTCTTTTAAATCATTTGTGCCACTATTAATAAACTCATAAACTCATATTAATAACTTCATTCGTATTGTGTTGCTGAAGAGTAAACAAAATGTCATTTTTCAATTCCATGAACGTATGCAAGTCTTTTGATCTTTTTTATGTTTACTTTTCTTGTACATCAATTGAATGTATTTCATCCATAAAAATTTAAAAAAAAGAATGAAGTTCCAAATATCCTAATACTCATATCTAATACTCAAGTCAAAAATATTTTTACATTAATAATATATTATAAATATTACAATTTATATTTAAATGGATATAAATTAATATGTTAGATTTAATTGTATAAACTTGAATGATCCTTAAAATAATTGTATTACCAAAAAAACATAGAATTCTCATTTTTTCTTATTATAATAGATGTTTCATGTTAGTTAGATGCTCCTAGCTTTCCTTACAACTCCTTCCTATTCACACTACTACTAATATCTTGCAAAATAGTAACAAACAATATTTGGACTTCGGGGCCTATCTCATGAGATTTCCTTTGGTGGAAAAAAGGTTTTAAAATCAATAATCTATGTATTTAAACAAGTAATCTAATGGATACAATTTCCAAATCCTTTTTATTTCAATGGTTTAATAAGTAGTTTAAAATCAAGTAAATGTTTTTAAATGATAAATAGATTCTCTCTATATTTTTTCCTATATAAATGACTTACTATGCCTTTTAACTATAGGTGGCACAATATTTAAAAGTAACAATATATACACTTGTGTTAACTTCAAATGGTTAGGTCCTAAAAGAGGGGGAATGGATAAATGTAAGTGCACTTGATGTAAAAACGGGTCACACAGGGAGTCTAACACATAAGGTGAGATGAGTATAAGAGGGGACTTATTAGAATGAGATGGTATAAGTTAGAGCATGCCAAATAGGAGAGGGAATTAGCACATTGGAAGTTCACTTGTAAGCCCACATCGCCCAATTTAATATAATAACCAATAAGCACAAAAAAATACTAGCACCATAACGAATAACTAATCTTGTACTAATATAAAGCATATATGTAATGCATCACTTTTATGGGCGCGCACACGCGCACACACACGCACACACACACACACACACACACACACACATACTGTGTGTGTGTGTGTGTGTGTGTGTGTGTGTGTGTGTACATACACACACATATATACATATATACATACATACATATATGTATATGTGTGTGTGTCTACACACACACACACACACACACACACACATGTATATATATATATATATATATATACACATGTGTGTGTGTGTGTGTGTGTGTGTGTGTACAAACAAAAACTTATTGAGAATGTTTTGATGTGGTTACCTCACATTATGTTGAGAGTTATAGAGGTTAATTATAGAATGAGAGCAAGATTGAACTCAATGTGAAGTCTAGAGATCACCTAAATTCCATAGTGGTTGGTTGAGAACATCCTAGCACTAAAATTTGTTCTCTAATGTTTAGAAACATATGTTCATGTCACATCACATATTTTCACATTATTGTTGGGCCCCTAATTTAGCTTCCAAATCTTAAGGGCGTGTAGGCGCGCATGGCCAGAGGAAGCACGCAAGTGAAGGCACGCAATGCAGAGTTCAAAAGGCTTCTTGAAGAGCCCATGACGAGTGTATCGCACGAAGAACAATTCGGGACTTAACCATTTTTGGTCTTTAGGATAGAAGACATGAAGAATGTGTTCCATTTGGATAAGGTTCCAGCCTGGCGACAGCGTGTCCTGGAGGGAATATACCTTGCAATAGAAAGATCCAAAAAGTTAATCATGACATGGAGAGGCATGCGCCCGAGGCGACCCACACCTTGACACTTGTTTCCAAATCTAAGGCTGCAGAGGAATTTGTTAGAGCTCAGAGGCCTATTTATACGTGCACCCTTGGCAAAGAAGAGGAGGAGAAGAGAGGTAATGGAGCTCTGTAGAATTACTATGAGAACTATGGGATGAAAATGGGTACTGAATTCAAGTAAGGATGTAATGGGGAAATGGGGAATGAAATTTTTGTCTGGTGAGAATACATGTATGGATCCATACATGGCACATGACTACGGTCTGCCTTCTGTAATATTTTATAAGTAACACTATGAATAAATGTGAAAAGGTTACCATGATAAATGTATTAAGACTATTTCTCTGTATTACCTGCATATTTCTATTGTACTTTTGTTCTTACATAATTGTGAATCTTACTTGAATGGTTAAGTATAGTAGTGGATTTACACCTCTTAGTTCTATTATTTTTGTTGCACACTTTGGTTCTATTATGACTAAAGGGGTATAGAAGCCGTCCTGAGATCTATAGCTCTTCGTGTCTATTAAATCACTAAGTCAGGATCATGAACTATGCCTTCCACTAGACTCACATAAAGAGAGACTTGGCTCCCTCTCACATACCTCGGGTGAGCATCCAGTGCTCGTTGGGTGATAGGCTGGCGCGCATGAGGTTCCCTTGTTCTCAGTGGGTGCAAAAGTGACTACATCTTGGTTCTATTGTCGGGACCTCTTTTCGAAGCTGTAGTGGAACATGGCATATATCATGATCTCTGCAAAAAGTGATGGTGGAGCGCTTAACACTTGAAGTGTTGAAAATTGTTTTAAGATCATGGAGGACGAATTCGCTCTTAGATTTAGTACCGGATTTGGATTGGATACGCGAAGATGGGTGGAAGACACTCTTTATCATGAGTTGTATGAAACCTTCTTCTATTGTTTTCCAGTAGAGTTATTCGAATGGCTCTCAGGTTATACATCTAGATTGGGGTGGCATTATAGATCACACCCTTGGACCCAAGAAACATATCAGAAACTGTAAGATGTTGATCTAACGTTAACCCGTGCTATAGATCATTGGTGGAAGGGAATATTGACTAGCTACACTCTGGAATATGCCATTTCCACGTATTCCTATCCAGAATTTGTTGAGTTTGAGTTCTTCCGAGAGTGCAGGCGATGATTTTTGCATGCTATTCCCCTTGCGATCAAAACCTTGATGGTAACCATGGGTTTAGTGGCATTCCCTATGGCCAGCTAAACCACCCTGAGTGCTAGGTGAAGAAGCCATTTTGGGGAAGGATGGTTGATCTGACAACTGAATAGAAAAGGGAGGAGAGGCGGCTCAAGTATAATGAAGCACGTGAAAAGGAGATTGATAGACAGTGCGGGATTACAAGTGGGTTATGGAGCTAGACATGGTGGAAGGGAGTTGAGGTTCACATGGAGGATGTCAAACATGAATAGTCTATGGTACCCCATCTTGGTAAGCACGGAAGAAAACACCTTGTGGATTTTTATGAGAGTCCGTCATGTAGAGAGAGAAGAGTCGTTGGCGCGCAGATGACCCCCTAGTGACCAAACCTTGGCGCTTGGTTTGTTTGAATGAGGGAAAAGTACAGTTGATCCATTTGATATCAGTGGAAGCAACTAATTGGTGCCTAAAACATATAATTTCTCATTTGGGACTTCTATGGCTTCACACACTATTATGGTATTTGGTGGAATTTTTTGGCAAGGAACGTATACGGCTGGTTTTGGAAGTGCGTTAGGAAGTGGTGTAGGAACTACGATTGGGAATGGTACTAGGTCACAAACTGTCAGCGCGCAATTCAATGGAACGATGGGGGTGCTCAGCATGACAAACATGGGCCTTGTACCTAACATAGGAGGATCTGGAGGTGGAAGTGGTGGAGCTGGTGGCTCACGATCCAGTGGATCCGGCAGAGGAGGAAACCAAGGGACTGGATCTAGAGGGTAAGGGCCTTAGCCACCTCCTCAAGTCTTTTTTGAGATGTCTCTACACTTTATAGATTACAGTGGAATAAAATATGCCATGGAGCATGTGCATAAGTGTGATCTGCTATGGCGCGCGAAGGGAATCATGACCCAGGATTGAAAGGCCAGTCAATTTGTGATGACCTTACAAGGATGTGCACATAGTTGGTATAGAAAGTATGACCCTCATCAAACTGTTGTGGATTATACTACACTAAGAAATGCATTCTTGGCAAAATTCCACATACCTAAGTTTGAATAGAAGAGCATTAGCTCTCTCAAAGAAATCCAACAGGGAATGGCATAGAGCATGCAAGAATATGATGCATACTTTAAAACTCTTTTTTCTGAGATCTCTTATGATATCCACCCTTCACAACATGCTCATTGGTTGGTCGGAGGGTTGATCACGCCCTTTAGGAGGTCCCTATCTCATAAAACATTCACAGACCCGCGCGAGGCATTGGAAGCTGCTTTACGCACTGAAGCAATTGGTAGTGTTGACATTGGTGTTAGCCCATTTCTAGAGGCTCAGATTGCTGCCATGGCTAAGCAATTGGAGAAATTGTCTGCCAACACAGTTCCAGAGATTTACGGAGGGATGTGGTGCATGGATTGTAACGTGGAAGGACACACAAAGGATAATGGTGGGATATGTACTTGGAAGGCGGTATGCACCATAGCAGTAAACTACGAAATATATCACGAGGACCATGATGCAAGTAGGTGCCCCCTGTTGCAATGTGTGATCCATAAAAACATATCTTGTTATTGTAAGATATGTACCTCACCCACACATGACACCAAGTATTGTAGACTGATTGACAAGATTCATGAGGCAATTGATCTTGGTGTGCACCAGACTGGCATTGTCAGCAGTTCCAAAGGAGATGAATGTCGGTATGAGGAGCGCAAAGATGGAGATGTGTGTGGAAGAGGGTTTCGTAGAGGATTTCGTGGTCATGCTAACCGTGAAGGAAGAAGTGAGTTCCCGCATGGAACGTGCTTTAATTGTGGAACCACAAACCATTATAAGCACAAATGTCCAGATCTTCTACAATGCTCTTAGTGTGGAAAAAACATAAGTATGAACATATGAGTCAGTAGTACCGGAAGGATAAGGGCACTTCCATGGTGAGTATTAAGAAGGCTGATGCGCAATGGCTTCCGCGAGTAATACGAGAATCAGAACTAGAGCTTGTTATGGTAACAATGAGGGTGGAATCCACACACGCAAGGGAAGCACCTAGGAAGAGACCTCTAGTTTCAAGAGAAGAAGTAGTACATGGGAAGTATCCAAACTTGGCTCGCCAGAAAGAAGTTTACCAGGAAACCATGGACATAATTCGAAGTTTACAAGGGGAGATCCAATGCTTAAAAGAGTAGACTAGAAAGGATGAGCAAAGGAGAACCGTATAAGCATCAGGGGATGACTTGGATGAGGTTAAGGAGGTGTGTAAACTTCTGAGGCAGGAGAATATTATTCCCCTGCTAGGGGCATGGCTGAGAGAAAAGGTGCCACGTACCGAGGAAGAACATGAAAGGTAGATCCTGCATGCAAACCTCCCACCTCACAACCTTGATTATGACAAAGAGATTACCCTGAACACAGTAGTGGATGGATGGTTGCTTAGCAACATCCTCATTGACATAGGTGCGGAGGTTAATGTTCTCACTTTGGATGCCTGGCATCAAATGGGAAGACCTGCATTACAACCATCTTCGAATGTATTGTATATGGAAAATAAGACAAAGGCGATGCCCATAGGTGTCTTGAAGGATGCAACCATTACAGTTCAAGGGACTAGGTTCACTGGGGATTTTGAAGTCTTGGTGCTTTTCAAGGAAGATAATTTCCCATCTCTACTTGGGTGCTCATGGTGTTATAAGAATTATGCAGATCTCTGGTTTAATAACGGGTACATAAGCTTTGAAAACAAGGAAGAGCAGGTAGTTATACAGTTGGTTGATGAGAAGTCTACCCCCTATACTGAACTCCTTGGGGAGGAAGTCGTAGATAGAATATATGTGCACTCCATAAGGGATCCAGAGACCATCCACCCTACAGAAGGAGTCATCTAGTTTGATGATGCTCAATCTGTCAGTGATACTACCAGTATAGCATGCGATAATTGGGCACATGGGACTTATGAATTGATTCGGTGACATCTGAAAGGATTAGTAACCAAGGTAACAACAATGTGTACAGTTCAGCACCTGGGAGGGAAGGCAATAACAAAGTATTATGGGGATGCATACCCTGAGGTCTTTTTGAGAGAGATGGAAGCTCGTTGGAGGGAGGACAAGCGACGAAGTATGCTAGGTTATGTTTTGATAGGCATAGCAGAAAGGGTGGTGGGCCTGTGCATAGTGAAAACTTGTTGGAATGGTGTAAAGTTAGAATTGTGCTCACTGTGTGATTTCTTGAAAAGCATCATACCCACCGCTATTAAGAATTACAATGGAAATGGACCTGCCTCTTCCCACATCTAAGCATGTGAGAGGGTCTGGGGAGAAGGCACAGAAGCTTTACCACCCTCTCTTTGGGTGCACAAGCTATATTCGACACTATAAGGTTGTGTGCACGCAATTGGTATATCCATTTTGAAACATGCCATCAAATGAGAAGTTGGCAGGAATTAGTGGCTAACTTGGTTCACACTTTTGAGTATGGAAGTACGAAGCAAGCTAGTTGATGAGGTGTTGCAGACTATCAAACACCTCACTCTAGGGGATTGTGCCATAGCAGAAGATAGGTTAGTAGACTTACTCAGTGGACCTAGCTTAGAAGCGTGGTTTGAAGAGGAGGAACCAGAAGACATACAATTTGAGTGTGCGTGTGCTGAAAAGGAGAAATGAAAGATGGTATACCTTATTGATGGAGAGGAGATAGAAATCCTGAATGTTGACCATTCGGTTGGAGCACATGTGAAGTAGTTGATAGTGCGGATGCATGTGTGTGCGCATATCATGAACCACTCAAAACCAATAAATTTAACATCGGCTCCGAAGAGGAGCCCAAGGAGGCTATCATTGGGGACTACTGGTCAGACAAGGAATTATCAAAGATCATCGATATCTTACATGCAAATTTGAGGATTTATTCCCACGTGGATACCATGAGTTGAAAGGTGTCAACCATTCATTGGGGGAAATGAGGATAAAGTTGAAAGATGGTGTGCGCCCAGATCAGGAAGAGGCCTTACAGGATGAATCCCAACATGTGCGTAAGGGTTAAAGAAGAACTAGACAAGATGATAACATCTTGTATCATTGAGGCTATGGAGGAATCAGAGTGGATAAGTCCAATGGTGATCAACATAAAGAAGGATGGTTGGATTAGGATATGTGTGGATTACAGGGAATTAAATTTTGTTTGTATCATAGATCCTTTTCCCACCCCCTTTACTGAGGAGATTTTGGAAGGAGTTGCTAGGCGCGAGTTCTATTTCTTTACAGATGGATTCTTGGGATATCACCAAGTAAGGATTGACAAGGAATACCAAGAAAAGACAAGCTTTCACCACCAAGTGGGGAAGTTTTTCATATATGGTCATACCCTTTGGGTTGAAGAATACATGCCCGTTGTATTTTCGTGCATAGTGGTATAAGCATTTAAGGAATTCATCCACAAGTTCCTTCAGGTATATTTGGATGATTGGATAGTGTATGGATTAGTAAGGGACCATTGTGAAAACTTAAGGTTGATGTTTGAAAGATGTCAGGCAGTTGAGGATCTCCCTCAACATCAAGAAATGTATCTTTACGACTCCTTTTGGAACGTTGTTGGGGCATATCATATGTAAAGAGGGCTTACTGGTGGATCCCACGAAGGTTGCAATTATTGTGGGGTTAGGGGAGCCTACCAACCAAAGTGACGTGCGTGGATTTCTTAGACACACTGGGTACTACAGAAAGTTCATTAAGGGATATGCCAAGATCGTCGCACCTTTAGAAATATTTCTCAGACACAAGAGTGCATTTTAGTGGGGAGAGGCGCAGCAGAGGGCATTTGACACTTTAAAATAAAGGATTATCACCACACCTATTCTATGATTCCCATTATGGGATAAACCTTTCCATGTCCACATGGATGCCTCTGGTACAATAATGGGAGCCATTCTTTCTCAACCAGGAGAGGGGATTGTTGATCATCCTTTGTGTTTTGTAAGTAGAAAGTTGACACCATTAGAACAAAATTATACAATGACTGAGCGCAAGGCATTCTCAATGATCTACGCGCTCCACAAATTTAGGCAATATTTGCTAGAAACTCCTTTCATATTCTACACTGACCATATGGCCTTGAAGTATCTAGTTAAAAAATCAGTGTTGCAAGGGCGCATATTCCGTTGGGTTCTTCTATTTCAGGAATTTGAATTCAAAGTGGTGGTAAAACCAGGAAAGAACAATTGTGGCCCAGATCATTTATCAAGGATTGATTCAGGAGAGGATGCGCAAATATCAAGGAAACCATGTTAGATACACAACTTTTCAGGTTGCGGCACGCACCCTCAGAACTGAAGACATTTCTATCTTTCTCAAGGAAGGTGTGGCGCCCGAAGGGATGAATGCTCTGGAAAGGAAAAGGTTAGACATACGTGCAACGCCCTTCATGTTGATCAATGGGGATTTGTATAAAATGGCCCACAACGAGGTCTTGTGCCGGTGTGTATTAGAACATGAACACGTAGCTGTAATAGCAGAGGCCCATGGTGGGATTTCTGAAGGACACTATGCAGGTAACGCAACCGCGTGCAAGATCCTAGTTGTTGGACTATGGTGGGAGATGATTCACCAGGATTGCATTGATTTCTGCAAGGCTTGTGACCACTGTCAATGCCTTAGAAAACTTGGAAAAAGGGATGAGATGCCCTTGTGCTCCATTGTTAGGGCGGAACCTTTTGAAAGGTGGGCAATAGATTTTTTCAGACCAAACTCACCAACTGTGCAGAGGACTAATTATCTGACAAGGTGGCAAGAGGCCGCACCCACTAGGGATTGCACTATAGCCACAACTACTAGATTTTTGTGGGAAAACATTATCAACAGGTATGGTGCCCATTAAGTTTAACAAGTGATAGGGGCACTCACTTCTTAAATGAAACAATCAGGATTCTATTGGCAGAATTCATGGTAGCCCATCACAAGACCACCCCTTATCACCCTCAGGCAAATGGGACTGCAGAGGCATTTAAAAAAATCCTTAGGCACACATTAACTAAGATATGTGATGTGGGTAGGCGGGATTGGGATGAAAAGGTATCAGTAGTTCTTTGGGCATACAGAACAACATATAAAAGATTGAATAAGGCCACACCATTTTCAACTGGTGTTTGGTGCAAAGGCTGTTTTACCAATTGAATTCATACTACCTTTGCTGCGTATAGCGCGCATAGGAGGGTTGGATGACAAACAAGCGTTGGAATAAATAATTGATGAATTGATAAATTTAGATGAAAGACACTCACTAGCAAAATGGAGCCAAACAACTAAAAAAGCTAAACAAAAGGCATGACATGACCACCACATTAAGAACAAACAATTTGAGGTTGGCTAAATGGTATTGCTATATGATTCAAAATTTCTATGCCATCCTGGAAAGTTGAAGGTGCATTGGTTGGGTCCTTATGTAATTTCATACATCCTTGATTCGGGCGTGTGCTAGTTACAAGGTTTGGTTGGAACAAAATTACCTAGACACTTGAATGGGATTAGGCTAAAGCCCTACTATAAATAATGCTTCTTGGTGTTTGTAAATAAGGCAGTTCTTCCAGTTAGTTTAGAGTTTCCTTTTATGCTTTTCCTTTCTTGTTTTTCCCTTTCGCGTTGATGTCTTGTTTTGCACCTTGGGTGCCAGAAACCTTATTACTTTTTAAACTTATGATTGCGTAGAGGATCGTGCATTGATTTAGTGTGGGGTGAGGTGATTAAGAGAGGCATGAAGTTATTCTACAAGAAGATTGAGTTGGTAGACCGTTCGAACTAGTGTTGTTGAAAAGATGCATTAGGAAGACAGATGGATGACAAAATAGAGTTCCATTGGAAATCCACGTACAAAGGAGAAAAAGCGTAAAAACATGAGGTAGGTGAAATCAAGAATCATGAAGATGGAATAGGTGCCTTTGGAGCTAGTAACACATGTGCAAAAGTCTTCTGTCAAGATGGATTGTCTGCACGCTAGAAGGTTGGAAAAGTTTTCATGCAAGGATTGGGCGCGGGTGAAAAACATTTCGCACAAGGATTGGGCGCGAGATGAAAAGCGTTGAAGTCGGGTTTGTTTGAAAACTCCACATTAAATATTGTCATACAATGGTAGGTAGCCTGGCCTTTAATGTGTAAAAGCAGGAAAATGTATAAATACAAGGATGGGAAGTTCATTATTTTACTTTGTGAAAATAAGGAGAACAATTTTCTTTCAAGAGCTAGGGTTTGAGAGCTAACTCGTGCGAAGGAGAATCTCAGAAACTCATGTGTAATCATTCTGGTTGATCTATAAACCAGAGCAGAAGTGATTCACAGGTGTGAGGAACGTTGGGAAAGAGTTTCGTGATTAAAGGAGGAAAGTCGAAAATTAGGGTTTCAACTCTAGGGCACAAGGCACGAGAAGAAAACTCTCAAACAACTCGAAGGTAACCAGGGAATGAAAGCAAAGAGTAAAATGATGGCCACAAAACTAGTTGATAAGCCTGCAGTACAATCCAAGAAGGGAAAGGGGAAGGGAAAAGGAAAGAAGAAAGAAGATGAAATCTCCTTGGATATCAATGAGGAATGGTACTCAGAGATGCAATACCTGGATGAGGTTTTGCTAGGGTAAGAGTGGGAGTCCCATATCAGACAGATGACTGTAATTGATTACAATCACTGGTCAAGTATAATTGCGAAGGAAATGGTGTTGGAGCTGTTGCGCCCCACAAACAAACGAACACCTAACATGATGCAGATCTATAGCGATGTAGTCAAGGTGAAAATGGAGAAGGCTAGACTCCTCCAGCTTTACGAGTTTCCCTACTTCGGGAATCCCGAGTGCCTATACCAATGGTTAATTACATGCATGCATGAATATTTATTCTGCTTCGTAGGGCACAAAATGCGCATAGCTCCATAGTTAATCTCACACTTTACAGGCCTGAGCTATAAACGGAACATGAGCTTAGATGACCTCTAGGATGAGGAGACAATTAAGGAAACCATTGCATCCCAGGATTATAAGAAGGGATCAAGGTACTATAATGTCGTGGATATTAGTGATCCAATGATGAAAATGGTTGCACACCTCGTTTCCAAGTTGAATGGGCAAGAGAGGTGGACCCAGCTGAGCAAGCCCTGGTTGAATGTCTGCAGAAAGGTCGCGAAAGGCACCATGTACAATATCTCAAAGTACATAGTAGAATAAATCATAAGCAGCATGGAGAATGGGGGAAAGATATTGTTTGGGAACATTCTATTAACCGTTGTGTTCTCAAAAATAGGGGTGTCGGATGCATCTGATAAGTTCGTATGGGAGTACCCCGACAAAGACCCTTCACCTGCAGATAGGTTCCAAAAATATACCTATGAGTCAATGATAGGGGTTCACAAGGTGCGCTTGGATAAATGGTATACATGCCTCAGGAATGCATTCGGGACAGAATGGTGGATCCTAAAACAACTCCCCACAGTGACTAAGGATGAAGTATAGTTTGCGGTATGCCAGCACTTCTGCATTGGTAGATTTATATTGGTGGATGACAGTTGGAGTCCCTGGTGTAAAATCACCTTCTCATTCACTGGCCAATTCTTCCAAGCAGGGGTAAATAGATAGAAGGAGTCGAAGAAGTCAAAACTTGACCTGTCCACCCTTGACATTGAACACAAAGAGATGAGAAAGAAGTTGGTCTACCCAGGGAAATGTGCATATGTTTAAAGGTACATGTCGTAGGACATGCACATCGTAAGGCCAATGACCTTATCAATTGTTGAGAGCACTGCTGCCATAATTTACCTACGTATAAGGCCGAAGTTTGAAAAGGCTGCGTATGTAGAGAATGAAATATCCATCCTGGATGACCCCATGGGAAGGAAGAAGCCAGCGCTAAAGTGCAAGGAGAAAGAAGAAGAAGAAGAAGAACAAGAACAAGGGGCGGTGGAAAGGCAGAATGTAGGTACCGTCTGGCTGAGTACCTATGTCCAAAAGAAGAGAAGAATGGTGGTCAGGGAAAATACCTCAAAGCCTGCAAAGCCACCATCTCCTGAATAACCCTCAGATGAAGAAAAGACAACATCCCCAACTCCAAAGTTTTCTGCAAGAGAATAAGAACAAGGAACAAAGGAACATGGGTCTGAAGATATAGATAACCTGAACACCTATGTAGGCGAGAAGGATGTTAATGAGGGGGAAGAGTTGGAGGTGGATTAAGAGCCAATTGATGTCCATGACTCGGGAGGAGAGGAAGCCGAGGATGTAAATGATGCCTTCATCTTTATAAGGAGGAAAGGTGCTCGAAGGGAGGAAGGTGCGCACAGCGTAGAGGGGAGCAAAGGGGCTAGTACCAAGGAGCCAGATATGCCCAAGCTCACTTAGGAGGAGGTGAATGGAAAAACAACAAGGGAGGTAGAGAGGATAATCGATGCCTTGGTCAAAGAAGAGTTGGGGCGCAGCGCGGAGCTCGTGCTTGGCGAGTTGAAGAAGGAGCAGAGGGAGAAGAGTGGAAGTAGCACGAAAGGCCTAACTCTCTTAGTAATTGTTCCCAATGGCGTGCGCACGGGAAGTAAACACACGGAAGGGGGAAGAACAACGATGGGTTACATTGATGACCCCAACAAAGTTTTTTGCATGCATTTCCAAATTACCTTGCCCACCAAGGAGCTTACCACCATGGAGTCTTTTGATCCTGAGGGTGGATACCCGTGAATGAGGAAAATTCTTTCATGGGCATTCGACTCCCACCTCGATGAGCCTGAATTCAAGATTAACCAAGGAGCGGTATTGAAGCTGTCCGAAGGAAAGGGGGACAACCCCATTGTAAATACGCAACAACTATCAGATGAACAAGTGTGCAACGCGCTCAACAAAGTCTCCATGGAAATCGAGGCTAGGCTCTTTGGTAGAAATGACAGGGTTAGAGTCTTGGAGAACCTATTGGAGAAGAGGAAGGAAGAAGTGGTGAAGCTAATGAAAGATCTCAGCCTGGAAAAATTAATCAGCACTCAACTGTAGAGGGAGCTTCAGGATGAAAAGGCCAGGGTATAAAAAGTTTCCAAGAAGGTGGAGCTAATCTTCCAATCGATTATCATGAAGCACCCGGACCTTAACCCCCCTCTGCAAAAGTATAGATCCTCCCTGGAGTGCCTAGAGGACTTGACTCGGATCCTCACCATGGAGAGGTAGCCCTTGGAATTAGAGTCGACGGAAGAGGTAGCAGCACGCTTGGAGAAAGAATATAAGTTGAAGGTCATCACGCTCATGGCCGAATACAACAAGGTGCTCACTGACATAAGAACAACTGCACAAACTATGGGGGTCACCTACAACCATTACGTAGATCAAGACAAAGTGACAAGCATACTTCTTGCCAGCGACGAAGCTGAGTTGAAGGAATTTAGAGAAAATAATAAGGGCAATAGAGTCGAGTGGGAAAGGATGATAGCCGAAGTAGAAAAGAAATCTGAAGCCATTGAGAACCAGTGAGTCTCAATCAAAACCTAGCTAAAAGAGCTCTACAAGGTCATCATAAGAAATATGGATGCCCTGGAAGATCAAACTAAAGAACTGGAGACTATGGTGGAAACCATTACCACACAAGGGGAGGGGCTAACTTTCGATGAGGTAAGAACCTTTTTTGGTGACATCTGCACCAAATCACAGAAGGAAGTTAGCGCTTGGAGTGCACTGGAGGCCAATCTCAAGCAAAAAATTTCCATTCCTCTCATTTAGGAAATTTCCCCCCTATTCTTTTCTTTTTCTCATTCTTTATTTCCCCTCATTCTTTTCCAAGGCAAGGCCTTGCATTCTTTTTGTACTACATTCTTTGAAAAGGTTCCTGAGGGCGGAGAACATGTGAAGTGTGGGGTAGTGTTGGGCCCCTAATTTAGCTTCCAAATCTTAAGGGCGCGTAGGCGCGCATGGATGGAGGAAGCGCGCAAGTGAAGGCATGTAATCTAGAGTTCAAAAGGCTTCCTGAAGAACCTAGGATGTTCATGCCATGCGAAGAACAATTCGGGACTTAACCATTTTTGGCCTTTGGGATAGAACACATGAAGAATGTGTTCTATTTGGATAAGGTTCCAGCCAGGCGATAGGGTGTCTTGGAGGGAATATACCTTGCGATAGAAAGATCCAAAAATTTAATCATGACATGGAGAGGCATGCGCCCGAGGTGACCCAAACCTTGACACTTGGGGCCATATCTGAGGCTGCAGAGGATTTTGTTAGAGCTCAGAGGCCTATTTATATGTGCACCCTTGGCAAAGAAGAGGAGGAGAAGAGAGGTAGCGGAGCTTTGTAGAATTACTACGAGAACTATGGGATGAAAATGGGTACTGAATTCAAGTAAGGATATAATGGGGAAATGGGGAATGAAATTTTTGTCTGATGAGAATACATGTATGGATCCATACATGGCGCATGACTACGGTCTACCTTCTGTAATCTTTTATAAGTAACACTATGAATGAATGTGATAAGGTTACCATGAAAAATGTATTAAGACTATTTCTCTGTATTACCTGCATATTTCTATTGTACTTTTGTTCTTATATAATCGTGAATCTTACTTGAATGGTTAAGTATAGTAGTGGATTTACACCTCTTAGTTCTATTATTTCTTTTGCACGCTTTGGTTCTATTATAACTGAAGGGGTATAGAAGTCATCCTGAGCTCTATAGCTCTTCATGTCTGTTAAATCACTAAGTCAGAATCATGAACTATGCCTTCCACTAGACTCACATAAAGAGATATTCATCACCCTCTCGCATGCCTTGGGTGAGCACCCAGTGCTCGCTGGGTGATAGACCAGTGCGCATGAGGTTCCCTTTTTCTTAGTGGGTGTAAAAGTGATTACAATTATTATGTTAAATACTATTTAATGATTAGGTGGTTGCTCCCACATTATTACAACATTTTATATAATGTTTAGATTTTCTTTAGTTAGCATTATGACATGTTTTGGGAATGAAATAATTATTGTCATTGATTATTATTGTAGATACTTCACTATCTTGTGGTTTAATATTGAGGAGTATTGATCTATAAATAAATTACCATCTATCAAATTGTCTAATATTATGCCCTTGATCAAATATTATAGTGACTAATACTTTATTTTGTTTTTTTGCATTTGGATAAAGTTGGCCAATATATAAATCTAGTCCCAGAGCTCCTGTACCATACCACAATGATAAATAGTAAATTTTCAAGTAAGGTTTTAAACAATTAAATTTGAAGAAATCTGATGCCAAGTGTTGTCATTATTGGTTATAATATAGCATATCCTATGAAAGACATATTTGAATGGTCACTTGATATATAAAGAAAAAATTTGTCAACAACAAAAATTTGAAAGCGGTGTCAATTGTACCATAACTAGAGTTATTTCCTTGGGATACCTCAAAGGTTGTAAACCCACTTCTCTGGAGTTCATTGTCTCTCATCAACAATTTTTTTATGATATTATTCTTCATCTTCTCGTTTATCTTCTTGAAGCCAAAATGATGAAGACCATTCTTAAAACTTATGAAGAGGATTTGGGTTAGTAGATTAATTTTCATAAAAGCTCCCTCTATTTCTTCAATACCCCCCAGCAGACAAAGAAAATTTTCACACATCTTGGGTTGTGAGACAAACTCTCTCCCCACCACCTATCTTGGTCTTCCCTTGGGTAACTAACAAAGTTCTCTATAACTGTTTGGAATTCTCTACTTGACAAGTTCCAAAAGAAACCGATTGGATGGAAGGGATCTATTCTCTCCAATGCAGGAAAATGTCTTCTAATCAAGAGCACAATGCAAAACCTCCCCATCTATATCATGTCTCTATTCTTCATTCCTAGTGGTATTATTGAAAGGATAGAGAGAATCAAGAAGCATTTCATATGGACTATAACTGAGGAGAAAAATAGGTTCCATTTAGTGGCTTGGGACAAGGATTGAACTAACAAAAGAGGGGGTGGCTTAGGGATTAAAAAAATTAGGAAAATGAACACTTCCCTTGGGACAAGGATTGAACTAACAAAAGAGTGGGTGGCTTAGGGATTAAAAAAATTAGGAAAATGAACACTTCCCTCATCTCCAAAATGAGCTGGAGGCTCCTCAAATAAGATCACCCATGGACTGACCTTATCAGAGCCAAATACCTTGATCAAGGTAAAGCTTAGAATTTTTTGAAGTTTGAAACTCTCCCCTATGGATCCATATTTTGGAATAATATGGTAAAGACTAGAAGGGTCCTAGAGACATGTTGTAAATGGAATCTAGGAAATGGGTAAGAAATACTCTTTTGGGAAGACAGTTGGGCTGATTTCCAAAGTCTTAAGAATAGTACCTCCTGGGAGCACCTTAAAAACAGTCTTACAATAGCAATTGGATAGAAGGTACGCCGACTATAAATGTTGTGTTAATGGAAGGCTTCAATGGAAGACTCTAAATGTTGATCTTTCTTGTCATAAAGATTTTATAGAGGGCATACAAAGAATTCTTAGCCACATCCCAATAAGTCAGATTCAATCTAAAGATGAGTTCATCTAGATCCATTCCTTTGATGGAGAATACTCGGTGAAAATTGGGGTACCAATTGTATGTAGATGAAACTCCTTGTGGTTTTGACTGGAGAAAAATATGGTATAAATATCTTGCTCCCAAAATCAACCATTTCCTCTGGTTGGTTTTGAATAAGATAATTCTAACCATTGATAACCTCATTAAGAGGAGCTTCTATTATGCCTAATAGGTGCTTGCCATTGCAACAAGGAGTCTGAGACTATTCACCACCTTTTCTTGCATTGTCCTCCTATTGTAGCTCTATGGAAACTCATTTTTAATGGATTTGGCATTGACGGGTCATTCACAAATAATATTGTGCAAGATTATGAACAATGACAACCTCCTTTCAAACATAACATGCTTAGGAAGATTTAGAGGCTCATCTTCCCCCATGCCATCTGGAGAATCTGAAAGGCTCATAACTCCATCATTTTCAAAAATATCATGAAATATAGCAAAAGGATTTTAAATGAGATTATTGTTAAATCCAAGGAGAATATTATGAAATTTAAGCCCCTAAGAATTAAAAACATCCCAAGGAAGATGAGAGATTCTTGATTGCTTAGAATATTGATATTGACTAGATCCAAGTTAAAAACCCCAACATTGACAAGTCTCTTATTCAATGGATTCCTCCACCTGAAGGTTGGCACAAGTTGAATTTTTATGGTGCCTCTAAGGGAAACCCCGGAATAGCGGGTGGTGGAGGATTAATCAGAAACCATCTTGGACATCCCCTTGTTTCCTATGCTAGTCCCGTAGGCACCCAATCAAATAATTATATTGAGGCCCTCACTACTCTATGGGGAATTAGAACTACTAGGGATCTCAAGGTAAGTAAGTTAATTTTTTAGGGTGATTCTCTTAACATTATAAAAAATATCACAGGCACCCAACCCCCTAATTGGACCATAAAATATTTTATCAATGAGGCCAAGAACATATGTAAAGAGTTCAACAATGTTACCATATGCCATACATATCGGGAAGGGAATAGTGTTGTTGACGCATTAGCCAATGATGGTGTCATCATAAATTAGTTTAAAATTTGGAATGATTATAGGGAACTCTCTCACACAAAAAAGGCTATCATTACTAAGGAAGCCAAGGCCACCTGTCCATTGCAATAAAACATGTCAGCGGATTAGTCACATGTGGAGCAAAGATGATGTGTGCCCTGCACATTTGATAGTTATCACTCTTAAATAGTTCATTTTTATTTTATTTTTGTATCTCTGATTTGATAGTTGAGCTGTTGGGAAGCATTATTTTAGCTACATTCATTCTTTAGAAGCTCTTCAGATCCTCTGTCTTTTCTTTTTACATTCATTCTTTGACAATCCAGATGTTGGGAAGCCTATTTTTAGTTGTTTCCAATCACTAGAAGCTTTGTGTGCAACAATTTTCTTCACAAAGGGCAGATCTCCTTGCTAATTTAAGTCAATCTGCAACCCTTCATGGAAATAGAACAAAGCATTATTGAAGGCCCTTGATGTGAATGGCTTCACAAAATTCATACAGAGGATTAAAGGGCATGATAGACACATTTCTCTCACCTTTTCCTACAAATGGAAGGACATTGTTATTACCTTTAAAAGTAAGGAGTTTACCATTAGAGAAAGATTGATTCAATCCATTACTAGGCTCAAGATGGATGGTATTAAATTCTACATAAACAAATTTGACAAGGATGCTGAAGAGAAAAGATTTGTGGAAGGGGATGAAACCCTGAAGATTAGGAAAATTGGTCTACTCTGTTCTTCTATCCCCCTTCCATATGGAGATGTTTCTAAGGTGGTAGTCAGGTATATTACCTTGGTGGACCACTTTTCAACTCTTTTGCTTCACCATTTGGTCCTACAAAACCATTTCAAGTGCACTCCAAAGGTCAAGTTGTCGTATTATCCTTTATTCCTTAGCTAAATCCATTTTAGATGTTCAGGCCCACATGTGTGGCCTCCCCCTTCACCGAGGGGTTATTTTCCTTCTACATCAATACTTTCATGATTTTGTGGCTAATAATCCTCCTCACCCATTATCCCCCCCCCCCCCCCCTCCACAGCAGCCTAGGGTCAGAACCAAGAATCCTATTTTTCGTGCTTCCTCCTTTAACCCCTCTCCTGCCAAAAGGATGTTGCATAGTATCTCAAAGCGAAAATACCTAGCTATGGCTGAAAGTATCCTTGATATTAGCCAGTTTTCCATTGACCCTCAAGCAAACATTGACTTGAGATCCCAATTAAAGCAGCAAGAAGATACTATCAAGGGCATTGAAGACAATGTTGATTTCCTTCTCAATGAAGGAAGTAAGGATGACTTGGGCTATACATCTCTTTCTAAACTTGAGGATAAAATTTACATTCTTTATAAGAGACAACATGTCGTGGAGGAAAGAATGCAAAAAAAATTTAGTAAGCAAATCAATCAACTCTCCATGTACAAAGCATTTCTTGATTTCATTTAGGTTCAGGTAAAACAAATCTTTGACATCAACAACATATCTGAGGACGTTTGGAAGGAAGGTAAACTTAAGAATCAAGCCTTAGCTTCGAGCAACCAAGACCTTGCCTAGAAAAAAACCCTCAACCTCTGCAAGGCCTTGGTGGATGCTCAGAAGGTTTTCAATAAGTTTCTCAAATAGTTGTCTTACATCCTTTGTGTTCTTTTTGTCTCGTTGCTATTATTTTGCAGTTTCATAGTTGTTGTTATGTTGTTTATGGCTGTTATTGGGCTTTTTGTTATCAGTGTTCCCCTACCTTGATCTTTATTGTTATATCTAGCTATCTTAGTCATTTGTTGTTGAGGTGTGGCCCCCACTTATCAAAACCACTGTGCTTACTTTATATATCCTAGATTTTGAGCCCTTTTGTATTACGGGGTATGGTCCCCATTAAAACCATTTATCATTAATAAAAAATGATATGACAAGTTGGAAAATATATACAAGTGAAATTTGTAGCTTTCTACAAAATTCAAAGTGTATTTAGAAGAAAACATTTGGATTCTTCTTTATTACTGGGAAAACCTTGCCCTCTTCTCCCTATTCTCTCTCTTTCTGTCTCTCTCTCTCTACAAAGATCTTTTCTCCATTAAATTAACTTTATTTTTTATTTTTTAATGTTCAAAATCATATGCCGATGTATATTTGAATTAGTACTTCAACAACCTTATTGGATTTATATCTTGGACTATCATTTTAAGAGATATAAATCTTCTGTCGCGTGTCTGCAGCCTCTGTCCTCTGCTTTTTCATCGAAAAAATCTCCGTGTCACGCATCAATAAACTCTTTGTCATGCGTCTACTATGCGTCAATATCTGTTGTACCTCCTTGTCGTGCGTCAACTATCTGTCACCGTCGCGCGTCAACAAATAACCCTCATTGACGCGCATCAACAGACCTCATTGACGCGTGTCAACAAGGTTATTGACGCGCGTCAACAACCTTGTTGACGCGCATCAACAGACCTCATTGACGCGCATCAACAAGGTTTTTGATGCGCGTCAACAAATAACCCTCATTGACGCGCATCAACAGACGTCATTAATGCGCGTCAACAAGGTTGTTGACGCGCGTCAATGAGGTCTATTGATGCGCATCAACAACCTTGTTGACGCGCGTCAATGAGGTCTATTGACGCACGTCAATGAGGGTTATTTGTTGATGCGCGACAGCAAATCTCCTGTCGCGCACCTGCAGCCTCCGCCCTCTACTTGCGCACTGAAAAAATATTTGTGTCACTCATCAACAAACTCTTTGTCATGCGTCTACTATGCGTCAATATCTGCAGTACCTCCTTATCACGTGTCAACTATCTGTCAGTGTCGCACGTCAACAAATAACCCCATTGTCGTGCATCTACAATACGGGATATATCATATTGTTGACAAATGTGAAGTAGAAGTGTTCTACCTAGCGAATAATCTAGGATTATATAGGGGATATTTTTCGAGGGTAGGCGAAGCTGACCCCTAAAAAAAATTAAAGTGTAATTTTTAGGCGAACAGGTCACTGACCCACGCTAGAAAATTCACCTTTTCAAATTTTTCAAAAATGGAATATTCGCCATATTACGAATATTCGCCACTAAAATTATCCCTGCCTAGGGGAAATGAGTCAGATATCATGTATGTGAAATAAAGTACCATTAGTTGCTTCAATTCAAGTGAGCACATGTCACTTTCAAAATTAATAATTACATATAAACTACCGCATAAAACAAGTCACATCAATAAATTAACAAATGAAATGGTGACACATAGACAGTCCATAAATAGTGACTTTATTCTTAAGTAGTGGGTCATTTTAAATTTCTTTGTATTGAAAAATACTTAATTTAATTTAAATTAGTTTCTTTGGTGTATTTGGTTGGCTTGATTTTACTTTTTTCAGGACCCATAGGCTCCTTGGCCACGTGGACATCATAAAAATCCTTCATTCATTCATTCATCCCTTAAAAATCTACTTTCCACACAACAAAGAAAATTTGTATATTGAAAAAATCATGATCTGTTAAATAGTAATTTTTTAAATAAGTTTTTACGCCGAAAGGCGTTGCCCCTATGAGAAAGAGCCTCTAGCCGTTCACTTGAAGGGGTTAAATTTGACAGGCGTTTAGACATTTTTTGTGCCCTCCCAATGTGAAATTGACGGGCATGGGAGCTTCCTCTTGTTCCGATATTCAAGAAGGGGGGCAGCATTACCCGAGAAAGCCAAGACACTGGGAATAGCATTTGAATTTCATGGAATAGTAGATCTGTTGAGCCCCTCCCTGCTCGATCATGCATTCCTCGATCTACGACAATGAGAGACCTTTATAATAAACAAAGTTTTATGTCTACACAAGTTCATGAAAGAGAACGGAGGGTATCTTAGATCGGTTCTATGGGAAATGCAATGTTTGAATCCATGCGTTTTGACATTGGTGGAGCAAGATGCCAACCACAACAGTCCCTTTTTCTTGGGACGCTTTTTAGAGTTGCTACATTACTATTTCGCCATTTAGCGAAAGAGATTGGAAATATCGTGGTGTGTGGGGGGGAAGAGAGAGTGGAACGACATGAGAGATCCGATCAGTTGAGGAGACAAGTTGGTAGATTAATATTTCAGGGTGTTCCCTTGAGATTCATGAGCCAGGTGAGGATGATGTTATCGGTGTATGCACGTGATGGTTACAACCTTGTACAAGACAAGGGATGCCTCTTGTTGGGATAGAAGGCTCAAGCCATCATGCTCGCTTTTGCATGAAATCCTCGCACCCATACCCAGTCTCATTCTTAATGTTCTTAATTAGTTACACTACATTTAAATTACAAATACGTTGAGGTAATCAATGAACACCCACGTGAGTGAAACATTTATATAAAACTACATGTAGATCATTTGATATAGAGTATTCATAGGATGACAATTACAATCATGTAAAATGCAGAATGTCAACCAAGAAATATAAAGAAAAACTCATCAATTTCTCCAAAGCTTCTGTTCATGCTCCAAAATACTGGATTTTATCTACATATGTAGACTGGTTGCCTAACTTGGGGCCTAATGATTCCTTGCAGTCAATAGAAACAACATTCAGAGCTCCAACCTTGTGATTCCAAATTATTTCATGAGACTGAGGCACAGAGGAGCTATCAAATACCTTCCTTTTGTAACTGAATACACCTCCTCTCATTGATTTCGACATATTGTCACTAGACTGAGGCACACGTACACTGCAGTAACTGGCATACTTGTCTTCTAAAATATTCTGATCGAAAAAGATGTCTTCATGTGTGCTTTTGAAGAAGATTTCTTTTTGAAAGGCATGCTCAGTATTCATTTCAAGTGTGTTGTTATCTATGACAATCTTGGGGGTTACATTGATACACTGCTTGGTCTGCTGCAAGTCACTATCATACAAACTATCATACAAAGCAAGTAACTCATTGAATTGTTGTTGAGCATTATCTAGCATAATAAAACTTTTGGTTCTCATTGGGATGCCACATGACCACTTCTATAAATTCATAAATATATTGTGGCAGTACATATGGGATAGACTATCAAACTTTTTAAAATACATGTTCAATTTTACCTTGTTACTATTGCTCACTTCTATATGTAAACCAACAACAACACATTTCTAATGTCTTTTTCATTATATCTACATACAAATACCTATAGTTTTACAACACTACTTGTATCCAAAGCGACAGTTCAAGGGGTACTATATGTATTCATGTTTAGTGCAAATAAAATTGTCCACAAAAGCCTACCACTCATTCAATATAAAAATTGCAAATGCACGGAAGTCTTCTTGTGTTTATGTTTAATGCAAATAAAAATGTCCGCAAAAGGCTACCAGTCATGATATAAGATTTTGCAAATGTATACGTATGAATTTGTAACAAATTGGAAATGCAAAAATAGAACCTTTCAATGTAATGTTTTATCTATATTTCTACCCTTCGACTATCAATCACACATGTTATCAACAATACATTTAAGGTTTTTTGAACAAAAAACCAATACAACCACCGTCTTAAACACATTGCAACACTAATACATTATCACCCCAAAACGAAAGAAATTAATATATCCTTCCAAATCAAATGACTCATACCATACCGCATTCACATTACATTATACACATGCAATTGCTAGTATAATAATTAAGTGGATATTAGACCCCTTAAGTTAGGGTTCACCATCTTATCCCTTATGTATATACATAATGAGCTGTACCATTCTAATGGTAAAAACATGAATACGACTACACGCCAATTATATTCCTAGTATTCATGGTTTTATGAAATACTTACAATTGTCCTCCCAGTGGTCCACGTGTCTTTAAATTAACAAGCATGTTTTACACAGTAAATTACGTATTTACATTTATTGATTCGGACGATAAGATATGTACATATAAACTAACATAATTGGAAGATGCAAAATCTATTTTCGTAATCAACGATCCTATTGATAAAATAGATAACAAAGCTTCTCACATATTTTGTGATCCGGAATAAAGAATGAAATGCAGATGCGGTGCATCATGCATGAACAGGAGGTAAGCAACAGGTGTCTAACGGAATTTATTGGACGGTTGGGATTCTAATGTTTATGTGCTAATATCAGGAGAAGCTTTTCAATGCACCTGTATTTGGGGGTGAAACCGGTGCTACCGGTGCCAAACATTATTTTTCAGCCTCTGTAGCCGTTCTATTAACAATTGTATTGTTTGTGCCTTTATAAAATAGAGAGAAGATCCTCATAACTCAACTAAGGATTAGCTCTCACAAATTTAGATGTGAAATAGGGCCATGGACAATACCCAAGAGACAGTGGGAAGAGAAAACTTGAGCATTGTGCAATACAGGGGCAATTGAAACAGAAGCACACTTTATTCTCCAATTTCCAAGATACAAGGATATTCAAACCAGATATGAAGAAATTTTAACAGTGGGTCCATAATAGAGCTATCTGAGGAAAACAGAATAAAGGGTTTGAGGGAAATGCTAACGCAACTCAGCCTGAAGAGGAGCAGCCCCTTAAAAGACTTCAAGAAGCCTACTATGATCTAAGACAATTTGGTGCAATTCTATGGTTGGTCTCGTGGACTTAATTAATTGAATTGAATTGAATTAAAATCTTTCAATTCAATGTAATTACCAACAATATTTCTGTATTTCAGTGACAATTTTAAGCAGATGATAAAACATTTTTAGTTGGAGCAGTTGAGGTTGGAGATTTCCTGCCGTCTCTCAAGTGGCTGGATCTGCAGGGTCTCATCTCCTCAAATGAGTACGTTGTTTGTTTTCTTATTTTCTCTCGTTCGTCCAAATTAAGCAGTGTTGGGAAAGCAATTGGATGAGTGTAAGAAACAGCGATTAAACGCGGGTATTATCCGGCCAGACAGTATGGGTTTCGAACTCTGACCTCCGCAAAATAAAAATCAATTATTTAAATAACGAACAAGATTCGGAAAATGAACAGGACATGCACAGAACAGAAATAAAAATCGGGTTCCACAATCTTTGGCAGCAGCAGGGAAAAAATAAACAAGACAGATGGAAAATAGCTGTGGAATGGATCCTCGTAAGAACATACACCCATCTAAATCTGCATAGCAATTACGAGAGTTTATAAACCAAAGCAGGGATGGATAAGCACAAAGAATGGAGGACGGTGGCATGCAAGGAGAATATTTTATGCAGGTGCCACTTGGCACAGCGCACGGAGCCACCCGAAACAGCCACACAGGCAAACGTAAAACGGCATTTTAGACTAAGGCAGGTCAAGCTGAAGCACGTCAATCTACTGGAACGCCCTAAACATAATTTGTCTCATTTTTGCTTGTAAATAAAAAGTCACACCAAAAGAACAAACCCCTTGCAATATTTTACAAATCAGATTAAAACCCGGCCTCAAAAACAGTCGCAACTCTCCAATGTCAGGTCAGTTTATTATTTTTGCGCTTTCCACTCGTAACGAATTGTATTTGGTGTTTTTGGGTGTGAAACAAATGCATTTAGGGTGGTTACTAAATTGTTGATCTAAACTCTGGAGTGTTCTTTTTTTCTTTGTGGAGGTTAAATTGAGAGTTGATATTTATTATGATGCCAACTCTGATGGAATTTGAAGAAAACAAATGTGTAAATATTTATTTGAAGCGTGTTCGGGCAAAGTTTTTGTGTTGAATTTTCATTCGATAGATCAAAGTTTGATTATTTTATAGTAATATCAAATGGGTAAGTGTCATATTGTATTTATATTACATCTGATTGGTGGGTATAGTTTTTCTTTTTGGTTTTAAGGGGGGATTCGGCTCTCAGTTAATAGTAAATGACTCCTTAATTCCGACAAAGATGCTAGTGATGGTAGATATTCGTCCAAGCCGGTGAACCAATGGTTTATCATTTAGTTGGGTACTTACGGTCCTAAAAATTCAGATTCAAACCTTCATAGCCGTGGTGTCAATAATTATGCGGTTGTTGTGCTATGGATTGACATTTTAGTGGAGTGAAGCACCCTCTTCACTATTCCAAAGGAGTTTGCTAAGGGAGAAGAACTGGTAGATTTTTCTATAATGGTCTGATTGGTTTGCCTTTTTTCTCTGTTATTGATTTGATGCTTGACACGCATGTCCAACATCCCCGTTTCTGTCTATGTCTTCAATCTACTGCTTCACGCAACCTGACCGTGTCACACTTCTTCCACACATAATTTTATTGTTGGGGTTTTCCTTCCCACCGCTTCCATCCTTATCTCTTACAGAATCAATGGATGCTAATACTCCCTCACATTGACGGTTGTTTTCATCCTGCAGAAAGCACAATCCGTGTGATTCCCTAAAGATCAGGTGGCTGTCAGATTGAATGATATCAGGGAGGTGCAGGTTATTTCTCCTCACAGATGTAGGCAGCAGAGGGCTTGGATGAAGTTGAATAAGCTTTGGCGAAAGAATATAAAGGTTGAGGGTTTTGTTCTTGGGAAAGTGAACAGAGGTTATGCGGTCGCCATTTCAGGGTTAGTGTCTTTTCTTCCGCTGAGTTTGGGGAGAAATTAAAAAAATGTTGATAAATTGATCATCGATCAACTTAATTCCAAGACAACGAATTTCGTGGTGAAATAGATTTTTACACAGCAGTTTTTTGAGGTAAAAATGTTATGTTTACCTTTTCTCCCCAAAAAAACAAGTTCCCTTACTGTAGCACAAACACAATAATTGGAATTCTATTTCGTCATTCTATTTAGAAATAGATATCTGGCTACGTTTATTCGATTGTTTAGGTAAGTTGTTTTTCTTCAGTTAAAATGCTATGTTTTATTCCTTATTATTTTTTATATTTTCTATCTGCTTATGCAGTTTTATGTAGTATTGGAATCTTGTATAACAGTTATTAGGCATTCTGTTATGATGCAGAGCACCCTGCATTCACAATCCTCTACACCAACAGTTTCATTACAAGCTTCAAGTTCAACCTTTACAGTCAATTTTCACTATGAACTATAACCTTGCTCAAGTAGCCAAATCTGCTCAAAAGCACTACAATGCATAAAATCACTGAACCAAACCCTAAATCACATTATGGATGCTTAAATACAACTAGTAACTTGTCCATGTAGTTCGAACAGTTTTGTAGTACCATTTTCCTTTTATACCTCCTATTTTGCCTTATTCAAGATATAAAACCTAATGAGATTGTGAAGAAAGCGATGAATGAACTACAATATTTAACAACACATCATTTTATTTTGGGAGTTTACAGATTGTTAGCATATATACCTTTGATTTTTTGTGAAAAGATTGATACTCGTAACTTTTTTTACAATAAATGCCTACTATATTACTCTAATAACAAAAAAGTTACATCTAGATTACAACAAAGTTACTAATATACGAGACATCTCATCAAAAAAGGCCGCATAGTTGAAAATGTGTGCATGTGTCCCCAAAAAGGTAGTGATTATTCCTCAAATGAATTTTGATAAAAAAAAATGTTAATTCTTGTTTGAAGACTTCCAATTACCATAGGCTGATAACCTGGTTTGGGAGGGATCTTCTTAAAAGGTTTCCTTAGTGTTCTCCAAATTAATTCTATAAGCCTCTTGCCATAACCAATTTGTAGCTATGCTTGATCTTGGAGTATCCTTGTGAGTATGAAAATTCTGCATTGACTCAAACTTTAAAATAATTTAATATTATTCGTATTATTATCATTGTTGCAGCAGTTTTGTGTATAAATGATAAACTGTAGTGAATAATTCAAGAATAACCCTTTATCACACGATCTACAAAGCGCTACAAGTAGCAAACATCATGGATGGGTTTTGAACTAAAAACATATTGGAATTTCCCCATTTTTAATTTTGGACCCTTTCAGCTTGCATGAATGGTCAGGTTGCTAATATGCGAGACATCTCATTAAAAAAGGCTGCATAGTCGAAATGTGTGCCTGTGCCCCCAAAAAGGCAGCAATTCAACATCTTTTATGGTACATATTCCTCAATTGAATTTTGATAAGAAATGTCAATTCTTTCTTGAAGGCTTCCAATTACCCTAGGCTGGTAGCCTGGTTTGGGAAGGATCTTCTTAAAATGTCTCCTTAATGTTTTCCAAATTACTCCTATAAGCCTATTGCAATAAACAATTTGCAACTATCCTTGATCATACCATTATCCCCAAGCAAGAGATCCTTCCAAATGAAGAGCACTAACAATCAGACAAAATTCTACTTGAAACCAATAATTCCTAAAGGACTTTGCCATGGTACCTCTCCAAAATAATTTGCCACTTGCCCACATGTAGAATTTATAATACTGACTCTCATAAAAGCTTGCTTTTAAACACAATGGTTAATATTGTTTATAGTTTGTCTCTATTTGGTTAATTTGGGCAATATTTTTTTCATTCCATAATCATTCATTTAGTTATTCTACATCGGTTGTACAAATGAGGTTAGAAAAACAAGAAATAGTAGAGGCAGAGAAAATTTTACAAATCAAGCGAGCAAAAGGTGAAGCGGACTTGAAGTATCTGTCAGGGCTGGCTATTGCTCGACAAATGCTAGCGATTGTGGATGGGTTGAGAGAGAGTGTACTTGCCTTCTCAAGAAAAGTGCTTGAGACAACTGCAAAAGATGTGACGGATATGGTGTTGGTGACACAATGAAGGAGATTGGAGAACATTCCAAGTCTTCATCAGTGTTCATACCACATGGACCTGGCACAGTTCGTGATGTTACTTAGTAGATCAGAGATGGAATGCTTCAAGGATCACATGCCCAATAATTATTATTTTTATTGTGATTCTCCTCTCAACAAAACCAACAACATCAATCAAATTGTTTTAAGGATTTCAAAAGTATGGTGCCAAACTTATATGTTTTTTTCTCAATGTGAATATGCATTTTTAAATTTCATATTTTATAGATTTGCTTCTTTCCTTGCATGTGTGAGCATCGGTATTCCATGAATGGCACTTCATCTATATCATGTAATGGTGATTTTACAAAAGTATCATATGTATATTTGTGATTTGCATGGTGTTGTGATTGTTCAGATCCAATAGTCCAATAAATATGACACTAAGATTATAGTTGTAAAGCATTCCATGTGTGAAGAAATTAGTATAGATGAGGCTATCTTTTCACCTAATCTCGAAATATCTCTTGAGAATGTCAAACTTTGCAAAACCCAGGGGTAATGAATTGATCTTCGAGTATCCTTGCAAGTATGACAATCCTGCATCGACTCAAATTTTAAATTAATTTAATATTATTCTTATTATTATGATTGTTCCAAAAGTTGTTTGTAGAAATGATAAAATGTAGTGAAATATTTGAGAATATCCCTTTATCCCAAGATCTATAAAGCACTCCAACAAGCAAACATCGTGGTTGGGTTTTGAACCAAAAACATATTGGAATTCCCTCAATTTATCACAAATATCTTTGTAAATTGTTTCCACTTCATCTTACACATCACCCATTTTCTCCTTCAAACACTTTGTCTTAAACATCACCCCTTTTCCCCATTCTTTTCTCGATGTCCTTGTACATCTCCACCCTCATACCCCTACATCTTTTTCACCCTTATTCCTCTCCCATTGTTTCTCTCCCTCCAATTTGACTACTTCAAAAGATCCCTTTCGAAATTTTCATCGTATAATTCACGTGTGATTGCTAGTTATATTTCCCTCCTAAGAGAGGATTTCAAAATCTGAATGCCCAAGTTAACATTAATTACAAATGGAAGAAGGTTGGGTGAATTGTGGGAAAATTCAAAAATATAGGCAACTTAAAATATTTTTGTTATAATGCACCATTCCTCCCTAAAAGACATATATCCCCATCTATGGTATGGTTATATTTGTGAAGTTGAAGTTTGAGTGGAGGGAATGTGCTCTCGTGTACAATAGGTCCTTAGTTTGAATCCCATAAGTGACTGCAATGTATTTTTCAACAGCAAAAAATTGGAAAAGCAATCTAAGTATGGATGCGGGGCATGGTGCATTCTATCAGGAGAACATGGTAGGAAAAAGGGGTTCAAACATACCGTTGAAAAGTAGAAATGACGGGGTTGTAGTTATTACCATCCATTGAAAAGTAGAGTTTGAAAAACTAATATGATGTAATAGGGATTAAATTTCAATTACCTACATGTAGCAAGGCTATTAGTGACATTGAAATGGAAACTGGTGATTGTTTATTTGTAATAGCTAGTGATCCATATTTCGTCTCATAAAATATAAGCACTTCCGCATTTTCCCTCGTTTTCCAAGTAAATTTTCAGTCATTCTACTTCATTATAGAGTTATTGATGATCTGCTGGTTTGTTTCATAATATAAAAGTGAATGACGTCTAGAGAACTCTAAGAGCAAGAAATTGGGAGGATAGTTTAATGATAAAAATGTAAGAGCAAGAATATTATGTCTAATAATATTTTGTAACTTAGTGGGTATTAATTATATCTGGTTCATATTAAAATAAAGGGAATTCACTGAGTAAATTTTTGATATATTATGAATGTTCATAGGATAATAATGTGTCTGGGCTGCATAAGAAACATCTATTGTTCTTAGAATAAATGAAAATGAAATAGCCTACCTACCTCAATGATGGAAAAATAGGTAAACTAGCATACCTATATTATATTAATATATGTAAAATATGCCGAGAGGTATAGGCGCTTATACCTCTCGACATGTTTTACCATTTACCATGTTTTGATTAATGTTTTTTTATAAATGGTAAAACATGGTAAATGGTAAAATATGTCAAGAGATATAAGCGCCTATAACTCTCAACATATTTTACATATATTAATATAATATATGTATGCTAGGTGCAGTCGTGGGAGTCACATTAAATATAAAGTTGAGGACTTCAGACTCGTATTATTAATAATAAGGATCCCCGCCCATGTAGTTCATTGGTGAAACCAATGCTTCTTTCTATATAAGATCGAGAACCCAAGATAGAATTTGACCCCCTATATATTTAATGTTTCCTTAAGTCATAAGAATTCCTAATGAATTTGACTGAACTACCTTAAGGTATAATTTCTACAAATCAAAACAAACAATATTTAATTTAGTTCATGTATGAATGACCTTAGCAAGAACCTATCAAATTGACGACTTGAGATTCATAGAGGAGAAGATTTTATGGTTGAGTTTTATATTTTGCAAGAATAAAGAAACAATAGCTAATGTTAATGTAGTTTAGAAGAAGGTAACCATTTTGTAGGGTTAATTGAGTCTATTAGAGTAGTTGTGGTCACATAGTTTCTAAGCTTATCTATTATGGATGTGAATAAGCCTATTATAAGATCACATGATGCAATATCATTCTTGGTAAACATTATGCATCATACAATTACACAAAGAAGAAGGGATGCAGTTGAGTCTCTTTATAACCTTTCAATATTTATATAGATGTATCATAGAAGATACTGGGGATTTTGAGAAATCTAGCAACTACATAGGAAGGGAGAAAAGGCATAAAAAATCCATTGAAAGTTTTCTAATACTAATAGATTTTCTTAGTTAAGGATGATGCACTATTATGCCAAGAAAAACAAACGTTCATTTTCATGATTATGGCACACAATATTTGGTTACATAGAAATTGATACTGGAATATAGAATTATCTCCTCTATTAAGACACACTCTTCTTGGTACTACATTCGTTGATAAGATAGCCTCTCAAATTCTTGGTTGCGATAGAGAGTAAAGTTCGTCTATTACACGTCTCACCAATGCTTAAGCCGAGGTTTGAATAATCGACACACATAGAACTTGTGAACTAAGAAAAGGTTAATCACTCTCATGGTTTGAGATTTTAATAAAGAAAAAAGACGTGAGAGCTAATATTTTTCGAAACATGGGTCTAACATCATAATCAGAAGGTTTTCATATCCTTACCCTGATGTTTTTTCATAGGAATCCTTTATGCACATTGTAAATGCATAGGCTATAAACATTATTTTTAAAATTAACTACTATCTAATCATATGCTCCTAACATGTTATCCAATTTTTACCCCTAGGACAAAATTGGACAACGTGGGTCACTCATACCCTAAGAACAGGAAACCCTTTCACGAAGCATTTCGGGACATTACAAGCAAAATTTTGTGTTGAAGGCACATCTGTGGCATTACGAGAAATATCATATCATTTCAGAGTGTTCTCTTATTTTGGGTCTTAAAGGTTAATGATTTTCTTGTAGTGCTGAAGTTGGCCTCTGTGGGCCCACTTTCCACCAAGGAGCGCGAGAAGTTTATTAAAACTGAGAAATCGTGTTTGAAAGGTCCTATTTTGCTCCCATTAACTCCTTAGTTTCGATAATATTCATGAAAGTTAACAAATCGGGGAAGAATCATATGCCATTGAGCGAGATAATTGTGTTATACCAATTAGGTGATAATCAACTCACTTAGTTGACATAATATGTTAGTCAAGTCATTAAAGTAATCAACTCGACAAGCTCAACAGTGAGTTGTTCACAAATCTTATGAACTCACACAAACTATGGACGAGGTTGGCTCATGGATGTAGAACTTGGAAATAGATGGTTCACTTGGTCAATTCGAGTCACACATTGAGCAACTCAGCTCGATCGCTGAACTCATGAAGCATCGAGCCAATTAGATGGGAACTCACTTTTCGGTCGAGTCACGTAAACGAGGGTAATAGCTGAGTTGCTCGATAAGGTGAGCTCCCATAGATTGGGATGTTGATCGAAATATAAGGCCAAGCTATCTCAAGTGCACTTGGAACAAACCAACTCGGCGTGAGTGTGGAGAAGTTTGGTGTAAATGGATCGAAAAGGAGCTTGACTCTCCAAGTTGAGCCATGCATGTAGGGAGCTTGCTATGTAAGCCAATAGTGAAGTCGGTTTACCAAGACGGTGGGTTGAGTGAGGCAATTGGAAGAGTTCATGGAAGCATTTTGGGTTGGAGACAATGTAAAACAAGGTAGAGGAGGAATGAGAGCTTGGAGTCGAGCTCGAGATCAAGTCGATGTTTAAATGTCTTAGAGAATGCTTGGTAGAGTTGGCTCGTTCAACCGGGCTGAGCATGGCGGGAGTTATGGGGAATTTTGGAATTTTTTTGGTCCATTTTCGGTTGGGTGTGCAAAATGGTGCTTAAATCCCACGCACCATCATCACCATGGGGATCTCGAGGAGATCAGTGACCAAATGACCAGATGGAAAACTAAGATAAATGTTCCACGTCTAGGTTTTCGATACTCGCATTGCCAAGATGCGTAGATTCATGCGAGCCTGGCCAAGTGGGGAAAATAACAATGTTGTGCCAAATGTCGAAATCCACCAAGAAAACATGTCGTTACGGGACCAAGTTTGATGCCGAAGCATCCATCTAGTGCATGGATGCAGAGCAATGTTCAACTTGGCGAGTCAAGGGGAGTTTAATTCTGTCACCGAGTTATCAGGTGAGTCACCCGGTGACTCGGTTTACATGGTAGGTTTCACGAAAGGTAGTGAGGAGGATCTCCCTCGCAGACGGTTGACAGGTTTAGTACCGAGTTTCTCAGCCATTGAATGTGCGAAAGGGTCATGTGAAACATCCACAGAGGCCCTTTGACCAAGTCATGAGTGGTCGAGGTGGCACCAGATTAGTTGTAAGACATCTGAGGTGTAATGATTTGGATGATCAACATTGGAAAGTCTGAGCTAAGCATACAAGCCATGGCGAGGTTTATTCCAGCTCATGGAGTGAAGAGGAATTATTAGCACATAGGGAGGATCAATTTTTGTATGAAACTGAGTTACGAGTTGTGCATAAGTCAGCTTGGACATCATCGCATGGGTAAAGGTGGGATCGTGAATACAGTCAGCTAGAATCTTAGCTATCAAGCCATTTGGGGAGTTTATCATATGGCTTGGTGAGTGAGTTAAGGGACATGCCTGAGATTGCCAAGACTACGGCCAAGATCAAGCACCATCAAGTCAAAGTATGGTCAGAAGAAATATTCACATCGCTGAGTCAATGAAAATCTCACGAGTAAGGCACGAAGACCTCAGGGTGAAAGATAGTTTGGGATGTCAATTGAGCTCACTAGGCAGAGGTTGAAGGAGTTAAGCTCGTAGATTAGCTCGCTCAAAAGTATGCATGGTGTGGGAACCAGAAGGAGCCTGAATGAGGACATCATGGAAGACTTGAGTTGAAGAGATCAATCTCGGTGAGGGAATACATGCATGACATTGGAGAGGAGTTTGATGAGCTCATGAAAGGTAAACTAGAGCTTAGCTAGAGAGAAATAATATTTTGAAGCTCAAAGCTTGTGGAGTCGAGCCATGAGATGGGTAGCTCAATTTGAGCTCGACATCGAGTCATTTGAATGGAACGAGCTAGTAAAATGGAATTTGGAGGGGTCAAAGCAAGAGGTGAGCTAACATAGTGCAGAGGAGTTTTGTCACCAAGATGGATAGCTCGGAGCAAGCTCGATGCATAAGAGGGCTTGGTCATAGGATCAAACTCATAGCGAGGAAGGTGGAGCTCATCTAATCGAGCTAGAGGGAGGAGATTGTCGGGAGTTGCACAAATGAAGGAGATTTGTAGTGGCATGTTCAACCAAGTTGAGCTTGGTGAAATGATGAGCTCATAGAACTGGGGGGTCTATGGAACCGACAAGGTGAGTTCACCAAGGTAAACCAACCCTAAGGGGGTCCCACCGGTCCCACCACTTAAAATATTAATAAATTAATATTTTTATACTAATTTTATTAAATTAATAATTTTATTAAAATATTTTAATAAAATGATATTTTATTATTAAAATATTTTATTTAAAATGTTATTTTAATCAAATGAGTAGATAAGTACTAGATCCTTCATTCATGAGACATGATGGAATGTTCTTAAGTGGTTGAAACTGTTCTGTAATTAATGTTGACCATCACGTGTCTTCATTTATGATTTCTCCTATATTCTCTCATAGGGATTTTTCTATAAATGTAAATGAGGAACTCATTCCAAGGGGTTAGACAGTTAGACAGTTGGACATTTTTCAATATTCCTCTCTCTTCTGCAAGCTTTCTTCGTGGATTGGGGAACTTTCAATCCTCTCTTCCAAGACTGTAATGTCGACCATTGCCTCTTCTGAATGTAATGATGCATTGTGCATGTTGATGAATTAATAAATGTGTATGTTTTGTGACTACTATCAGTCCTTTCATCATTCTATATACTTCTTTGTGCCTTTCTCATGCTTGTAGGTACACTGTGCAAGTTCAATTTTCCATTGCAGGTTCTTAGAGTTCTATGCTTATCAAGTGGTGGAGTTCTTCATGCAGTTGAGTTGTGGTGCTTGTTCACCCTTCTCGATTTCATCATTCTTCACTAGAAGACTAGAAGATTGTTTGTTTGATCGAGTTTAACAAAGGTAACACACGCTTCTTAGTCCGTGGTATTTTGTTTACCCTCTCTAAGTTGCAGCAAGTGAAGGTTACTTGTAGTGCATAACACCCTTTTCAAATCAACCCTTCTCAAAGTATAGAAACACCCTTTATTTGGTGCATCACCATCCCTAATATAGTTTTATTTCTTGTAAGTCTCTTTCCCTATGACCCATGGAAATGTTAGTATAGGTCTAGTTAACCATTTTATTGCACTAGGAATAGTACAACACTTAGTTTAGGAAGAGGAAGCTAGCCTTCTCCAGAGGTTCACCTCGAGCCCAAGTCCCACATATTGAGAGGTTATCCCATGTAACACAATCACACCGAACGTCCTATTCACATTCTGGCCATTCGGGGGGTGCATTGATTTGGAGATACCACAACCCAATAATAAAAATGTAAATATATAACTTATGGTGCACATGGTCTCATAAACTGAATAGTTATTTAGTAAGATTGTATTATAATTTACAAAATGAGAAGTACATAATAGGTGATGTCAGATGATGTGTGCCGAGAGTGCTCAACTCGACCATCCTGGGAAAATGATGTAATCACCCTCAAGGAATGTGGAGAAGAATGAGAAAAGGATGGTTCCGCCTACTAGAGAAGAGACAAGGATTTTGGAGTGGAGTAGACCTTAGAGAAGGATCTCAAGTATACCCTCAAGTGGATTTATAGGATCCATGGTTTGATTCATGTAGAAGAGGAAGTTTAAGAATTGTTTTTAAGATTGAAAGTTGAACATGATAATGTTTAAAGGACAAAAAAATAATAAGTGAAACACATGGTAGACAATGGGCATAAAATGCTTGGAGAATACATTATTAAGATCAAATATTTTAGAGAATAGAACAATGAAAATGAGGGCACTGAACAAGGGTGTCGAAGCATAGGTGGCACAATAACCTCTAAAATTGAACCCTTGCATATTCTTATGCATTATTAAGGTCAACATAATTCTGTATGGATGATTAAGATCAATGAAGCTGAAAATGGTGAGAGGCTCATGGTATGAAATGGTGGTTTTTTGATAAATATTTTGGGTGAAAAGTCCATATAATTATCAATGTGACCACTATTTTGCAAATCACATAGGAGGAGTAAGTCTATCAAAATTGCCCTGCAAATTGTATCATAAATGTTGAACAGTGATTGTCAATAATGCAAATAGTGACTATTATATGTTTCATCGACTATGAAGTCAATGGTTTGGATCGAGAAGATGGTCATCCTTCCATACAATACATCTACACACTATGGATCTACCTCCCTCTTGCTATATAACACCTATTGATGTAAAAATTGCCCCCAAAAATCTAAGATATTTTAAAGTTCTTTTGCTTCTCAAAATTGACGGGTTTAAAAATGATTTCAGGCCAAAAATTGTGAACACATAAACATATGAAGGTATATTACATGTAAACTATAACAATTTCTTCGTACAACCCAACAATTTCAAAGCAAAAATTGTCAACACGACCGTTGAAGTAATAATTTTCACGACAAATCCAAACATATGGGCATATGTTACAATGTTTTAATGCACATTAAACAATGCATTTCCAAGTCGAGGAAGACATGAATGGCGTATACTGCCATTTGAGAATTACTTGATTGTCGTTCACCCTCGTATTTTAAACTCTTTTAAACATGGATCCTCTATTTAACGCCACCACCTACCAAGCTTGTTGAATGCTCACTTCACTTGTCTACACCCCTGCGTCACTGAATCCATTGTACTTCTCTGGAACCTTGCCAATTTTCTCACCATAAATTGATCCCTTGTCATTACTCTGGATCCATTTCTGAATCTTTGGAGTGATGAATATATGTTCCATCACACTTCTCGTCAAAGCATCCTTTTGCAGCCCCGCCTCCAAAGATTCCTACATGTCATAGTTTTATTTTTGTAGAGCACATAGGTGGAGTAAGTCCATCAAAACTTCCCTGTAAATTATAGCATAAATGCCGAAATTTGATTGTCAATAATGAAAATAGTGACTATTATCTGTTTCATCGAATATGACGTCAATGGTTTGGATCGGAAAGATGGTCGTCGCTCCATACAATACATGTACACACTATTGATCTGCCTCCTCCTGGCTGTACAATGCATATCAATGTTAAAAAAGTGCCCCAAAAAATATAAGATATTTTAAAGTTCTTTTGCTTCGTAAAATCGACGGGTTTAAAAATTATTTCAGGCCAAAATTTGTGAACGCATAAAAAGATGAACATTTATTACTTGTAAACTATATTTCAAAGAGAAAATTGTGAACATGACCATCGAAATAATGATTTTCACAAGAAATCTGAACATATGGATGTATGGTACAATGTTTTTATGCACATTAAATGATGCATTTCCAATTCGAAGCAGACACCAATGGCATATCCCACCAGTTGAGAATTACTTAATTTCCGTTGACCCATCTTTTCAACTCTGTAAAACATGGATCCTCTGTTCAACGCCATCACCTGCCAAGCTTGTTGAATGCTCGCTTCTCTCTTCACCTCCCTGCACTACTGAATCCATTGTACTTCTCCGGAACCTTTCCCATTTTCTCGCCATAAATTGATCACTTTTCATTTCCGCGAATCCATCTCTGAATCTTTGGATAAATAAATATATGTTCCATCACACTTCTCATCAAACCCTCCTCCGGCAGCCCTGCCTCCAAAGATTCCAACATGCTGCAGAAATAATCCACCGTGGCGCCTACATGGCTCGATGCCGACATCAAAATTGTGGATCGCAGGGAGCCTACTGCAGACAGAAACTCCATTATCTCCAGAGACTTGATCCGGTCTTTTTCGTTGAAATGACGGTCTCGTCGTCCTCCCATTTGACTTCACTGATTCGAAGCAGCTCTTTTCCCGTCTTTCATTAATGGCAGCCATTACAGGCCCTCCACAACATCAAAATCAATGATATGCACCTTCTTTGTATTTTTTTTAGACTAAACACTCCAAAATGCTCTGATTTTCCGTAAAATGAGCAAACCTTGCATAAAGGTATATTTCATACAGTACGTGAAACGCCGTAGTAGAACTCTCACTGCAAATTTCTTTCATTAACCTGCATGAAAAGGTGTCAATCCTAAAGAGCGGTAGTCCGTTTGTCGTTGCTTGACTGACAAACAACGACATGTAGGTTGGCATTGTCGTTAATGACATGTTGTTGGTTTGGTTCCGGTTCTTGATCGTGACCCATATGGGAAACTTTGTGTTGATCCTTTTAAATTTAGGAGAATTTACACTCAACTGGAAGAGGCGGAGACTGGTAAAGTAATGGCTCTTTCCATTGTTTCTCCAGATTTCAGACCTATTGATCAATCTTTTGCAAGGAACAATTATCCGAGTTGAGGAAAGAATTATACTGTTTTTAGTATAGGCAGTATCGGAATAATTTAAAATTTTAGTGTTTTTATAGATTAGGTAAGTCTGTTTTTAATAACAAATGATACCGTTTTTAGTATAGACGATGTTGGAATACTTTAAACAAGAAAATTTCTAAAAACAACACAGACACATTTCTAAAACAACACAGACACATTTCATAAAAACAACAAACTTTCTCTCTCTCATTAAAATATAGTATGTAGAATGAATCCATACGGCTTATATTCCATAACAAAAACATGTTACTCCTAAAGATGCATATAAATCTTCGTTCACTTCTATACAAAAAGACTTCAAAATTTACATCCCTCATAATAGAAAATTTCATTTATTTAGGTTGAATCTTCCTGCACTTCTATACAAGAAGACTTAAAAATTTACATCCCTCATAATAGCAAACTTCATTTATTTAAGTCGAAATTTTTCCTTCAGCCAGGTCACTATAAATTTTCAAAAGTCTTCGAACATCCATGAATTTTCTTCCAGCTCCTTGATTCACACATTAGGCAGCCCAGTACCTGGATCACTTGCAACCATGTTCTTAATGGCTTGTTTGCTTCTTTCAAATTCGTAATTGTACACCATTTTGAACAGCTCAACGACTGTTTCCTTTCTGAGGACATTGTCCCTAATATTAAAATCCAACTTTGTAAGTAGAAATTTAACCTAGTAAAGATTGGAAAGCTTCACAAGCTCCTTGTAATGACCATGCATTTTCTCGCCACCAATTTCATTAGTGTATAGGAACTCCAGAAATAGTTTTAAAGAATAACCCGCCACTTCCTTTATTAATACTTCTCCCATTATTTTTTCTTTGAGGTCTATTTCAAACATGGTCCGGAGAACGTCGGACCTGTTCCCCTGCACATATAATAAAAAATGTTGAGACAGAGAGACAAAGATATATATATATCAGAGAGAGCGAGAGAGAGTTAGAAAGAGAACTCACCATGAATGTTGTGTGCGCAGGAAATCCTAATCCATCTGAATTTAAAATAACATATAGAATCCCAAAATTTCCAGTGAAACAGAACACCATTTCTGCAGCAATCCAATCTCTTCCTTCATAATTTCATTTACTCTAGAGGGTCGTTCTTGTATTTATTCAAAATTCTTTAACAACGCTCGCTGCATGCAATCATTTCTTATAACGCCCACACAATCTTTACATACAATGATTTCTTCTAACGCTAATAATATCTTTAAATGACTCCTTTTTATAACTTCCAGCCCAGTGTTTTGCCAACGTTATTATTGATGCCAAATATAACCGCTGCAAACGTTACCAAGAACTACAGTTACAAACTTCCTCATCCCTGTTGGCAATGTAGTAATTGTTTCTTTTCCCTAATTTTTGTTCTTATTTCAGGAAAGAGGCACGACATCAGACAATCTCACTCTCACTCATTATATGTAAATGTATATGCCTTTCGGCATAATAAAAAAAAAAAAAACGAAAAATAGGGGAGGTAGAGAACAACACTAAAAACCACACATATATGATTCTATTGATCCAAAAAAAGTTGTGTAATACTTAATAAACTTATTTTCGTATGTTGTTGCATATAAATTTTTAATGTCCTCTGTACTCTGCTCCTCTCTTATCTTTGTATGTTGTTGCGATAAAAATGATTTTCTCTTCTAAATCTGGACTCAACTCTATTTTGTGTTGCAAGAAAATAACATTTTTAACATATTAAAAATGAATTTCCCTCCTAAATTCAAAGAGAGGATTTTAAAATGAGCGCCCAAAAATGACATTAAACGCAAGATGGGTGAAGTCAGTAGAGAACAGGGAAAGAAAATGTTTCAAAAAGATAGTTAAACATCTTTAAAAAGGAAATGGTCCAAGATGAAAATTTAACCCTTCCCCCATTATGCATCACCTTATGCATCAAGTGACCTCCCAAGAATTTTTATGTTCACTTCAAAAACTGATTGTAGATCTCTAGAGCTAATTGTGGATTTCCGGAGTTAAACTACACTATATTAATGATGCCCAACTTTGTTCTCAAACGTTCAAACTATCCTTTGACAAAGGTTTGGTAAATATGTCAGCAAGTTTCTGTTATGACTTACAAAATTTAAGTTCTATCTCACCTTTTTCAACTAATTCTTGAATAAAATGATATATGATTGCAATATGATTATTTCTTCCATGAAAAAAAAAAGATTTTTTGATAAGACAATGCAAGATAAATTATCAAAAAAGATAGTAGATGCTTCATGTTGTCCCTCATTCAAATTTAATAGGATTTTTATGATCCATATAGCTTGACATGCGGTTGAATTTACTGCTATATACTCAGATTCAACTGTGAAAATTGAAATGACTAATTATTTATTTGAAGCCCATGAAATGGCTCTTCACCCAATATGAAACGCATATTAAGATGTGATCTTTCTATTATCAAGACCACCTTCCCAATCATTATCTATATATCCAACTAATTGAAAATTATTAACACCAGCAAAAAAACACATAGTTTATTGTGCCATTAATATACCTCAAAATTATTTTACCTACTTGCCAATGTGTCTCTTTTGCAGTCTCCATGAATGTAGAAATCAAGATGATTGTATACAAGATGTCTTGTCTAGTTGCAGTCAAGTACATCAAACTTCCTACTAAGCTTTTATACTATGTGGGATTGACATTGTTGTTGCAATCTTCCTTGGGCAATTTCATACTCATTTCGGCTGGTGTAGATGTTGGTTTGCTATCTAACATTCTAAACCTCTCCAAAATTTCCCTTGCATACTTAGCTTGTGATACAATAATTCTATTTTCCATTTATTTGAATTTAATACCAAGAAAGTTAACAAACCTAAATCAATCATTTCAAACTCCTTCATGGCTGATTTGAATTCTTGTATAGAGTTGATTGAATTTCCAGTAAAGATTAGATAATCTACATATAATACTACAATCATAATCTCTAATTTATTAGCCATGGTAAATGCCTTGTCGAACGTTTGAAAGGTTTGAACTTGAAGAGTTGGAGAGATGTGCCTGGAAAAAGCCCTAGTGAAAAACTCTATCATCTCGGTTTGTCGAAGTTGAAAAGTGATCTGATTGGTAAGGCTTTGCCAACGTGTGACAAAATATGTGATAGATTCATCTTCGTATTGGCACATCGAATACAAATCATTTATGGTGACCTTCTTAGCATTGTTAATGGATAAATGATCGAGAAATGCCTAGGCTAATTGATTGAATGAAAAGATAGTGCTTAGGTAAAGCACTATACCAGTCTAAGGCAGGTCCCGTCAAGGACATTAGGAAATTTCAGAGAAGAAAGGCGTCATCGTGGGAAATCAGATAACATAGGTGTTTAAACAATCACAAATGTTATTGTGGATCCTCCTTGCTATTAAATCGGTTAAAATTTGACATATCTCAATGTGAGGGATACAAATGAATGAGTATGGACGGATGAATAGGCTCATTACAAATTTCTTCATAAGTCAAAGTGTTACGGGAGCTAGAAACAAATTTTTCTAGGGTCAGCATCTTGTCCATCATCATCTTGATCAAATCCATGGTCAAATTAGATTCAGGCACAACTCCTGTGGTATAAGGAGGTGGATACAATGAGTAGGAAGTAGAAGGTACACCAGTATATGGAGATGTTGAGTAAGCAAAATGTGAAGGGTGGTTATAAGTAGCGAAAAATGATGATGGCATACACCTTGAATGGGAAGCATCGGTGACATGCGATGGATGAGACAAGGTATAGGTAGGTAAGACCTATGTAGAGACCCTCATAGATATAGGTGGCAGAGTAGCAGGTATAGACATGACCAAATTTCGAAAATGGGTCGATGCATCTAGAGGTTGTGAGGTAATAGCAACTGATAATGTGGTAATCCTTACACTAAGATTCATAGATGATGACGAGGCGGATGTCTAAGGTGCGATAGATGTCGTAGGTGCAACAGATATCAAAGATGTGGGAGTGATCTAAGAAATGAAAGGTGGTAAGGTGGAAACAAGTAATGCTGTGCTAGTGGTGGCCAATACGGATGTGGGAGCTAAGGTAGGAGGAATGGAGACATGCATCCCATATAAGGGATGTCCTGACGAGACATTGCGGGTGGAGGAATGAACGAGATAATACTTCAAGGTTGCGAGATTGTGATCAAGGAGTTTTGTGAACTCCTCATCACCTGTAGATATAGAGATAGACAAGATGGGGTCCATGGGTGAATAAATAGAAGGTGGTGAAGGACTAGGAGGTAGTGGTTGATGAATAGCGTGAAATACTAGGGCGTTGACTTGTTTGTGAGTCAAAATCATGGGAATAGTGGTAGGAAAAGTGGTCTGAGCTGTGTAGATGGTACAAAAACATAGGAAAAGAAGATAGAATAAATTTGGAAAATGACAATTGGTTGGTGTTTTGACAGAGAAATCAAAACATAGAAACTAATGTCGGTAGGGTAACCGATGTCAATCACTGAATCGATGCTGCTTACTGTGAATAAATGATAGATTTAAAAAATATGGAGATGGAGAGTGTAAATTAGATGAAATTGAACTTTGTTGATGTTGACAAAGACTCAGAAATGTGTGAAATGACAGAAACAGATCACAAAAATAAAAGGATATGAATTGAATACTATTTTGGGAAAAATAACCAAAACAATGGAGAACCAGTGTCGGTTAGTAAAATGATGACAGTATGAGAAGGTAATCGGTGCCAGTCAATGGACTGATGTCGGTTACTGTAAAATATGAGAAGATGATGAAAATTTGAATTTTAAAGTGATTAAGTCCAAATAAAACAACAACCTAGAAACTAAGTATGAAAATGATGTTTCCTGACACACTCAAAAATTTTTGGAATACACTAACTATGATTATGGAGTGTGTAGGGAAAGAAACAAGACAAAACGTTCTCACAACTCAAAACAAAGATCAAGAAAAATATAACAAACACACAAAATTCTAAGTAGTAGATTTTATGTTGTGTGGGTTATGCCATTTAGAACTGACTATGAATAGAGTATAGTTTTTGGTCAATGAGGGTGCCCTATAAGCAATCTATGGTTGGTTTTAGGTAAATTTTGGCTAATTTTCCCCAATATATACTTCATTGTACGTGAGGCCCAACACTGATATGATGACTTGCCAAAACACCAACTAGATCTGCAACTAATCTGATTATTAATTGTTGACGACAATTACCGGGAAGGAAGATATTTAAGAAGTGAGTAAATTGTTCAAGTGATTTGAACAGGGGCGTGTGTGCACAAAGTGTGAACTACACTTAATTCCCACCAATCATCAACTAGTCATGACCTCCAGTATATAGATTGCAAATAATTATTGGTGATCTAATGCAACATATGAAGGATGAAATGCAGAGATTCTAAGCCCAAATTGAAAGTGAAATTGGATGTTGAAAATAGAGAATAGGTCAAGAGAATGATCTTTCACTAAATGTAGGTGCAAAAGAAAGTAAGAAGAATTATTTTTAAACACCAAATCATGAATTTCCTTCAGATAAATAGAAGAAGAGAATATTTACCAGAGAGAAACTTAACATGATTTTTTTAGAAAAGAAAAGAAACAAACAATTCCCTATAGGAAGAAAATGCAAAGAAACCAAAAGAAGGGGTCCCGCTAGGCGTGCCAAAATGTTTCACATCAAATTATTGTGATAAAACAAATAAGGGTAATGGGCGTGGGAGGAATACCTGTGAATAGTCGAGAGAAGGTTGCACACATTGTAGATGTTAATCAGATTGAATGTGAGAGCTTGCTTTTGGCTAGGAGGAACTACTTGTAAAGCACAATAAGACCACAAGAGAGAGTTAAACAATATATGGTAGTGGACTTCCTAGAAAATGCTAGTTCTAGGAAGTGTGATACTTCCTAGATGGCTATCAATCCATTGTTTTATCAAATTAATGAAAATCAATACGAGAATTAAAGGTCCTATTTCTAACACTTTGATTTAGGTGTCTCAAAATGTTATCAATACACGAGATTAAGTAAAGTAATAAAATTACAAACTAATCTTGTATTGGGAAAGGTGTGGTTCAAGTTGGGGAATGTCATTGATGTCTTATGAAAGGTCTAGGAAAGGTTTTGGGTGATTTTGGGCTATTTGGTGAAGGTTATGAGCTCATTGTATTAAACAAAATTACCTGTCACAGAGACTGATATTGGTTAGGAAAACGATGTTGGTAATGGAAAATGACTAACATTGGTTGGGTGATCGGTGTCGATAGGGGCTATATTGTGGAAATATCAAAAATGGGTGTTTTGGGTCTCTCTTTGATTACACAAAGAGTTAAAGGGGTTCAGAAGGATGATGTGATTTTTTTTATGGATCAGCAAGGGTGATAGAGGTTATTTAGTAAGAAATTGAATATAATATTTAATGAATGAATATCCAATAGTTTTAATATAGGTGGAATCATGGTGAAATAAAGAAATAAATTTGGTATACTAATACCCACTAAGTTACAATAAAATTTACACAACATATTCTTGCTCTTATATTACCATCATTAGACCTCCACACAACAAATTTCCTTTCAAATTATTTAATATTAGTGTTTGTATTTATACGTATTGCTTTTATCCATTTTTAACTTTTATATAGTAATCTTGGTTCACATCATCTTACCTGAAAGATGATTTGGACTTTTTTTTGAATTTTTCCCTCTTCTTCACCAACCTTCCATTTGGCATTTAATGTTTTTGGTTTGGGCATAAATTTTTGAATTCTCTTTTAGGAAGGAAGTTAATTAATATTGTTAAGAAGATATGTTTTCTTTCTAGAAAATGTTTTGTGCAAAAATGTAGCAGTAGTAAAAAAGAAGAATTTTTGCAACATATATAACAAGGCATAACAAGCAAAGTGAAAAGAAGAGTGGAAGCTATGTGTGAAAAATAGAGAATAGAGGAAATACAACAACCCAATTTTCTACATCAGCAAAAAGAGCATAACAAAGCATAATAGAATAAAATAATGTAGAGAAAAATAGAGAACTAATTTCATTGGTAACACAAAAACAATCTAGATTCTTGCATTTTACAGCAGTAGAACAACCTAGTTCTTATTGCAGCAGTAAGTAAAAAGGAAGTTTAAGATTTTTTACAATTTGTATTGGACTTAATATTATCATATTTTTTGCATTATTTGTTATACTACGCCTCCTTCTTTGTGCAATTTTTCTTATATTGGCATCCGTTTTCCAATAATTTAGTATTAGAGAAATATTTTTTGGGGTTTGATAAGTAATGACTTCCAATAGTCAAAAATATTGGAAGAAACCTTTTGTTTGATCTGGTAAAAATTATGGCATTTGATGCATGAAGATGAAGACTTTGTTCTCTTCTTAGGATCTGTGGGAACTAGTAGAAGGTGGATACACAATGACACCATACCAAGCAACATTCAATGCTCTCACACAATTACAAAATAACCTATTGAAGGAAAATAGAAAGATGGATACCAAGACATTGTGCTATGTTCAAAATGTAATAATTGGTTTAGTTTTCCAAGGATAGAAACAATTGCAAATTCCAAACAATCATGAGACAAGGTGAAGCTAGTTAGATTACATATGTTAAGGAGAGATTTTAAGTCTCTATGATGAAGGAATTAGGATATATTATTGATTTTTTCATAAGAATAATGACCATAGTTAATCAAATAAGGAAAAAACTGAGATGTTATTGAAGATCATATAATCATAGAGAAGGTATTGAGAATTCTTCCAATTATATTTGATCTTGTTTTTATAGCAATAGAAGAGTCCAATGACTTGAAACAAATGACGGTCAATGAATTGATGGGTTCTTTTCAAACCCATGAACAAAGGATGAGTAGGTCAGCCAACTCTTCGATTGAATAAGCCTTTCAGAAAAACATGAATTTTAGAGGAAGGGGGATATGAGCCTATAATAGAGAAAGAGACAAATTTTGTAACAACAAAGAAGGTGAAAGACACAATCTTCAAGAGCCACGTGGAATAGGAAGAGGAATGAGCATCAACACTTCTTGAGGTGGTTCCACAAAAAGGTATGATTAATCAAACATCCAATTCTATTATTATAAGAAGTATGAACACTATGTTAATGAATGTAGGAAGAAAGAGTATGATATTAAAAATCATAATGTAAGTTATAATAATGCAAATGAGACTGAATTTGAAAAACATGCAAAGGGTGGAAACTTGTTTTTAACCTTTGTTGGCCAATATTTTTTTGCAAGGGGAAAAATACATATGAAGGCAAGATAGTCAAAGACTTTCAAAGCCATACATTCCAAAAGAACCACTAGACAACTCCATCCCCAACATCTATCTCACCCAATCAGTCCAATGAACCTCCAATGGATGTAAACTTAGTCCCCTAGGTCATTTTAGGAGCTCGTGAAGAACGTCAATTTTGCACAGTTTTTGGAAGGGCTACCATTGGCCTTCCCTGGACTAATGCACTTAATAATGTAAATATATAACTTATGGTGCACATTGTCTCAGAAATTGAATGGTTATTTAGTAAGAATTTATTATAATTTATAAAATGGGATGTACATAATAGATGATGTCGGATGATGTGTACCGAGAGGGATCAACTCGGACATCATGGGAAAATTCCGTAATCACCCCCAAGGAATGTGGAGAAGAATTAGAAAAGGATGGTTCTGCCTACTGGAGAAGAGACAAGGATTTTGGAGTGGAGTAGAATGTATGCAATGGAAAAGATATTTTAGGTGTCTACATAGACCTTAGATAAGGATCTCAAGTATACCACGAAGTGGACTTATAGGATCCATGGTTTGATTCATGTAGAAGAGGAAGTTTAAGAAGTCTTTGTATAATAGAAAGTTGAACATGATAATGTTTAAAAGAGAGAAAAATAATAAGCGAAACACATGGTAGACAATGGGGATAAAATTCTTGGAAAATGCATTACTAAGCCTGTAGCTTTGAGAGAATACAACAATGAAAATGAGGGCACTAAATAAGGGTGTTGAAGCATAGTTGGCAAAATAGCCTCTAAAATTGAACCCTTACATATTCTTATGCATTATTAAGGTCAACATAATTTTGTATGGATGATTAAGATCGATGGATCTGAAAATTGTGAGAGGATCTTGGTATGAAATGGTGGATTTTCGATAAATGTTGTGGGTGAAAATTCCATCTAATTATCAATGTAACCACTATTTTACAAAGCACATAGGTGGAGTAATTCTATCAAAACTTCCATGCAAATTGTAGCATAAATGTTGAAAAGTGATTGTCAATAATGAAATTAGTGACTATTATCTTTTTCATCGACTATGAAGTCAATGGTTTGGATCGAGAATATGGTTGTCCCTCCATTCAATACATCTACACACTATTGATCTACCTTCCTCTTGCGGTATAACACCTATCGATGTAAAAATTGCCCCTAAAAATATAAGATATTTTAAAGTTCTTTTGCTTCTCAAAATTGACTGGTTTAAAAATTATTTTGGGTCAAACATTGTGAACACATAAAAATATATGAAGGTATATTACATGTAAACTATAACCATTTCTTTGTACAACCCAAAAATTTAAAAGAAAATATTGTGAACACGACCATCAAAGTAACAATTTTCAACAAAAAGCCCTACATATGGATAGATGTTATAATGTTTTTATGCACATTAAACAATACATTTTGATCTAGAGGATCCTCACAGAGAAACACCGATCTAAGATCTTCTCAGAATAAGTTGCAGTCATTTTTAAAGCGTGGATAAAAATTATATGATTCCGACGAAATCTTGGTTGTAGGAAACGGAGCTCGTTTGCAAAAGTTATAGCCCGCTGAAATTTTTGGGCAACTGGAAAAATTTGGAGTTTTGTGCAGGTTGGACGTGTGCACGCTCGCCAAGTGTTTCGATTATATTGCGACACGTGGGAGAATTGTGTGACGTACTAAAAAATGAGTTTTGGAACGCCGGTCTTGGACACTCGTTCTCAGACAAATGGACCCCGCTATTTACTGGTTGGGGGCCCTCAGCTAGGTTCGACACACTCGATTGTGGAGAGGTGCCTTGGCCTCCTTCTCATTTAATCATTAAACCAACTTGTGTATAGAAACTCCTATATTTGACTTTGTGCCATGCATGTGGGACATTTAGGCATGCATTATTTAAACTATCCACGCCTATTTGTTATTAACCATTTCCACGCATTTTATACCATTGTTCATGCATTAAACTTTATCCAACTACCACACATTATCCTGTGCATTTTTTTAGTGCCTAAAATATAAACCATGCGCTGTCCCCAAGTAATGTGCCCTCCACATAGGCTAAGGCAGCTCTTAAGCCACTAAAAACATGCGCCCACCTACCTTTTAAAACCTCTTCAAAGATTTTATGTGCCAAATGTGGGATATTGATCCCAAGAAGATAAGTCAAAAGCATGGGAGGAGAATGGAACCCGGGTGGGCCGTGTAAAAGGATAAGCACCCAGCCGACATGCTAGGAGGCTTAGAAACAATATAAAAGGAGTGATATTTTATTTGTAGAGTGTTCGGGACTGTGTAAAATTATTGTAATGCTCATAACTTGAGCTAGGAGTGGAATTTGGAGGAGATGTAAAAAGAAACCCCTGTTATTTTCAACAGAGGAAGACTACGAGAAAGTAAAAATTTTGTAGAATTCTTTGTAAAGAATTATTTTCAAGATTTTAATAGACCGGTCCCATTCAACAGGACCTAGAGACGTAGGCCTCAAGCACCGAACTCCATTATCAATTCTTGCGTCACATTGCTGGTGAATCCTCTTCATTTCTTTCAATATTTGCACAGTACTTGCAGTTTTTATTCTTTTATTAAAAATACAAAAAAGGATATAATGCTCAAATTTTACATCGAAAATCAACACAAAGCAATCAAAATGTGTGTGCACAATTGCTAGTTAAATTTGGTTTTCAAACCATTGGTATCAGAGCTGGTTTTGACTAATTTTTGGTTTAGTTTAACGTGTTTTGGATTGCAAGTTGTGTGTTGGATGTTAACAAGGTCTCGATCTAAGAAGGGTGAAGGAGAGTTAGTTGAAGGAGATCCCAAAATTGGTACCAGATGATCTCGAAGTCCTACAATGGCAGATCGAGAAAAAGTGGAACAAAAATTTCGTCAATCCTTCCAACAAATGAAGGAAATGGTGGAAGAAATGTACCAAGATAGGCAAAGGGAAAAGGGGACTAGAGAAGGTAAGAAAGAAGAAAGCTCTAGTTCTGACATTCCAAAAAGAGACTCTTTAAAATCTGATTTTCTTTCATTAAAGTTAGATATCAAGTTTGAATTGCCTATTTATACTGGAGAGCTAAATGCAGAGAAGTTGGATAACTGGGTCAAGCAAATAGAAGTATATTGCAGGGTTCAGAGAATTGTTGATGATGAAGCAAAGATTCATCTGGAAACTCTTTGGATGGGTGGAACAACACTCATTTGGTGGGAGAGTAAGCTTCAGGAAGTGGAAGAAAACAAAGGTATAGAAATCACTTCTTGGTCTAAATTTGTTTCAAATCTTAGGAATCAATTTTATTCTCTTGGTTATAAGAAACAAGCTATGATGGATTGGAAAACATTAAGACAAACTAAGGGACAAAGTGTTCAAGAAAACACACAAGAATTTAGGAAAAGGGCTCTAATTCTGGGAATTTCCCTAAACATAGAAGAAACACTGGTCAAATATATTGGTGGATTGCATAGTTATCTAAGGCATATGATACTTGTTTTAGGTCCTACTAATCTTAATGCAGTATGTGTTCAAGCAACCCATTTGGAAGCACGAGGGAAAATGACAAAGGAGTCCTCTTTCTCTTCTTTTAATCAGAAGAACAAGCAATCTGAAGGAAAAGGTTCGAAAGAACAAGGAAAAGGAAAGGGTAAGCATAAAACAAAATCTACTGTTAAGAAGGAAGATGAAAAAGCATTTTGTAATCATTGTAAAAAAAACATGATGAGTCTAAATGTTGGAAATTACATCCTGAAAAGAAGCCTAAATGGATGGTTAAGAAAGGAAAAGAAAAGAAAAAAAACACTGTAGTGCATGATCTTGGTTCTGATTCAGGTGATGAAACCAAAATCACAGCTATGGGTTTACAAGGTAAATCAACTCTTTCAATTTCCAACAATAGCACTACAGATGTTGCATCTTCTTCTAGTAAACAAACTATACCTGATGATAAGAAAATAAATGAGATTTTCCACATTAGAGTAATTTCAAAGCATATGAAAATTGATACTCTTTTTGATAGTGGATCTCAAGCTAATCTAATTTCTGAGGAGGTTGTTAAGAAACTAGGACTCAAAACTAAACCACATCCTAAGCCTTATCCTTTGGGCTGGGTTTGTGATGATGCAAAACTACAGGTAACTAAAACTTGTACTTTCAAGTTTGCCATTACAGACAAGTTTATTGATGAGGTTGAATTGGATGTAGTTCCTTTGGATATTTGTGGGGTGGTTTTGGGAAGTCCTTATGTGTATGATCATAAAGAAATCTTCTATAGGGAAGAAAATAAATATTTTCTTGTAAAGGATGGAATTGAGTTTATTATTAGAGCTCATTGTGAAAAGAATAATCTATCCTTGGTAACTGTAGGTCAAATGAAAAGGCTTGTAAACTCAAGAAAAAGTTTTGTGCTCACGGTGGTCAAAGCCAAGGAAAAAGAAAATGGGATGGCTTTTGAGACTTGCGATCTAAAACATAAGGATGAATTGGTAAAAATTGTTCTTCATTTTGATGATGTTTTTCAGGATCCACAGGGTCTGCCTCCCAAAAGAGGGGTTCAACATGAGATACAGTTGCTTCAGGATGCACCTCTTCCCAATATCGGAATGTACAGGTTGTTAGTAGTAGAGAATGAGGAAATCAAGAGACAGGTAATGGAACTTTTGGCTCAAGGTATACTTCGTCCAAGTACATCCCCATGTGGTTCACCAATTATATTGGTTCCTAAGAAGGATGGCACTTGGCGAATGTGTGTTGATTTCCGTGCTTTAAACAAGATTACTATAAAGAATCGTTACCCTCTTCCTAGAATAGATGATTTACTGGATCAATTAAGGAATGCAATTTATTTCACTAAGTTAGACTTAAGAAGTGGTTATCACCAAGTAAGAATTGCAGAAGGTGATGTTTGGAAAACTGATTTTAAAACAAAACATGGATTATTTGAATGGTTAGTGATGCCTTTTGGTTTGTGCAATGCACTGGCAACATTCATGAGAGTTATGAATGAAATTTTTAGACCATTCATTGATAATTTTGTTATTGTCTACTTAGATGATATTCTTATTTTCAGTAAATCATGGGATGAACATGTTAACCACATCCAGAAAGTCTTAGATGCACTAAGGAAAGAGAAATTGTATTTGAAGATGTCAAAATGTGAGTTTGGAAAAACATCTTTAATTTACTTGGGGTATATTGTAGGAAATGGAGAATTGAGAATTGATCCTTAAAAAATAGAGGTTATTGGGAAATGGCCTAGACCCACAAATGTGATGGAGATTAGAAGTTTTCTAGGTGCAGTTCAGTACTGGAGGAAATTTATTGTTAACTTCTCATATATTGCATCTCCTTTGCATGCTTTGACAAGTATTAAACAGGTCTTTCAGTGGGGAGGAAAACAACAAAAAGCATTTGATACACTAAAAGAGAAGATAAGTACCACTCCGATCTTGGCACTTCCAGATTTACAACATTCATTTGAGATTGAGACGGATGCTAGTGACTATGAAATGGGGCAGTTTTGATGTAGAACAAACGACCAGTGTGTTACCATTCAGAAACCTTTACAAGTGCGGTAAGAAACTATCCAACTTATGATAAAGAGTTGTATGCTTTGGTTCAAAGTGTTAAAAAATGGAAGCATTATTTAATGGGAAAATAAACAATTATCCATACTGACCATCAACTGCTTCAATAATTACAAACACAAACCAAATTGCAGCGGTCTAGACATTTCAGGTGGATGGGATTTTTGCAACAATTTCATCTTGTAATCAGGTATAAAAAGGTATTCAAAACAAGGTTGCTGACATGTTATCCAGACCACCACTGGTAGTAGCATCTATCCTTTTGCAGCATATTTCTTTGGCTCATGTTAGTTACAAGGAACAATATGCAAATGATGTTGATTTTAGAGAAGTGTATGAAGATCTAGTAAGTGGGAAACAAGTAGGAGAAAAATATTATCATTTGAATGAAGGATTGTTATATCATTCTAAAAAACTTTGTATTCCATAAAATGAGCATGTGCATATGATTAGGGAAGCACATACTTCTCTTATTTCAGGGCATTTTGGTGTTAGTAAGACAGTTTCATATTTACAAAAATATTGCTATTGGCCTAGAATGCATGAACATGTAAACCGATATATTAAGGGATGTGTTCTTTGTGCCACAAGCAAACCAAGTAACAGGAAATTAGGACTTTACACTCCTCTTCCTGTTCCAACACGGCCTTGGGAAAGTGTTTCCATGGAATTTGTAGGAGGCTTGCCCATGACGTGGAAAAAACATGATTACTTATATGTGGTAGTGGACAGATTTAGCAAAATGTGTGTGTTGGTTCCATGTACTAAACAAATAACTGGTGAGGGAACTGCACATTTATTCTTTCAGTTTGTTTGGGTTCATTTTGGTTTACCTACTTCAATCATATCTGATCGGGATTCTAGATTTCTTGGGGAATTTTGGTCAACATTGTGGGGGTTAATGGACACAAAACTAAAAAAGAGCACTGCTTTTCATCCACAGACTGATGGTCAAATAGAGGTTGTAAACCGCACAGTGGTATAATTACTTAGGGGCTATAGTAACAAACATCCTAAATTGTGGGATGAACATCTTTATTATGTGCAACATGCTTATAATCATGCCTTAAATTCTTCTACTTTGAAGTCTCCATTTGAGACTTGTTATGGATATCTTCCTAATTCTCCATTAGATATATATTATGGACATGAAACTATTGTTAATGGTGCAAGTGATTATGACAAGGCTAAAAGATTTGTGCAGAGAATACAATAGGTTCATCAGTATGTCCGTGAACAATTGGAGAAAAGCCAGGCTAAGTACAAAGCTAGGCATGATAAACATAGAATTGATCACAAGTTCAAAGTTGGTGATTCAGTTTGGCTTCACATCAGCAAGGAAAGACTGATAGGTGAAGGTAAAAAATTGAAACCTATACGGTATGGTCCGTTCCAAATATTGGAAAAAATTGGTAACAACACTTTCCGGTTAGATTTACCTCCATATATGCAAATCTACTCAGTTGTAAATGTTGAGAATTTAAGATTTTATGAACCGCCTATGATTGTTGATCATGATGATTCTAACATTATGCCTTCCATTGATGATTTTGCTCTTGAGTATCTTGATGAGTTGCAGGAAGACATCATTTTGGACATGAAAGTCAGAACTTCACGAAGGGGTGATATTGAGTATCTTCATGTTGGGTTCAAAGGCATGCATCTGAACAAGGCTAAATGGATGGAAACCGAAAAGGTGAGGGAGAAATACCCTCACCTATTCACCAATTAGGTTGACTTTTGGGGTCCAAAAGTTTCTCAGTGGGGAGGAATGATCCAGAAGATCCTCACAGAGAAACACCATTCTAAGATATTCTTAGAATAATTTGCAGTCATTTTTAAAGCGTGGAGAAAAATTATACGATTCCAATGACATCTTGTTTACAGGAAACGGAGCTCGTTTGCAAAAGTTATAGCCCGCTGAAATTTTTGGGTAACTGGCAAAATTTAGAGTTTTGTGCAGGTTGGACGTGTGCACGCTCGCCAAGTGTTTCGATTATATTGTGACATGTGGACGAATTGTGTGACGTACTAAAAAAATGGGTTTTGGAATGCCGATCTTGGACACTCGTTCTCAGACAAATGGACCCCGCTATTTACTGTCTAGGGGCCCTCAGCCAGGTTCGACACACTCGATTATGGAGGGGTGCCTTGGCCTCCTTCTCATTTAATCATTAAACCAACTTATGTATATAAACTCCTATATTTGCCTTTGCGTCGTGCATGTGGGACATTTAGGCATGCATTATTTAAATTATCCACGCCTATTTGTTATTAACCATTTCCACGCATTATCTATTTCCAATTTCCACACATTTTATACCACTGCTCACGCATTAAACTTTATCCAACTACCACGCATTATCCTATGCATTGTTTTTAGTGGCTAAAATATAAACCATGTGCTGTCCCCAAGTAATGCGCCCTCCACATAGGCTAAGGCAGCTCTTAAGCCACTAAAACCATGCGCCCACCTACCTTTTAAAACCTCTTCAAAGATTTTATGCGCCAAATGTGGGATATTGATCCCAAGAAGATAAATCAAAAGCATGGGAGGAGAATGGAACCCGGATGGGCCATGTAAAGGGATAAGCACCCAGCCGGCATGCTAGGAGGCTTAGAAACAATATAAAAGGAGTGATATTTTATTTGTAGAGTATTTGGGACTGTGTAAAATTATTGTAATGCTCATAACTTGAGCTAGGAGTGGAATTTGGAGGAGATGTAAAAAGCAACCCCTGTTATTTTCGACAGAGGAAGACTGTGAGAAGGTCAAATTTTTGTAGAATTCTTTGTAAAGAATTATTTTCAAGATTTTAATAGATCGGTCCCATTCAACCGAACCCAGAGACGTAGGCCTCAAGCGCCGAACTCCGTTATCAATTCTTGCGTCACATTACTGGTGATTCCTCTTCATTTATTTTAATATTTGCACAGTACTTGCAGTTTTTATTCTTTTATTAAAAATACAAAAAGGATATAATGCTCAAATTTTACATCAAAAATCAATACAAAGCAAGTAAAATGTGTATGCACAATTGCTAGTTAAATTTTGTTTTCAGATCACATTTCCAAGTCGAAGAAGACACGAATGGTGTATACCACCATTTGAGAATTACTTGATTGTCGTTAACCCTCATATTTTCAACTCTTTAAAACATGGACCCTTTGTTTAATGAAACCAACTATCAAGCTTGTTGAATGCTCACTTCACTCGTCTCCACCCTTGCGCCACTGAATCCATTGTACTTCTCTGGAACCTTGCTCATTTTCTCACCATAAATTGATCCCTTTCCATTGCTCCGAATCCATTTCTGAATCTTTGGAGTGATGAATATATGTTCCATCACACTTCTTGTCAAAGCATCCTTTTGCAGCCCCTCCTCCAAAGATTCCAACATGTCATAGTTTTATTTTTGTAGAGCACATAGGTGGAGTAAGTCCATCAAAACTTCCCTATAAATTGTAGCATAAATTCCTAAACATTATTTTCAATAATGAAAATAGTGACTATTATATGTTTCATCGACTATGAGGTCAATGGTTTGGATTGGAAAGATGGTCATCGCTCCATATAATACATGTACACACTGTTGATCTGCCTCCCTCTGGCTGTACAATGCCTATCAATGTTTAAAAAGTGCACCAAAAAATCTAAGATATTTTAAAGTTCTTTTGCTTCTAAAAATCAACGGGTTTGAAAATTATTTCAGGCCAAAAGTTGTGAACACATAAAAATATGAATGTTTAATACACGTAAACTATAAATATTTATTCGTACAACCCAACAATTTCAAAACAAAAATTATGAACACCATTATCAAAGTAATGATTTACACAAAAAATATGAACATATGGATGGGTGCTACAATGGTTTTATGCACATTAAACAATGCATTTCAATGTCGAAGCAGACACCAGTGGCATATCCCACCAGTTGAGAATTACTTAATTGTCGTTCGCCCCCGTCATTACAACTTTGTAAGAGATGGATCCTCTATTCAATGCCACCACCTGCCAAGCTTGTTGAATGCTCAATTCACTCTTAACCTCCCCCACAACTCTGAATCCTTCGTACTTCTCCAAAACCTTTTCAATTTTCTCACCATAAATTGATCACTTGTTGTTTCCTCGAATCCATCTCTGAATCTTTGGAGTAATGAATATGTGTTCCATCACACTTATCTTCAAACCATCCTCTGGCATCCCTACTTCAAGAGATTCTAACATGTTGTAGAAATAATCCACTGCAGTGCCTACATGGCTCGATGCCGACATCAAATTTTTGGGTCACATAGAGCCTGCTGCAGAAAAAAACACCATTTTCTCTAGAGCCTTGATTCAGTGTTTTTCATTGAAATGATGGTCTCATCATCCTCCAATTTGATTGCACTATTTTGAAGAAAATCTAGTCCCATCTTATGAGCTGCTAAAGCTTGCATTAATGGCAGCTACTATATGCCTCCACAACATCAAAATCAATGATATGCATCTTCTTTGTATTTTTCTTTGAGACTAAACACTCCCAAATGCTCTGATTTTTCATAAAATGAGAAAACCTTGCGTAAAGGTAGATTTCGTATAGTGCATGCAACGTTGTAACATAAATCTCACTACAAATTTCTTTCATTAACCTGCATGAAAAGGTGTCAATCCCAAAGAGTGGTATTATGTTTGTCATTGCTTGACTAAGAATGTTGTAGGCATGCATTGTCGCTAATGACATGTTGTTTCTTTAGTTTCACTTCTTTTTCATGAGCCATATGGGAAAATTTGTGTTGATCCTTTAAAATTTAGGAGAATTTACACCCTTATGAAAGAGGCAAAGACTGGTAAAGCAGTGGCTCTTTTCATAGTTTCTCTAGATTTCAAATCTATTGATCAATATTATGTAAGGAACAATTATCCTCAAGGGGCGAGGATTGTTGTGAAAGAGCCCATGCTTGTCTGAGGTGAGGGTAGAATGATACTATTTTTAGTATAGATAGTATCAGAATAATTTAAAATTTTAGTGTTTTTATAGATTATGTAAGTTTGTTTTTAATAGAAGATTAACAGCAAATGATACCATTTTTAGTATAGATGGTGTCATAATACTTTAAAAAGGAAATTTTCTAAAAATTGAAGGGAATGTGAGGATCTACGGAAACTGCAGAATCTACAGAAACTACAGAGAACAATAGAAAATAAAACACAACAGATTTATATGATGCAAAATAGGGGAAAAAGGAGAAGCTACAAAAATTTATAACAAAATAAAATAACACATTTGGCTACAAATAACACAGATCTGGGCATCAAATTGCTTCACAATATATATATATATATATATATATATTCGAGGAATGAATAGCAGCTACAACTGCACACAAAACTTTCATGCATACAAAAACAACTTGATAATGAAGGAATTATTTCAACAAAACCAGTCCAGACTTGAGCTAGGACTGCGCATTTTTCTTTTACTCCCAAATCTGATTTTCCTCCTTCTTTTTCTCACAATAAAACTTGATGCTTTTAATAAAAACACCTACACAAAAATCTTGCCTTACAAGTCAACACAAAATAGCTGACAAGAGATAATTAGGGAGAATAATCAACCAAAAAGAAAATGTGCAGCAGTCATAATTAAATACAAATCTGATATGTCTGCTATCCAAATCTGGGGGGAAGACAGATATTAGTTGCACAATAAATTCTGACTTGATTTTCCAACACTCCCCCTTAATTATGAACAACTGCAAATCATAGAAATTTGAATCAATTTTGTTAAAAAACTGTTGTAGCATTTCTGGAGCTAACTGACAGTTTTCTTAAGCTACTAACTTGTGAAAAGTCACAAACTCCTAAGCTACTTCGTAAATACTCAAATGTCTCTTTTGCCAATGATTTTGTAAACATGTCAGCCAATTGATCTTCAGACCTGCAAAAATCAAGACAAATTTCTTTGTTGCTTACAAACTCTATGATAAAATGATACCTCGTATCAATATGCTTATTTCTCTTGTGAAACACATGATTTTTAGATAATGCTATGGCTGAAATGTTATCACAGAATACTATAGTGGCTTCCTTTTGATCATGCATCAAATCTTTCAACATCCTTCGCATCCAAACAACTTGACACACAACACTAGTGGCTGCCACATATTCAGCTTTAGCTAAAGAAAGGGTCACGATGGGTTGTTTCTTTGATGCCCATGACACAACACCTGTACCAAAGTGAAAAGTATACCTAGAAGTACTTTTTCGATCATCTATGTTTCCCCACAATCATATCAGTGTACTCAACAAGACTGAAATCATTTGAAGTGGAATACAATATACCAAAATCCTTTGTACCACTTACATACCTCAATATCCTCTTACCGGCCTGCCAATGTGAGTCTTTTGGAGACTCCATAAACCTTGAAATTAGACTTACACCATACATAATATCTGGCCTTGTGGTTGTTAAGTAAATAAGGCTTCCAACCAACCTCTTGAACAATGTAGAATCCACACATGCTCCATCATCTTCCTTGCTTAACTTCATCCCTGTCATAATCGGTGTTAGGGATACCTTGCACCTTGCCATATTAAATCTCTTCAAAACTTCATTTGCATATTTAGATTAAGAAATAAATATACCATCATTGGATTGATGGACTTCAATCCCCAAGAAATACCTCATAAGACCCAAATTAGTCATTTCAAATTCATTCTTCATTACTGATTTAAAAGAATCTATGTTTAGATCAACATTAAAGATTAGATCATCCACATACAAGCAAACAATCAAAATGTTACCTTTCTTGTTGACCTTGATGTACAATGTTGGTTCACAACCACTTCTTTGGAAACAATTTTGAATGAGATAGGAGTCAATGCGGCTGTACCAAGCTCTTGGAGCTCGCTTCAATCCATAGAGTTCCTTCTTCAACCTATACACCTTGTCTTCATGACCTTGTAGCTCATAGCCTTGTGGCTGTTCCACATACACTTCCTCCTCTAAATAGCCATTTAAAAATACAGACTTTACATCCATTTGATATACAGGACACTTGTTGTGGCCAACAATAGCTAAAATAGTCCTAACTGTATCCAACCGAGAAACCGGAGCAAATGTCTCATTGAAGTCTATATCAGGCTGTTGTGTAAAGCCCCTTGCAACTAGCCTTGCTTTATGCTTTTACACTTTCCCATCAGCATCTTGTTTAGTCTTATAAATCCATTTGACACTAATTACATCTTTGCCTTCCAAAAAATCAACCAGCTCCCATGTTTGGTTATTTTCAATGGATTCAATCTCCTCATCCATGGCTTTTGCCCATATATCACTACTCACAGCCTCTTCAAATGTTAATGGATCATCAATATGAGAAAATAAAGCAAAAGCTGAAAATGAATTAGTTGTGTCAACATTATACAACTCACTCAAACTCCTTGTTTTTTGTGGCATCATGCTTGCTAGAGTTGGATCCGGAGATGAAGAACTACTTGGAGTGCTAGATGGTGTTTCTCCAAGGATACCGATTGATGTAGATGCCAGTGTAGATGCTTGTGAAGTTTGCTGTCCTGTTGGTGTGGATAGCAGCCTTGAAGATCTCCTTGGTGTGAATGAAAGTGTAGCTTGAGCTGCAACTTGTGGTACCATCCCGAGATTGGAAGGAGCTACTGTTTGAGTTATATTTGGTGTTGGAAACACTTCATCCACCATATTATCATTTGGGACAGCAACTACAATTCTGACAGTCCTCTCTATGCTTCCATCCCATGCTTCATCCTCCACAAACTGAACATCATGGCTGATTATAACTTTCCTATTGATAGGATCAAACAACTTATATGCTTTTGTTTCCTTTGAGTAACCAAAAAATATACATTTTTGTCCTTTATTATCTAACTTATTTCTCAACTCATCTGGAACATGCGCATATGCTATGCATCCAAATACCTTCATATGAGAAACACTATGTTTCCTTCTTGTCCAAGCCTCTTGAGGGACTTTGTTTCTTACACTCTTTGTTGGGCACCTATTCATGATGTAAACAATAGTTGCCACTGCCTCAGCCCAATATTCATTTGGTAGATGTTTCGTTGCCATCATGCTATGAGCCATCTCCATAATTGTTCGATTCTTCCTCTCTGCCACACCATTTTTCTGAGGTGTATAACGGGCTGTAAATTGCTTGTGTATGCCATGAGATCTGTAAAAATTTATAAATTCATTAGATATAAATTCACCGTCTCTATCCATCCTTAGAACCTTGATGTAGTGGCCGCTTTTCTTCTCCACATGTGCCTTGAACTGCTGCAAATTAGCAAATGCATCAGATTTTTGTTTTAAGATATAAACCCAAGTTTTTCTTGTGAAATCATCAATAAAAGTAAAAAAACAAGTGCAACATCCTATAGACGGTGTTTGCATTTACCCAAAAATATTTGAATGCACAATTTCAAGTGGAGTTATAGCTCTATTTTCCTTGCCAACCAGAAATGACTCTCTATGTTGTTTGCCCATAATGCATCCTTCACAAACTCTTTCCGGTTTCTCAATTAATGGCAAACCTTTTACCATATTCTTCATATGTAGTAATTTCAATGCTCCAAAATATAAATGCCCAAATCTAAAATGCCATAGCCAAGAATCATCCTTTACCACTGATTGAAATGTTGCTTGAGTTTCTACAGAAACATCCTTTTCCTCTTTGGAGCTGTTATGGCCATTTCCGTAGCTGTCTTGGACATTTCTGTAGTTGTTTTGAACTTTTCTGTAGCTGTCTTTGGCTACTACTGATTTTGTATCTTCTACCTTAAAAGCTACTCTCGAATTTACAGTATGTGTCTCGTGAACAACTTGATCTATTTTTTCCTTCATAGCCAACCTTATTTTTAATGGAAACATGCGGTTTGTAGTCATTTGTACCTTGGCAATAAGCATATTGCTTGGAAGTTTGTCTAAAATAACACACTCATTGTTTTCCATGTACACTCTATAGCCCTTTTGTATCAGCTGTCCAATGCTCATCAAGTTGTGTTTTAGACCAGAAACATAATATACATCAGGCATAAATTTCGGCTTCCCCTTTTTGGTTAGAATATTAACCATACCTTTACCCAAAACAGTGACTTTGTTGTTGTTACTAAGTGTAACATCAGTTTGAACTGATTCATCCAAGCTAGAAAACAAATCTTTATTACCTGTCATGTGATTACTGCAGCTTGAATCTAAATATCATATGTCACATGGGCTTTCTTGAACAACATTGCACTCAACTGGGAGTTTGTAGGGATTGCTTCAGCAATTTTCATGCATGTAATGAACATGCTGCTTGAGGGATTGCTACTTGACAGACTTTGACCTTGCTTCTGCTGATCATATTTTTTTTTCTTGCATTCATGAGCATAATGCCCAAACCTCTTACAATAGTGACATTAAATGTGTGATTTGTCAAATCTTTGGCCACTTGGGTGACTGAAATTCTGATTTTGACCTCTACCACCAGCATTTGTAGGACTGCTACTATGTCCACTTCTAGGAGAACTTCTCCCTCTACCTCTAGGACTAAAACTCCTCCTTCCTCTTCGAAGATTTACAAAAATTTGAGATGAAAATACATTTTCAACTGAACTATTTTATCTATTCAGTCTATATTGATGATTGATAAGAGAGGCATGTAGTTCATCAACACTAAACTGGCTCAAATTTTTGGTTTCCTCTAGAATCACAACTACGGGATCAAATATAGTAGGGAGACTTCTAAGTACCTTCTCAACAACCTTCCTATCCTTTATGACCTTTCCATGGGACTTGATTTGATTTATCAGACCAACAACATGAGTAAAGAAAGACTCTATTGAATCTGAGTTTCTCACTAATAAATTTTTAAATTCTCTTCTAAGGAGCTGTAATTTTGCAGTTTTAACCTTATCCATACCTTGATACGCAATTTGGAGTGTGTCTCATGCTTCATTGGCTTGCTTTGCTGCTGTAACTCTTGGGAGTATGCTCTCATGCATTGCTTGATGGATATAAAACAATGCTTTCCCATCCTTCTTCCTCTGTTCCTTCAAGACGTCTTTTTGAGATTTTGTAAGAGCATTGTATGCTGCCTGGTTTGCTGGTTCTTGGTAACTATTTTCAACCATTTCCAAAATGTCTTGAGACTGAAACAAAGCTTTCATGGTCAAAGACCAATACTCATAGTTCTTTCCTGTGAAAATCGGAGTTTGCACACTAACCAGCGATGTGCCAGACATAGAAGCCATTAATGGCTGCCAAAACAAAAAACCCAGAAAAAGAATAGAAGTAGGGTTTAGCTAGGCTTTAATACCAGATGAAGGGAATGCGAGGATATACAGAATCTGTAGAATCTACAGAAACTACAGACATCAATAGAAAATAAAACGCGGCAGATTTAAATGATGCAAAACAAGAGAAAAAGGAGAAGCTATAGAAATTTATAACATCAAAATAAAATAACACACTTGGCTGCAAATAACATAGATATGGGCATCAAATTGCTTCAGCAATACATATATATATTCGAAGAATGAACAACAGCTATAGCTGCACACAAAACTTTCATGCATACAAAAACAACTTGATAATGAAGGAATTCTTTCAACAAAACCAGTCCAAACTTGAGCTGGGACTACGCATTTTTCTTCTTCTCCCAAATCGGATTTTCCTCCTCCTTTTTCTCACAATAAAACATGATGCTTTTAATAAAAAACACCTACACAAAAAACTTGCCTTACAAGTCAACACAAAATCTCTGACAAGATATAATCAGGGAGAATAATCAACCAAAAAGTAAATGTGCAGTAGTCATAATTAAATACAAATCTGATATGTCAGTGAGCCAAATCTGGGGGGAAGACAAATATTAGTTGCACAATAAATTCTGACTTGATTTTCCAACAAAAATAGCATAGGCACATTGCTAAAAACAAACACATTTCAAAAAACAACAAACTTTCTCTCTCACATTAAAATATAGCATGTAGAATGAATCCATATGGATTATATTCCATAACAAAAAAATATTACTCCTAAAGATGCATATAAATATTCCTACACTTCTATACAAAAAACTTCAAAATTTACACCCCTCATAATAGTAAATTTCATTTATTTAGGTTGAATCTTCCTGCACTTCTATACAAGAAGACTTAACGATTTACATCCCTCCTGATAACAAACTTCATTTATTTAGGTTGAAATTTTTCCTTCAGCTAGGTCATTATAATTTTTGAGAAGCCTGCGAACATCCATGAATTTAATTCCAGCTCCTTGAGTCACTTGCAACCATGAATTAAGCAGCTCAATGCCCGGATCACTTGCAACCATGTTCTTAATGGCTTGTTTGCTTCTTTCCAATTCGTAACTATACACCATTTTGAGCAGCTCAACAGCTGTTTCCTTTCTGAGGACATTGTCCCGAATATTAAAATCTAACTTTGTAAGTAGAAACTTAACCTCGTACAGATTGGAAAGCTTCACAAGCTCCTTGTAATGACCATGCATTTTCTCGCCACCAATTTCAGTAGTGTATAGGAACTCCAGAAATAGTTTTACAGAATAACCCGTCACTTCCTTTATTAATAATTCTCCCGTTGTTTTTTCTTTGATGTCTATTTCAAACATGGTCTAGAAAACGTCGGACCTGTTTCCCTACACATATAATAATAAATGTTGACACAGAGACAGAGAGAGAGACAGAGAGAGAGAGAGAGAGAGAGAAAACTCACTATGACATAACATATAGAATTCCAAACATTTCTAGTGAAATGAAACACCATTTCTGCAACAATCCAATCTCTTCCTTCAGAATTTCGTTTACTCTAGAGGGTCGTTCTTGTATTTATTCAAAATTCTTCAACAACACTCACTACATGCAATCATTTCTCATAACGCCCACACAATATTTACATACAATGATTTCTTCTAACACTGACAATATCTTTAAATGACTCCTTTTTATAACTTCCATCCTGGTGTTTTGCGAACGTTATTATTGATGCCAAATATAACCGCTGCGGACGTTACTAATAACTACAGTTACAAACTTTCTCATCCCCTTTAGCAACGCAGTAATTGTTTCTTTTCCATAATTTTTGTTTTTATTTCAGGACAGAGGCACGACATGATCAAAAAAATTTACTCAGTATATGTATATGTAAATGTATATGCTTTTCGGAATAAGAAAACACAAAAAAATGAAAAATAGGGGAGGCACAAAAACAACACTAAAAAACACAAATATATGATTATATTGATCCAAGAAAAGTTGTGCAATACTTAGATAAACTTCTTTTCGTATGTTGTTGCATATAAATTTTTAATATCCTCTGTACTCTACTCCTCTCTTATCTTTGTATGCTGCTACAATAAAAATGTTTTCCTCTTCTAAATGTGGACAAATCTTTTGTGTTCAGCTCTATTTTGTGTTACAAGAAAAATAACTTTTTTAACATATTAAAAATGAATTTCAGACCCTTAACTTCAAAGAGGTTATTCAGAGTGTCACCCAAAAAAACATCTCTTAACCCAACTTGTTATCAACATTATCTTACAAACTCTCAAAATATTCCATCAGGATCAAACCTCTTAGAGTTTTTTGTTATTGTTGGAAATATGCATGTGTCATGCATTGATTAAGTCCTCCCATAGCTTTTTAGGAGAAATAAATTTAGATTTAGTTTGTTTTAGTTAACTCCAACTTTGTCCTATTATTATAAAGTCAATTTAAATAAAAGATTTTTTTTATTACATGCACACCATGCGTTGTTTTAAAGCATAGTTTAGATTTAGAGTGCTCTGTTTTTTGAGTTGTAGGTGGTTATTTAACAACAACAATTGTAATTGTTTTGTATGGATGGTGCATTGAAAACACACAACTACATGCACAACTTGAATGTAATGATCCAAAGCTCCGAGTCTGAAGATTTTATTAATGGACAACACACAATAGTGCTAGTTTGAGTACTAATCTATTTTTGCAAGTTATTTTATTATTCTGTTTATTTTCTTTATGTTGTTCGTTGTATAAAACTGCAGAGATTTTCTATAAATTGGTATCAGAGCAGGTTATTCCAGAAGTTTATTAAATTGGTAGCAAGCTATGGCTTCTACATCCGGTATACAGACACCGCAGTTTAATGGAAAGAATTGTGAGTATTAGTCGTTGACCATGAAGGCGTTATTTAGATCTCAGGACATAAGGGCGATCGTTGAGGATGGGTACACAAAGCCCGTAGATGCAACAACGTATATTGCACTTTCTCGGGAAGAGAAAGATACTTTGAAGGAGTTACGAAAGAAGGATGGCAGAGCTCTTTTCTATATTCATCAGGCAATGCATGAAACCATTCTTCCCAGAGTGGAAGAAGCCAGCCAAGCAAAGACCGCATGGGACACACTACAAGTTGCATATCAAGGTAAGGAGAAAGAAAAAATTACCAAACTACAGTTACTTCATAGATATTTTGAGAATTTGTTAATGAAAGATTCAAATTCCATAGAATTGTTCTTTACTTATGTAGTTAGCTTAGTCAATCAAATGAAATCCCATGGTGAGACTCTTGAAGACAAAAGGATTATTGAAAAATTGCTTAGGAGTTTGCCTACGAAATTTGATCCGTTAATTGTTGTTATTGAAGAAACTAAGGATTTGAGTCAGTTTTCTATTGATGAGTTGCATGCATCACTAATAAATCATGAACAGAGGATGAATAGATCACATGCAAGTGTAGATTAGGCTTTTGCATCTTATACAATAGGTATTCGTGGAAAAAGAAGAGATAATTTCAGCCCAAGAGGCAAAGGAAGAAGTTCATTTAGAGGACGTGGCAGCGGTTCATCAAACTCGGGTGGAAGAGGACAAAATCAAGAACAGAGTTATGGTCAGAGACAAGATAAGTCTCACGTTCAGTGTCATTATTGTAGGAAGTATGAGCACTATGCTTATAATTGCAAGAAAAAGTAATATGATCAGGAGAGTTAAAATCAAAATCAGGTTGGAAGTTCTGCTCCTAAACCTATGTTTATTGCATGGACAAGGATTGTCGAAGCAATACCTTCTTTATCATCTATTGAGTGAAATTTTTCAAAAGAGATTCCATGTGATGTATGGTATTTGGATCCAGGTTGTAGCAATCACATGACATGTAATCTAGATTTGTTTTCTAGTTTGGATGATTCAGTTAAGATTGATGTAACTCTTGGAAATAGCAATATTGTGTTTGTAAAAGGAAAATACACAATTAGTATTCTAACAAAACAGGGGGATAAAACAAGTATGAAAGATGTTTATTATGTTGTAGGTTTGAAACATAACCTTATGAGTATTGGACAACTGGTACAAAAAGGATACCGAGTTTATATGGAAGACAATGAATGCGTAATTGTGGACAAAGCTCCTAGCACTCAGTTGATTGCAAAAGTGAAGATGAGCAGTAATAGGATGTTTCCATTGATATTGAAACCTGGAAAAAAGAAGAAATTAGATCTATTTGTAGCAAAATCAACATCTCAGTTCGTAGCCAAGTCCTGCGCTAAGTCAAATAAGTCTTCTACTGAGTCCTGTGCTCAAACAGATGAGTCCTGTGCTAAGATAAAAGAGTCTTGCACTGAGGTAACAAAATCCTGCGCTGATTCCTGCGCTAACATAGAGTCCTGATCAGTTTGTAATGAAAGGATGAATCATGGATTTGGCATCTAAGGTATGGACATTTGCTGCTATATGGTAAAAGGTTTTCCATTGATTCAGGAAAGAGAATGTGAAGAGTTGTATTTTGCGGAAAGCAACACAGAAAATCATGCGCTGCACCATCTTGAATGGTTCACTTAGATTTTTGTCTTGACCCATGCAGACAGCTTCTATCGGAGGTTGTATCTATATTTTATGACATTTATTGATGATTACACAATTAAAACATATTTATTTTTTGAGAAGCCATGAAAGTAGTGGCAAAGTGGATACTTTGTTTTAAGAACATCATAAGGTATATGACACATGATTTTATGAATTTTTGAGATATCATGGAATTTTACTACCAATTTACTTCAGAGAGAAATAAACCATATGGAAATGGAAAGGTAATGCCATTGTATTGGGCAGAAACCATAACAACTTCTGTTTAGTATTTTAAACAAGTGTCCAATGAATTTTGTATGATTCCTGCTTGGACTAAAGGAAACTAGTGTGTCTCATTTCAGAGTTTTTAGTTGTGTAGCATATGCACATGTACCTGATGAGATAAGGAAGAAGTTAGACAACAAAGGAGAAAAGTATATTTTTGTTGGGTATTTAAAGAATACAAAAGCGTACAAGTTATACAATCCAGTCACTGGAAAGGTTGTGATCAATAGGGATGTTCAGTTTATTGAGAATGAAGCATGGGATGGAAGTATAGAGAAAACGTGAGTATAGAAACAACTATTCCACATGATGATATTGACAGATGAAACTTTAGAGCAAAAGGTACTGTATCTACAAATATTGGACATGCACCACAAGTTGTAGCACAAGTTACACCTCCATCTATAGTTCAGGAGGTCTCCAAAATTACAGCCATCTTTAGCCATGCAAGAGACACCATAGAGAACACCAGAAGCCACTCATCACCAAAAAGTAGTCCTGCATCTGAATAGTACTGCGCAACGGAAAATAATAAGTCTAAGTGAGATTTGTAATGTTGATACGGCTAATTCATTTTCAGTTTTTGCATTGTTTTCTCAAGCTGTAGATCCAATATATTTTGAAGAGGTTATAAAAATAAAGTTTGGAAAAAAGCCATGGATGATGAGATCAATGCTATAAAGAAGAATTAAACATCGAAGCTAATGGATCTTCCAAAAGGAAAGGACGTGATAGGAGTCAAGTGGGTCTACAAGACCAAATACAATGCTGATAGAAAAGTACAAAAACATAAAGCAAGGTTAGTAGCAAGATGTTTTACGTAGCAATATGGAGTGGATTACAATGAAACATTTGCACCAGTAGCACGTTTGGACACGATAAGAATGGTTTTAGCAATTGCAGCTAAAAAAAATGGCCTATTTATCATATGGATGTAAAATCAACATTCTTAAATGGTTTCCTTGAAGAGGAAGTTTATGTGAATCAGTCAGAAGGTTATAAGATTGAATGTCATGAAGGAAAAATATACAGATTGAGGATAACACTCTATGGTCTCAAGCAAGCACCTAGAGCTTGGTATAAAAAAATGATTCTTATTTGACACAGAATGGTTTCAGTAGGAACAATGAGCCTACCTTATACACCAAGATAAATGAGCAAGGTAAGATTCTAATTGTTTGTTTATACATAGATGATTTGATCATTACTGGAAATCTATCTACAGAGTCATTCAAACCAGCCATGAAGAAGGAATTTGAGATGACATATCTTGGTCTTATGCATTACTTTTTGGGCATGAAGTTCAACAATTAGAAGGTGAAGTTTTTATCTCACAAGCAAAGTATGCAAATTATGTTTTGAAAAGGTTTAACATGTTGAATTGTAAGCCAACGCCAAAACTAGTTGCAATAGGTTTGAAGTTAAGCAAAGAGGATGAAGGATCGTTTGTGGATCCAACATTGTTTTAAAAATTGGTTGGAAGTCTTATGTATATGACGGCCATAAGGCCTAACATTATTTATGGTGTGAGATTCATATCTAGGTTCATGGAATCTCTAAAAGATTCACATTGACAAGATGGAAAAAGAATTTTGAGGTATGTGAGTGGAACAAGGAATCATGGAATTCTATATTCAAGTTCAGATGAGTTCAAACTCATTGGTTATACAGAAAGTGACAGTGATGGAAGTATAGATGACCGGAAAAGCACATTTGACTATATTTTTTCACTTTGGAATAGGATTGGTTTCATGAGCATCAAAGTAGCAGCCCATTGTCACGTTATCTTCAGCAAAAGCAGAGTATGTAGCAGAAACAAGAGCAATATGTCAAGTTGTTTGGATGAGAAGAATTTTGAAAGATTTGATGCAGAAACAAGAGGAAGCGACAACAACTCAGCCATAACGTTGTCCAAAAATCATGTTTTTCATAAGAGGAGAAAGCACATTGATATGAGGTATCATTTCATCAGGGAGCTGGTAAAAAACAAAGAGATTCATCTTGAATTTTACAGATCCGAAGATCATTTTGCAGACATTTTTACAAAGGATTTGGCAAAGGAAGTTTTCAAATATTTGAGAGATTGTTTGGGAGTTTGTAATCCTGCATATGGCAGATCTGAAAAAGCAAACGCAACTCTCAGAATAGTAAAAGCTACAGGTTCGAAATTAAGGGGGAGTGTTGGAAATATGCATGTGCCATGCATTGATTAATTCCTCAACTATAGCTTTTTAGGAGAGATAAATTTAGATTTAGTTTGCTTAAGTTAACTCCAACTTTGTCCTATTATTAGGAAGTCAATTTAAATAAAATAAGAAATCTTTTTTATTGCATGCACAACATGCGTTGATTTAAAGCAACAGTTCATATTTAGAGCTGTTAGGTGTTTTTAGAGGTGTAGGTGGTTATTTAATAATAACAGCAATTGTAATTGTTTGTAAGCTACACACAAAGGTGAGTAGAATAGATGCATGGTGCATTGAAAGCACATAGCTGCACGCACAACTTGAATGTAAAGAGCCGAAGCTCTGAGTATGAAGATTTTAATTAATGGAGAATGCACAACAGTGTTGGTTTGATTAACTAATCATTTTTATTTGCAAGTTATTTTAATATTCTGTTTATTTCTTGTTGCTCGTTGTATAAGACTCTCATAGAATAGGTGGTTGTCTTGAGCTTATACACATTCTTCTCGTGCCTAGCATGTCATCTCATAGACAGCTGGATTGATATCCATTTGATGTACACTTCAGTTATTATAATCTAGCATGTCATTCTCAAGAAAGCTGGATTGATATCCATTTGATGTACCTTTCTACTTGTGTTGAGCAGTTATTAATAATCTCAATTGTAACTCACAGTTCTAGGCCTTTTCTTGTATCATTTGAAAATATCTCATTGTAACCTTGCCTTATGTCTCTCAATTTTACTTTTCAAATTTTCCCTTGCAGTTAGGCCTTTTCTTGTATCATTTGAAAACTAGTCTTGCCTTATGTCTCTCAATTTTAATTTTCAGAGTGGTTTTGGTTTTGTAAATCCACTTGACACCAATGATTTTATTCTTCCTTTATTGTATGCAAGGTTCTTCATCAGTTGCTTTCTACAACTAAATACCATGTTTTATTCTTCTCTATTGTATGCATTTCTTCATCAGTTGCTTCACGCCAATTGTTTTCCTTAACTACTTCCTCAAAATAAATAATATCAACTACTGAATATAGAGTAAAATTGATTATTTCATCTTCATTTTCATCATACCTCAACTTCTCATAGATCTCTTGTACATTCCATGTTCTCCCTTGGTGTTTATTTGAGTGTGAATATAATGAATTTGTCTCATGGGATGCTCCTAGTGTACCTTGTTGGTTGCATGAGGTTCACTTAGTACAATTATGGTATAACATGTTTGTTCGAAGGGTATTAAATAATACTCTCAATGTTAGTTTTAACATATAATTATTTAATTGATAATACCCCCTCCCATTATATTGTTAGAAGGAAAATACCCCCTATTTTTTCCACCTACCTTACCCATTTTTCCATTACAATTTTTATTCACCCCTTTTTATTTCAACCCTAATATATCAAATAGAAAATATATTGTGTTTCTCACTCAATTATTATTTTATTATTACATATTGTCTCTCAAAAGAGAGTTTAAATTCATTAAGTCATAATACCGATTACCTTATAAATGTTAATCTTTAATCATTTATCAATAGTTCTTTGAATAATTAAGATTGTGAAGTAATATCACTTATGTTGAAAAGCATACTCAATCCTAGTTTTCTACCATCTTATTATTTCTTCATTAAATATCTCTTAATTGAGATTTCCTTTTTCAAAAAGATATTATAATTTTGGTTTAACAAATATTGAAATTTGTAAAACCCTAATTAAAGAGTAACATATGATAAATAAGCAATAAAGTACAAATCTGACCTAAGCAATAAGAAAATGAAAATTAAAACCCTAAGTGCAAGAGAGGAAATAAGAGACTTAGTTGATTTCACCCTAAATTCTGAACTGTGTTGATCTTGAAGAATGATGAAATGAGGAGGAAAACTGTTGTAACTACACACACAAAATTACAAAATGTCAGAATAAGATGGACTAGGGCTTATGGATTGGGTCAGAGGTTCCTAGGCACTAGAGATTTATTTTGGGAACCCACAACTATGAAAACCTCAAACTATTTTTTGTAGTGTCGCAAAATGTTCACTTATCTTCACTGTTTATTTCTTGTATATCATTGTATGATCTCATATTTTTCTTATAACTTGCAAAACAAATGACCTCCTGCAAAACCCCAAAACACGTCAAATCCTAAAAAGAAAAAGATGCTAATGGGGAGTCGGGATGACTCTGGTAGTCACCCGACAGAGTGAACTTACGACTGAGTGTTGCACTACATCTCAGACTCCATGTATTTCTATGTACATGTGTGTAGAATCATGCCCTTAGAATCTATTCTGCAAGATGCACCAAATAACGAGCAATAGCTAGATGTAGCAATGTAGTTAGATGTGTGTATGGAAAAATGAACTTCCCATCCTATGCATGTATGAAGAAAATGCAGTCCCTTGTCCCTTGAATGAACCTAGATGGATGTTTCAATGCTCTTATAATGCATTTGGATGCAACCTTAGGTGGTGATAGTATATGCTTAGAGCTTGGTGCTTTATTATGGTCACATAGCTTTGTATTTATATAATTCCCTTGGTTGAATTTTGTAATTGACAGCTAAAAGGTTGAACCATAAGAAACAAAAATGCCCAAAATAAAAAAGAGGCTCAAAAATAGAAATAAAAATACAAAGAGGTTGAGGGGTGCCAAGAGGGGATGAGGGTGCCTAGGCGCTAGCCTTATGGCTAGGCGCTGGTGTCCAGAAGTTAATAAAGATAAAGTAATGAAGATTATGACTAGGGATGTGGGGTGTGGAATACTACAAGAGGAAACCAAAAGAGACAGAAAAGAGGCTAAAGATAGATGTCAATGACTTGTTTTCTCACTTAGGAATCATATGAATAATAGTACGTGATTATAACCTAGAAATGTACCCAAGTACTGTGATTTAGTGTCTACATTTGTCCCCCACTTTAGGTTATTAAGTGAATACTCAAAAACATAAATTAGATAAGGGATGCATACCTTGATAACCATGTAGATCGATGGTGAGAGCATTTCGAGGAGACAAGAAAGAGCATGGAGTGATAAAAAAATAAGTGTGGAAGCTAAGTTAGGAAAGAGGAAGTGACCCTAGGGGTGAAAAGCGTAATGTGTGTATGTCATGTTGTACCTATGTTGTCATTATCATGCTTTCATGTGTTCGCTGATGAGATTGCTGCTTCTTCATAAAGACAGGACCTGAAAACCAGAAGAGAAAGCATAGTAGTCAAAGTCGTGCACATATGTGAAAAAGTATATCCAAGTACGTAAAAAACATGTAAAGGTATGTAAAATTGTTAAAAGGAACATGTGCACCTAATCTGTGATGAGTAAAAAGGATATAAAATGTTCTTGATCCATGTTGTAGGAGAAGTGAGTTTTTTAGGTGAAATCCCGTGCCAAGAATGAGTTATTTTGGGTGATCTCACACCAAGTGTGAGTTTTTTGGGTGATGTCGTGCCATATCAGAATAAGTGTTGAGTGAGAAAGGTCTAATTTTATTCTCCATCCCTGACTACTTCCTAACAAGTTTATACACCACTTACAGATGATGTGATCCTTGCTTTTTTCTAGTTCAATCAAATTCAATCTAAGTAGAAAAAGAAGAATGGAGATAGAATGCATTTGTGATTATTAGAGGACTGTGCCTATACATGTGAAAATTGTTTTATAGACTGCTGTGTACCATACTGATCTTAGAAAAATTATGTAACTGCCACCTAGTGATAGGCACCCAAGTTAGGTCATAGATTTCCCCTAGGTGCTTATGTTTTTATCTAGGCACTGACGTCATGTGTCTATGATGAGTTCCCAAGTCAAAATCTAATCCATTTCTATAATTAAAATACTGGTTTATTCTTGAACTGATGCATGTCTGAGAGATATTCCATTACGTACTATTGAATTGGGGTGACTGATTTACCTAATTTATTCGGACATCGTTTGGAGCTCCTAGATACGTTCGGTCAGAAGGATGTAGACCAGTGGAGATAACCGAGCGCTTATCTGAAACTGATGTCAACTGGTCAATATTGGACCAATCACACTGTGACACGTGGCTTGCCACCATTCATCGAATTCACTCGATTTGCCTATCCGGAGATGACAAGTGGACTACATGATGACCGAGTTAATTATTTCTATACCACATTATATGGGTCGAAATTTTATTATCTTGGTAAGTCCACTTTCCAAATGCCACACATGTATATGCCAAACTGCTATATATTAATGTTTATACATTATTATTAACTGGTCAATATTTGGACCAATTGCACTGTGACACGTGGCTTGCCAACACCCGTCGAATTCGCTTGATTTTCCTATCGGGAGACGACAAGTGGATTACATATGTGTATACATTAGTATTAAATCTAATGTTGATACATAAGTATTAAACTCTACTAACCGCCAAATTTCCATGTGGAGGACGAGTGAAGCGATGGTGGGGAGCAGGTTTAATGGCATGCGTGGTACAAAATCCATGTGGTGGTAGGGGGGCGGTTATGCTCCAACGTGGTCTTTGACCACTTTATATGCGTGGAAAGGCTATTTACAGCCTTAGGCATTATCTCCCACCGCCTAACATGTGGGATCTTATCCAAATGCGCCCCTTATGGGATTTTTATCCCTTAACAAATGCAGTCGTGCCAAACTTGGGATTTAATCCCATTAAAATGTGTAATCCACCCAAATGGGAAATTTTTTATCCCAATTTCTATGTATGGGTAAGGCTAATATTAGCCTAAGGATGATGTTAAGTCCATTATTTTTGGGCCCTAATTTTGTATAAATACGGAACCCATTTTATTGTAAACACACACACATTACACACAACTCAAGCTTATTATTTGTTAAGCTTGTTGTGGACACACACAAACTTGGAGAGAAGCTCATTCCAAGAGCGCTGGAGGCGAAGTCCGAGCCAAGAGGAGAATGAGAAATTGTTGTGTGAAGACCTAAATTATTTTAGGCATTATTATTTTGATTATTATTGACCTATTATTTGTTAGGCAATAATAAATGAAATATTTGTGGCTAGGAGTTATTCAAACTACCTAGACGGCCCATAGCGCCAAACCAATTACTTGCAAATCTTGGATTGTCAACCGGAGTGCTAGCATCGCATTGATAGCATCGAGAAGGCCGATCGAAGCCGAAGGAGATTGTACGCCAGAAAGGTGGAATTCGGGTGCTATTTTTCACCCTTGTCATCTGAAGGTCTGGTTATTCTTCTAAGCAAGTTTAAATAGTTTCCATTAGGTTTTCTTGTGAAAGTACTATTGTAACTTACAAGTTTTGACTAGTGGAACAGTTCGACCACGAACCCGGAGACGTAGGCAATTGCCGAACTCCGTAATCAATCTGTGTGCAATTTTCATTATTGTCTTGCATTATTTTAAATTGATTACTTAAAAGGAGTAAATTATCGGTGAATAATTAAAGCCTACAAGGGTCCGAGATCAGGTAGTAATAATCTGATTATTTTCGGATCATGTTTGGTATCAAAGCTGGTAAATCTGATTAACAGAGTGATTGCTTCAAGTTGGTGCAGTTAGTTCAATTTGTGTGAACAAGGTATAAGTGCACTATGGGCAAGATGTCTAAACAGGCAAAGCTTGAGGAAATTGAAGCTTATAATCACTAGATCCAGGAAGAGAATTCTCTCATACGATCAATGTATTCCTCCTTGGAAGAGGAGAATGCTCGTTTGAAATTAGAATTGCAAACCAAGGATGAGCTCTTGGCAAGGTTGCAGTGTGGTGATCAGAGGAAGGAAATACCTTCAACTTCAGATGTAGAGGCCATGACAGATGACTGCACTATAAGTTGCTCACCATGGGAATCTTCTTCTTCCTCCCATTCGGTTTCAGATTCAGGTAATGAAGTCTTTGGTTTGTTTGAAAAGCATACTAGAGGCATTGGATCCAAGTTACTAGATAAAATGGGATTTGATGGAAGAGGCCTTGGTAAAAATGTCCAAGTATTGCTAACCCAATATAGGTCGAGGATTGTCCTTGTTTTGTAGGTTTGGGTTATCCTAGTGTGGGAATGGAAATTGGAGAATGCTCCAAGAACGCTGATGGGAGACAAGCTTCCGAAAGCAAAGTGATTACCCCACTAGTCCTGCGAGAAGATTCTAAGAAGGAAAGTTGTGCTTCGTCGTCACAGGCAGGATGTGGTAAGAGAAATCAGCAAAGAGGTAATGAGATTCCACCTCCAGCTTCTTACCATAATCATAAACACAGTAAAACTTTTGATCCACTTTTTCAGCTTAAGAAGTATGGTTATAATTTTAAGAAGATGTGGAATTCTTTTCCATGTACTTTTTGTGGATTACTTAATCATTCAGTGGCCAGATGCTGGTAGAGAAGGACACTGATGAAGAAGTTGATGTCGTTCATCAAGAACAAGGCAAATCAGAAAGACCACTCTCGTCATGCAGAGTCGAGAAATGGCAGAAAGAGTTCCTCATCCCAGAAGAAGGAGATTAAGAGGAATTTGTGTGCTCATTGCCAGAGGAATGGGCATCGGGTGGAAAATTGCTGGAAACTACATCCATCTCGCCATAAGAGTAATGGCAAGCCAAAGATGGAATGGAGGCCTATTGTAAAGGCAAAGGAGGTTTTTACTTCACCACCAGTTGACAATTTGACCCAGGACCAGGTAATACCTAAAAGTGAAAGTCCTTTAAAACGGGTAAGTCAATAATTTTTCAATTATATGTTGCATAATTCAGATTGATGGATCGTATGCAGTATTAAGTTTGGAGATCAGATTTTGTGAGAAAATGTTGAGAGAAAGGTTTACAATACTCAGTGGATTTTCTTACTTAGAAAATTTGATTAATGCTCCAAATATATCTCCTAATCAGCGTGTGAGTACCTGTTACAGCTTGGATATAGGATTTGACTCATATAAAGCTTGGAGATTGATCTACCATTTGTGTAGATAGTAGAGTTTGTAGATATCAGCTTGGAACTTCATTCTGTGTAGAGGCATTGTGACCGTGCAGCAGAATGGTAGCTGAATCACCATTGGCATTGACATCAGGTTGGAACTTCATTCTGTGTAGAGGCATTGCGACCGTGCAGCAGAATGGTACCTGATATTGTATGTCAACAAGAGGAGCTCTAAAAGGATTAGCTCGGAACGTCATTCGGTGTCAAGGCATTGCAACCACACATATGAATGGTAGCTGATCAACAGACTTAGCATCATGCATTGGAGGCTTGAGGTCTTGAAAGAGGCTTAGCATCATGCATCGGAGGCATTGAGGTCTACAGAGACTTAACATAGAGCATCGGAGGCTCGAGATCTTGAAAGAGGCTTAGCATCATGCATCGGAGGCATTGAGGTCTACAGAGACTTAGCATCGTGCATCAGAGGCTCGAGGTCTTGAAAGAGGCTTAGCATCATGCATCGGAGGCGTTGAGGTCTATAGAGACTTAGCATCATGCATCGGAGCCTCGAGGTCTTGAAAGAGGCTTAGCATCATGCATCGGAGGCGTTGAGGTCTATAGAGACTTAGCATCATGCATCGGAGGCTCGAGGTCTTGAAAGAGGCTTAACATCATGCATTGGAGGCGTTGAGGTATGTAAAGGGATAAGGCATTGTCCATCACCGACATCAGATCGATCAAAGATCTACGTAACATGGAGTTCCTTCAAACCAGTTCAGATTCTGCAAAATCAACTCGAAACCAGGAGCTATGTTATAGAGTCAAAGAAGATCCTTGTTGTCAGATATCAAGAAGCTTAGCACCGCACAGAAGGAGCGTTGAGGTTTCATTCAGAAACTTAGCAACATAAAGCGGAGGCGTGGAGGTCTTCTTCGGCTATCAAAGTGGCGCAGCGGAAGCATCATGGGCCTATAACCCACAAGTCCTAGGATCGGAGCAAAGTTGTCAAAGTGAGAAGGTTGGAGGAGAAGACCCAAGGGTCTACTAAAGCATCACTTCTGAGGTGGCAGCAGAGTTTTCAGATTCAGAACAGTATGGAAGCTTTTTGGGACAAAAAGCTTTTCTGAGTGGGGAGGTGTGATCAGGGGATCATTTTTGAAAGCTCCCTAAACATCCCTAAATGGTTCCAGTGTAGAAGATCATCTCGAGAGCTTTCCAATGACTGTGAGAACGCGGCAAACGGACATCGGGAGCTCTAGATATGTTCGGTCAAAGTTCAGATAGCGGGAAAGTCAACTCTGGTCAACTGGTCAATATTTGGACCAATTGCACTGTGACACGTGGCTTGCCAACACCCATCAAATTCACTCGATTTGCCTATCAGTAGACGACAAGTGGATTACATATGTGTATACATTAGTATTAAATCTAATGTTGATACATAAGTATTAAACTCTACTAACCGCCAAATTTCCATGTGGAGGAGTGAAGCGGTGGTGGTGAGCAGGTTTAATGGCATGCGTGGTACCAAATCCACGTGGTGGTAGGGGGCCGGTTATGCTCCGACGTGGTCTTACCCAAATGTGGGATCTCCCACCGCCTAACATGTGGGATCTTACCCAAATGCGCCCCTTATGGGATTTTTATCCCTTAACAAATGCAGCCATGCCAAACTTGGGATTTAATCCCATTAAAACGTGTAATGCACCCAAATGGGAAATTTTTTATCCCAATTTCTATGTATGGGTAAGGCTAATATTAGGCTAAGGATGATGTTAAGTCCATTATTTTTGGGCCCTAATTTTGTATAAATAGGGAACCCATTTTATCGTAAACACACACATTACACACAACTCAAGCTTATTATTTGTTAAGCTTGTTGTGGACACACACAAACTCGGAGTGAAGCTCAATCCAAGAGCGCTGGAGGCGAAGTCCGAGCCAAGAGGAGAATGAGAAATTTTTGTGTGAAGACCTAAATTATTTAGGCATTGTATATTTTTATATTATTGACCTATTATTTGTTAGGCAATAATAAATGAAATATTTGTGGCTAGGAGTTATTCAAACTACCTAGTTGGCCCATAGCGCCACACCAAGTACTTGCAAATCCTGGATTGTCGACCAGAGTGCTAGCTTTGCATTGTTTGCGTCGGGAAGGCCGATCACAGCCGAAGGAGATTGTACGCCAGGAAGGTGGACGTCGGGTGCTATTTTTCACCCTTGTCTTCCGAAGAACTGGTGTACTGATAGGCAAGTAAAATTCCATTAGGTTTTCTTTTGAAAGTACTATTTTAACTTACAAGTTTTGACTAGTGGAATGGTTTGATCACGAACCCAAAGACGTAGGCAATTGCCGAACTCCGTAATCAATCTGTGTGCAATTGTCATTATTGTCTTGCATCATTTTAAATTGATTACTTAAAAGGAGTAAATTATCGGCAAATAATTAAAGCCTACAATGGTTTGAGATCAGGTAGTAATAATTTGATTATTTTCGGATCACATCATGAACAATGTTGCAAGAAAATCAAGTCCAAAGTGGCCAAAAGGATACAAGAAATGAACAAGTAAGACATATGGAAAAACCCACAAACAATGGCATATAATGGAAAATAAGAGAAAACGATGTATCAGAAAGCCATGTTGGTAAATAGTTCATACAAAGAAAACTCTGCACATGAAGCATCCGTTAGCATGTTAGAAAGATAACAAGTATACCTAAGCGTGTATGATCCGATATAGTAGTGTGCTAATAATAATATGAAGTAGTATATAAAATGAAAAAATAACACCTATAATGTGTAGGAATGTAGATGATCCCAAGAACCTCACCAAGACTGGTAAGAGGTACAATGCCAACCATACATGTTGCATGTAATGATCTATGTAAAGTATGCATTCACAACTAGAGAGAGAGTGAACGTGCATGTGTATATAGAAAAGATAATGACATACTATGTGTCCGTATAACATAGTAAGAAAAGTGTAACATGTGAGCATAAGGAGTATGTTGTGAATGTGAATGGAATGGAATGCAAAGTTAATGATAGGATGAGAATTCCCCTCGATCGAATGTGAATGAGTATGAGAGGAGGTTCAATATAAAATACCCCTTAGCAGTCAAGAATGAACCATAGAACAAGAGTGTTTCATCAGGAAATGGTTTGATTTGTGTGCTAGAAAGGTATGATAAATAAAGAATAAAGTGTGAAGAGTGTGAGTGAGCTTCATTTAAGATTTAGACCCTCAGCAATCGAGTATGAAATGTGGAACTATAGCTCATCATTGGTTAGTGACGATGTGTGAGAATGTGATGCCAGAGAGATGTGTTGTCAATGCACAGAGTGTAAAATGTGTCATGTGTAGGTTGTGAGGTTCATGGATGTAGTATGTCATCAACAGTCAATTGTGAACCTTAGAATGAGAGTGCTTCATAGGGTAATGAAGATACAAGAGTATCAAGATGTGTATGAAGTGTATGATTAACTAGATGAAAAGTGTAGAGCGGAAAAATAGAAGTGCAAGACACCTGATAATGCTAGGGGGGAAGAGTAAGCATGATGCCCCCTAAAGTGTATGATGTCGAAAAAAATCAAGTAACATCATCTACAAGATCATCATTGTCATGATCAAAGCCAAATGGAGATGTGTCAGAGACCTGGTAAGTAATAATATGTGGTTTATCATAGAAGGATACATTGCAGTGTAAGTTGTACATGTCCATTGCATACTCTTCATCAATGAAAGGTGGTAGTGGACATCCATGTGCATACCATCGAGTAATATTTTGGGAATATCCGAGAAATTTATCATTGCAAATAAAAATGTGGCTGAATGGCATGGGGAATAAAATATTGATATGATGAGAATTTACAGTGTCGCCTATATATTCAAGCCAATATTTCCCTAGTATAAGTGGATATGTGTGAGAAATGCATGCAAAAAATATTGATAGGTGGAAAACATGGAACCCATAAGCAGTAATAATATGAACATATCCATGGTGGAGATGAGGTCAATGAGGTGGAGATCATCCAGTGTGAACCCAATCCGATTCAATCCGTCATGTGTGTAAACAATATTAGAACTAACAGGATCGAATGGAATGTGTGGCCAGTAAGAATTATTCATGAAAAGAGGGCATGTGAAAGGATGAAGCACATATGTAGGTTTCTCATGAGAGGATGAGGAAGGTGAAACGACGTCCAGTGTATGAAGAGACCCCTGATAAAGTACCATATCATTACTAGAAGGAGTCAGTTGTTTGAATTTATATTCACTAGAGCCAATAGCAATGAAAGTATCATTGAAATATGACTCATCTATCTCGAGAGGAATAAAAACAAGATTGCATAATTTTTCATCATTAAGCTCAATGATATCAACCTCATCATTAGAATAATCAGTTTTTTAATTTTCATGGTAGATAACAACATCAAGGATATTGGTAGGAGGTGAGCTAAATGTAGGAGCGAGAGGAGTTTAAATGAGAGAAGCAATGGTTTTTATTGGAGCAGATACGGTAGGTGAAATGATATCGGTAGTGTGAGTGGAAATGGATGGCATGTTGGTAGAGGTGGAAGAAGGATGTAAAGCACTAGAATGACCAATTTCATATATATCAATATTTCCATATGGAATAGGCTATGATGGAGGAATAGGCATAGCAGTAACGAGATATATGCAGAAGAACTTAAATGGATCAGGGTCGGATGTAATGGTATGTTCATAACCATCATGTAATAATTTAATGCATTGATCAACACTAGATGGGATAACATGCATTGCATGAATCCAAGGTCTACCCAATAAGAGATTGAACTAGAATGAGGCATAAATAATGAAGAATATTATACGAACAATATTAGGCCTAACTTGTACAGGTAATGCGATAGTTCCTAAGCATGTGCGAGTAGTAAAGTCACAACCAAGAATGAGAATGGAATTCTTATTAATTAGATTATCCATACTACCAATTTTCTTGAGGAGTGAGTGAGCATATACATCAATGGTGGATCTATTGTCAATGAGTACACTCTTGATATAAGTGGTACCAATGATAACATTGATAAGAAAAGGTTCACATGGATTTTTAATAGCATATGGCAAGATGTCATCATCACTAAATGATATAGCACATTGTAGATTTTTGAGAGACTGAATGATATGTGTGAAGGCTACCGATGAATCAGTACTTTCAATATGGATAAAGAAAATGGTGGCCTCTAATGTATGATGAAAATAGGGGGAATTAGGCAATAAATCATAGAGAGAAGTTTTAGTCGATGTATTCTTAAGTTTTTCTATAATTTCATAACCCGATAGTTGGATCAACCCTAAGCATAATAAATCAGCGAGAATGTTGAGCATGAAATTTCATAAAATCAACAGTAGTAGTGACTATACTCGAAACCTTAGTACAAGTCAAAGAAGGATAGGAGGAATGATTGATGACTTGAGAAGAAATTTGTTGATACATGCTCAGAAGGAATGGTTTGAATCCTTGGGTTCACCAAATGATTTAACAAATATTGAAATTTGTAAAACCCTAATTACAGAGTAACATATGATAAATAAGAAATAAAGTATAGATCTGACCTAAGAAATAAGAAAATGGAAATTAAAGCCCTAAGTGCAAAAGAGGGAATAAGAGACTTAGTTGATTTCACACTAAATCTTGAAGTGTGCTGGGATGGAAGACTGATGAAATAGGAAGGAAGATTGTCACAACTGCATATAAAAAATTACAAAATTGTCAAAATAAGTTGGACCAGGGTGCCTCGATTGGGTTATGGGTTCTTGGGCACTGGAGACTACTTCTGGGCACCCGTAATTGTGAAAAACCTCAGAAACAGATTTTTGTAGTATCATAAGATGTTCACTTATCTTTTCTGTTTGTTGCCGATATGTCATTGTATGATTGCAAATTTCTCCCGTAACCTGCAAAACAAATGACCTCCTGCAAAACCCAAAACACATCAAATTCTAAAAATAAAAATATGCTAATGGAGAGTCAGACTGACCCCGATGGTCATCCGATAGAGTGAACTTATGACTGAGCATTGCAATACATCTTAGATTCAATGTAGTTCTGTGTGTTTTTGTGTAGAATCATGCTATATGAATATCTTATTGAAGATGCTCCGAACAACAACCAATAGCTAGATGTAGCAATATAGATAGATGTGTGTATGGAGAAATGAACTTCCCCTCCTATGCATGTATGCAGAAAATGAAATCCCTGGTCCCTTGAATGAAGCTAGATGGATGCTTTGAGGCTCTTAGAATGCCTTTGGATGTAACCTTAGGTGGTGATAGTAGATGCTTATAGCTTGTTCCTTTATTATGGTCACATAGTTTTTTTATTTATATGATTCCCTTGTTTGAATTTCATAATTAAAAAATTAAAGGATGACCCATAAGAAAACAAGATGCCCAAAAGATAAAAGAGGCCCAAAAGGGGTGAGAAATATACAAAGAGGTTGGGGGCACTGAGAGGGGACGAGGGTACTAGGGTGCTGACATCTTGGTTGGGCGCTGGTTTCTAGAGCCAAAAAATTATAAAGCAATGAAATTCCAACTAAGTAGTGAGGCAGGAAAGACCACAAAGAAATCAAGAGAGAAAGAAAAGAGGCCAAAGATAGATGTCAATTACTACTTTTCTCACTTAGGAAGAATATGAATAAAAGTATGTGATTAGGACCTATAAATGTACCCAAGTGCTTGATTTTGTGTCTACAAATTTAACTTTATGACCACACTCCTTTTGCAATTTTAAGGTTTTTAGTTTTAAAAACTAGGGTTTAAATGTTTTTGTTTCTATCCTTTGTCCCACCTCTCTAGCTTACCCCCAATACTTGATTCAAAATATTAATAAATTAAACCCTCTCACCCCCTCATGTCTATTGGTATATTGAGTTTTCTTTTATCAAATTTAATCACCTCAATATGAATGAATGTGCTAGGATATTGCCTAGCTAATGAAACCCCTATGGTTGGTTTCTTCCACTAGATGATTTGCCCCTTTGTGAGATAGGGATCCAAATCAAGGAATTATTGACTATAACATCTATTGTTTTAGCTTCAATAAAAGGTCCAATTAACTTTGTATGTGACCGTTTCACTTGTTGTACATCTCCCTAATCTATATCCTCTATGAATTGAACATCTTGGTTGAGTATTAGATCCTTTGTGATTGGATTATACATTCTATAAGCTTTAGATTTTTTACTATACCTAATGAAAATGAATTTTTCTCTTGTGTCATCTCACTTTGATCTTCTTTTCTTGGACACATTTGAGAATTTCACACACCCAAAAACTCTTAAGTTCTAAAGATGTGGTCTCCTTCCACTACATGCAACTTGAGGTATCATGTTTCGAACAATTTTAGTAGGACATTTACTAAAAAATGGACTATTGTTCGAATTGCTTCATCCAGATACTCCTCAAACAATCCTTTGGTTTTAATCATACTGCTTTTATGCATGTCAGAGTAAACTAAGCTAATGGAATGGATTTAGCACCAAGTAAATCCTAGCTTAGTTCATTTAAAAAAATACATCAAGATTGAGCTTAAAAGGAAAAGCTTAGTTAAATTTCACAAAATATAAATATGTAACTAAATGTAAATCTCCCATTTGATGTTTGGACGTGCTCTGATATGTAGATATTTTTCTTATGTGATCTTATGTGAGCCATACGCAAATTACACATGATCAAATGTTTTTACTAAAGTGGATCAGATCTCATCAATATGGCTTAAGTGCCATTTTAAATCTTTTCCCACTAACTTTAGAAAAAGGGGGATTTTCTCAATTTACGTAAGCTTTCTTGTGAAGGAAATTCTCTCTTGAGATATATGATGTCTTACGAGGATAAGGTGTCAGGAATGATAAGGTGTAATCGGTTTCTTATATGGTTTTTCAATTTGGGAGAAGCTTGCAACCTAGCGAATGTGGGTTAAAGTGAATACAAAATTAGAAGAGGATAAACGTGATTAGAAGAGATTAGTTAGATATTAGTACCTTATGGGATTTTAGGAAGGTTTAATTAATAAATTGAGATTGATTAATAGGTCAAGTTTAGCTTATAAAATCCATTTGGAGATGATTTGGAGGGACATTAGTGGAATTTGAGAGGTTTAATAGGGGGATTTAATAATAAAAGGGTTTATTAATTAAATATGATATTGTGGGTGGGTTATTAATTAATAATGGTTAATTAATTAATAAAAATATAATTTTAACTAAGGAAGAGACGCTAATTTCCATCCAAGATGAGAAAAATGCCAGTTAACTAACAAAATATCATTAGTTAACCAAGAAGATGAGGAATATTAGCTAATTAGTGAGAAATATTAATTTTAATGGAATAACAGGAAAGAAGACAATTAGTGTAATTTTAGTATAAAAATTGTGTAGTTGAAATTAGGTGTCTACATTTTCCCCTCTTTGATGTGGTGTACCCCGAGCAATGTCATTTCAAAGATAATAGACAATTGTTTTTGTATGGGTAGAAGAAAAATTAGTGTGATGGATGATGCCCCCTTGAGTGTCGATGGGGTGATATAAGAGGTCGATTAACACTCAAAAAGAAGAGAAAAATGACCATGGTAGAAGAAAATGCCATCGTGGAGGCTAGTAGGCCATTGTGGTCATTGAAACAATCACAATGATGCATATATAAGGGATGTGAAGGGTAGAAACAAGTCATTTTCACCTCTCATTTGGTATAATAGAGATATGGACAATTGCAATGAGTAGCTATGACTTACTTAGAGTTTTTGCATTGTGTTGAGAGAATTTGGGAGTACTAGAAGATGCACACCCACAAGGAGCAAGTAGGTGATGTTGTGTTCTACATTTTTCATTTTTTTATGTTTTTTAATTTGAGTGCATTTAATAGACCAAAATGTAATGTGTGCGAGGCCATTAAAACTAGCCTAGGTCAATTTTAGTGACCTTATAAGATTTTTAGCGGTCTCAATCAGGGTGTAGCGAGTCGTATCAACCTTGTTGAATGAAATGACCTCATTACAACTAGTAACGATGTCACATCCAACAATGTCTCTATGAACTATAATTCCCTTGTTATTTATTATTGTTTTTACATAATTTTAGTGGCCTTCATGTATGTTGTAACAGCCTTGACCAATGTTAGTGGCCTTGAAGCCATTAACAATGTCCTTGTTGTGTTTTAGCGAATTTGCACCTTTGCGTAAGGACCTTGCCAAAAAGTGTATTCTATTGAATTTTTTAAGTGTTTTGATGAAAATGGATAATTCTGACATGCATTTTTATCATCTTTGAGTGATTAAAAGAGTTTTTGGGTGTCATTCAGATCCATGAGTGTCATTCACATTCCTCGGGGGTTCTAGAGGTCTTCCATATATATGATTGGTATCTTATAGATGATCTAGGTTTATTCTGTATGGATTTTTCTCTTACAATCTGTTGGTACCCAGATTTGATCTCCTTTAAAGGCTAAGGAGCATCATGGATTTGAAAATACACTCAGTGGGAGATACATGATTATGTATGTCATTTTGTAGCTAGGGAAGCAATCTATCTGACTTTTTAGCACTCAGGATTTAAAGAAGTGGGTAGCACCTTAAAAGGATTTGATCTTATCCTAACTATTTTAGGTTGTGCCTTTCAACCAAGGTAAGAGAACCTATTTTGTAACCTCTTTATTGAAGGAGACGCAGATACCTTTCTTTTACACAAATTTTATAAAGAAAAGCTTGGGAAAATATGATCAGCACACCAAATCTGACTCTCATGAGTTGTCACTTCCAGATTATGGAGGTATTTTCAATACAAGGCAAAGGTTACTAAAGACATTAAGAGATCCTGATTGTTCTGCATAGTTTTGCAAGTATATTTTGTTCCTTTGTTGATACACATGGTAAACAGGGGTAGTTCAGGGTGGATCAATGGTTTTTAAATGATTTTGGTGGGAGATGAAGTAGGATAAAGTTGATTATACCAGATCTTTCGAGGGACTTCACAATAATGAACAACTTCACAACCAAAAAACTTTAGAACAGTCAAGATGTTCCTTCAACAAGAAGGTGTGCTTCAATGGAGGCCTAGATCAACACGTTTTCACATAATCTTTGAGACTCCAACAAGAAGTCTCAAATTAGAAGACGCAATTAAACACTAAATTTTCTAATTAATCATGGCTAAGGTACACCTGAAGACTTACAGAAAATATTTATCAACAAATGACAGTGAATTGATTTTAAATTTGTTTATTTCATCCAAGATGAAGTCTCTTCTTGAAATGAAATTGCAAATACCATTAGACTATCACAGGGAAAAGATCCTATGTGATTTCACAAAATTTTCAGTATAAGATTGCAATAGGAACGAAATAAATTATTTATAGACATTCTGAAAATAAAGCAGACACAAAATTGCTAGAGATCAGACACAAATTAATTCCAAAATTGCTTAGATTCATCAGTAGGGGAAATTTTCTAGAGAAATATCAGTGCTTTTTAATGGCTATACATTTGCAACCAACTTGACATGACAGAAAATCTAACATAGAAGAAAATAACAGGTAATCTCGGCTTTGGCCTCTCGGGAAGATGGCTTTCTCAAGAATACATACTCTGACCATTTGCAACAGTAATCTCATTGCATTTATAATACATCCTTTACATCTAATTTCCCCCCAAAATAGGAATATTTGAAGCACATTTGTTGCACATATCGGATCATGATTTGCAGAAAGTGAAATTTAATAGATTCAAAAAAATGTTGCTAGGTGTTTTCAAAAATATTTGCATCATTGTTCTAACTAGAGGAATATTCTCCACCCTTGGCGCCTATAGCACCTTTTCCCCTCAAAAGAGAAGAATATTCTAGGGACATTTTCTTGTTACCAATTTGTTTAAAACAGAGACATTTAAAAAATTTAGATCCGAAATCTGCCAGGTGGACCAATTATGAACTGATCACATCTTTGGGACCCTCAAATAATGACTAGGATGCCATGCCATAACTTTTTGGGAGTCCTTCTAATCATTATGATTCTGTCATGTGATAAATCCCCTTTTTAATCATTATTTAGAGCCTCTACGTAGCTGGACTTGACAGGTCATCCCTTTTTGCTCTCGAGGCAATGCCTTTTTCACACTTTACGCCCGCACTTTCATCATTTCATCCTTTTTCCCTCCCTTTCCTCTAAAATTTTAGTCTGTAACTTCGAGATCTGGTGTTTTGCATTTTTGCATGAGCTCGAGGAAAAATTCACTTCAAGAGTACTTCAAATTTACAAATTGAGCTCCCAAATTGATTCAATTAAACTTTGCAAACCAAAATGACACAAATTTGCCAAAAAATTGATGAAGAATGATCTAAAAAATGCATCTTTAAACATCTTGAAACTTCAATGGGAGAAAAATAAAATGAAATGCATAGCTATCATTGATCTTTACTTTCAACTTTTAATCTGAGCCTTCCACATGGAAAAATGTGATTGGAAACGGGCCTGAGGGCACTTTTTGACATTTTATAACTTTTGGAAAAAAGTAAAAATGTTGACATTTTCCTCCACCCCTCCACCCTCAGAAAATGGGCTTGACATGTGCCCCAAAGTGGGTGCCAGAGAAACCGCGGATTGATTTTGCTATGTCACCTCATTTTGGCAAAAAGGAAAATTTTCCAAATTTTCCCTGTAGCTCCGTCCTTCCACCTTTAGCTTCTGATGTGGGTTCTAGCAGACCTACATTACAAATTACAATTTTATCCCTTTTTTACAAAAGGAAAAAAACCTTAAATGACCCCGAAGCTCTATTTCTCCATTTCCCCACATGCTACGTGTCTCAATGACACATTTTGAGATGGTCCTGAAAAGTAGAGATCCCAAATATGCACGGTCCCTCCACGTGTCCCAGGCCCTTTAGAAAGTTGCTTGAAAATTCGAAGTATGGGAAGGCTTGGCGGAAGCCTCCACATGTCTTTATGGCACAACTTCAAGATGGTTCTCAAGAGCGGAGACCTTGAGGAAGTGCGGGCTCACCACGTGGACATGTTTTTGGGTTGAAGTGAGCCTTAGAATTTTGAAAGTGCCCCACAGAGCTGCATCCAACCAGAAAGGGCCATGTTTTACTTGATGCCGAGAAGTGATTTTGACTGGGAAACTTCACCCATCAAATTGTAAAATGTAGGAGAACCACCATTTGAGCCCAGGGAGACAGAAAACATAACAGAGGCTAGAAACTGAGGAATTTCAATGAAAAATGGGGCAAGACTAATTTGAGCAGCAACACAGGCTTTGACTCGGGGATGGGAACTCCCTGTGAGTGCCACAAGAAAAAATAGCAGACCAAGTTCCAAGAACAGACTAAGTACCAAAAACATACCATTGGGCAACAAAGTCAAAGAATAAGCTAGCATAGCAGAACAACCACAACCATCCTCCAAAAAATGAATCAAGAAACCAGCAAAACTAGGTCTTATACCTTGATTTCGAGCAATTAATCAAGGAAATTCTTCAAATACTTGCCATTAACAAGAAATTCAAGTAGTTCCCTATCTAGGTCTTTTAGGAAGAAGGTATTTTCACCAATTCAAATATCAATTGAATAAGCGCCCATCCATAATGCATCAAATTTACCATACTTACCCTTATCTTCATGCCTACCATCCTATAAAAGCACAAGATCCCCAATGCTGAAAGCTCTGGGTGTCATCTTTTTGTGAAATAGCCTCTTCAAATTTTCTCTGAACTTCACATGCTGTTGATGGGATGCCCTTCTCTCTTCATCCATCTCAATAATCTAATTGATTTGAGCATCATATGAACTAACTTCTTGGTCTTCAATCTGTTGAACAAATTGAAATGAAGACAATTGTAAATGGAGGGGTAGTAGAGCTTAAAGTCCATATACCAATTCAAAAGGGCTTTTACCAGTAGCTATTTTGACAGTGATTCTATCATCCCAAATAGTAAACTTCAGTTGGTCACCCCACTTTCTTTTGTTCAGCTCCAAGGTTCTTCTAATGATCTTTAGAAAAATTTTATTACTGGACTCAGCTTGTCCATTTCCTTGGGGATTGTAGTTAGAAGCATATGTCAAATTTATCCCATACTCTTTGCACATTACCACCAAAGGTTTGGCTTTGATACTCATGGCATTATCAACAATAATTTTAGTTGGCACTCCAAATTTGTATATGATTTGATTCAACATGAAGTCCATGATCACATGATGTGTTGCCTTCTTCGTGCAGATTGCTTCTACCCACTTAGTGAAATAATCAGTGGCTACAAGGAACCATCTATGACCAACACTAGAAGGATCAAAAACCCCAATAAAATCCATTCCCCATTGTCTGAATGGGGATTCAATTGGTATAGGCTGCAAAGGATGGGAGCTTGAAGCTTTCATTCTTCCATAAAAACACTGGCAACTTTCACATCTCCTCACCAATAGAGTCATATCCTTGAAGAGAGTTGGCCACCAATAACCAGCCCTCAAGATTTTATGTGTTGTAACTCTCCCAGCAAAATGTCCCCCACAGACCCCTCCATGGAGATCAGCAATTATTTTGGCAGCCTCATTTTTAGTAATGCATCTCAAGAGCACTCCCTCAGGGTTCTTCCAAGATAACCCAAAATCAGTAATGACATATTTCTAAGAGGCTAAATTAAGAGATATTTTTTTATTTTTACTCTGATTTTTAGGGAAACATAGATGTCTGAGATAAAATATTATATCTTTGTACCATTCATAACTTACAAAAAATTCAAGGATATCCACCCTTTCTCCTTCTACTTCATTTACCTCAATAGTTTGTAGGTTTCTCTCAGCCATAATCTTAGATAGACCCAAACCTCTTACCAATTTCGTGGTTTGGATATCCATGTCATACTCCTACAACTTGTTCACCCATCTACATCTTTTGCTTGAGACCTCCATCTCTGATAAGATGCCTTTCACCATGGTGTGGGGAACATAAGCAACAAATTTAGAATTCAAGATGTAGGGTTTGAAAAACTTTGTTTCTTTCACTAAGGAAAACTCCTACTTCTCCATGATGGTGTATTTTAACTTAGCTCCTTGCAATGCCTTACTAAAAAAGGCAATTGGTCTCTAAGCCCCTTCACCATCCTTCTATAAATAAATAGAGGAAATGTTGTTTTCTAAAGCAAAATAAAATACTTGAAAAGGTTTCTTGTAATTTGGGGCTGCCAAAAAAGGCACATGCTTTAGTGCTTTTTTTATCCCATCAAAATCCTGAATCGTTGCTTCTTCCCACTTGATAATCTGGTCTTTCTTTAACATGCAAGTGATGGGGAGATTCAACTCAACAAATTTAGACACAATTCTTCTAATGAAATTGATCTTCCCAAAGAAGGACTGGATTCCCTTCTTGGTTCTCAGAATTGGAACCTTACTAACAGCCTCTACCCTTTCGAGATCAATCATGACACCATCCTTTGATACAATATGACCAAGTAACTTGGCCTTTTGCACTCCAAAATGGAACTTCTTTGGATTGAGTGAAATTCCACACTCTCTGCACCTTATTAGCATTTTTTCCAAGTGCTGAAAGTGATCACTTCTCTTTCTGGAAAACACAGTCACATCATCTTGGCAAACAACAATAAAATCATTAATGTAACAAGAAAAAGAAACATCCATTACTCTTTGGCAGGTAGCTCTAGCATTCATCAAACCAAATGGAATCCTGACATAAACATATGTGCCCCATGGAGTGGTAAAGGAAGTCTTTATTCTTTTTGACTCCTTCAAAATAACTTGATTGTATCCAGAGAAACCATTCAAAGTAGAAAGCAACTTAGATCCAGTCACTAATTGCAACATACTTTCCATGTTTGGCAGAGGATAATTATCTTTCATTGATGCCCTGTTCAGATTTGTAAAATCCACACATAGCCTAATATCACCATTCTTGTTTCTAATTGGCACTAAGTTTGCAACCCAAGAAGAATACCTTGTTGGCTGAATGATCCCTCTACCTTTTAGCTTCTTCAATTCATCTTGCATTTTCATGGAGATGAGTGGATTAATTAGCCTCTTCTTTTTTCTAAATGGTCTTGAATTAGATTCCAAAGGAATCTCATGTTGAAACAAGTCCTTTCTGTATGCGTTTATTTCAAAATAGGACCAAACAAGGTAGTCCTGATATTTCTTTAACAATTGGACATAGGATTGTTTCTCTTCTTTGTTCAGATTGCTTCCCAACCAGATATTCCTTGGTTTTTCCTTTGTGCCAAGGTCATGCTCTTCAACATCCCTTGATGCTGCTACATGTTTGTTAATAATGCAATTAGCATTATCAAAATTTGATTCAAGAGAAACCAGCCCTCTAGGAATGGTATTAGTTTTCAATTAGATGATATCTTTTCCAAACAAAGTTTCTTTTCCTTCTGCTGCACACACCATTGGCTCCCAATTAATACACTGATTAGAAAACTCTCCTTTGTTCTGTATAAACCGTTTCACCTGGGCATCATCATCAAATACTTGCCAATTTTTTACATTGTCAGGGATAGATGGCCTTGTTGGTACTTCAACATTATATTCACAATTGGGGGACATTGAACAAACATCAAACCAAGATCCCAAGACTGAAAGCTGTTCTACAACAACATTGAACTTTCTATCATGATGCACAATATTAAATGATTCAAACATTTCAATCAAATCACAAACTCCATGCTTGTATTGTTTCATTCTCTAATTTTTAGTAGCATACAATTTTCTAATTTTTTTGACAATCATTTATGAGTCTCCTTTAACAATGATATCTTTAATATGATACTTTCAATCAATTCTCAAACCTAATAATAATGCTTCATACTCAACAATGTTATTATTGCATTGAAAGTTAAAGTTTGAAAGAAAATACAAACTCTTATTAGCTTGGGGAGATCAGAACAATGCCGGTACCATTTCCAAAATTGGAACACCTAGAATTCTTAGTTAACACCTAGTCACGCTGGCACATCACTCAGCCTAGGATGAGCACTCACCCGAAGCACACAAAGGTACCAGGTCCCTCCTAAGTGTTGCAGTAGCAGAATGGTAGCATGATAAAGCAGTAAATATATATTTTAGAAACTAATCCATCAATTCATTATTATACTGAACTAGATCTATAAGCACTTAAATGTAAATCATCATGATAATAATAATATATGTTGACAAAACATATCAGACACTGTTGTTGGGCCAATATTCTTTATATATTCATCGTACCAATAGTACAAAAGCTTCATACAATACCAGACATGCATGCATGGATCTGTTACAATTATCCAGTCTCATGTACTCATGTATCTCTCATCCTTCAAAGCATGTGTCTCTATATATCTCTTACTAAGTAATTCATTACATATATATAGGGTGGGGAACTAGCCCTTCACCACTTAACTCTACCAGAAATAGGTCGCATGCTAATAACAGCCACACACCTTTTACAACTATAGCCATACATGCAAGTATGCTATCTATAGATCGCTGATAGTTAACTATAGTGGTGGATCTATCCTTAGCTTATGCCCATGCAAGAGTGATTTGACATACTCTTTAAAAATCTCCATGAAGAGTGGTGCGCAAGTCTCAGCATCGCTTTGTGTGCTCCACACGCCAATCTCTAAGAATAGACATGATCTATAAAATAGGCTAAGTCCTGAAATTCTGACTCTACACCTCTGCATGTGACACCTTCTTATACCTTCACTCCTTTGCTCCTATGTTGTTCTTCCACGCGAACTCTATGTGCAAGTTCAACTAAGTTTTTTCTCTGATCAACATTACCCCACAATAATCTCATTTTCACCCCAACAATGGCCATGTCCAAAACTTACACAAAGAATGGATAAATAAAGAATGGTTGAAATAAAGAAATTTGAATAAGGTATATGCAACTAACAAAACTATTCAAGCCTTAGGCCCCTTTTTTTCATCCTGAAGTAGTAAATCTGGATATTCTTCTTTTATATATGCTTTTAGGTTCTCCCACTCCATTAACACCGCTCCTACCATCTCAGGAATGTCCACAATGATGGACTGCAGCTCTTCCATAGTGATTTTTCCTTGCTCATTTTGTATCACAAGCAATTACACTTGACATAGAGGTTTACACCCCCTCCAATACATCCATATTTTTAGCAAAGAGCTTTCTAAGCTCATCTAACCTCTCTTTATGCGGTGCTTGTGTTGTAGCCAGTGTCTCATGCTTTTTCTTCACCAGGAGTAATCATTCAGCGTGGCCTAGGGTAGCATCCTTCATAGCCTTGTGTACTTCATTTTCCTCCTCCAATGTTTTTACCATGATCAGCACATCTGGGGCTGTGCATATCATTAGCGCATGATTGGCTTTCTTTAGTTCATCGCAGGTGGCTTGTAGTAGGCCTTCATAAGTAGCAATCTTCCTTGCTACTGCAACCTGTGCTTTCTCTACCTTTTCCTCGGGGTCCTTGGGCTGTGTTGATACACGCACCTTTTCATCCTCCAACACTAATGTTATCATTGTCTTTACATAGTGCATTGTAGAAGGAAATTCTTTTGGCACTTGGGATTCCAAATGTGGGTGTACCTTGAGGACATCATCTCTAATTTCCTCCACCATATTAACAAAAGTGTCATATTTTCTCTTGATCAAATCATTTTCCTGTACTAGGCGTGCTATCTCCACATCCTTGGCTTTCAATTTCTCCGTCAATGCCTTAATGGTAGTAGATTTATAAATGTTTCTTCTTGCTACTTCAGCAGATATCTTTACAAGAGCATTGCTTACCTACTCGTCTGACATCACTGTTGGATTAATTGTCATGTGCCTTATTTCAGGTGCCTTCTTCAATCATCTTAATGCGCATGATTCTTCACCGAAATCAAAGTCTGGTTCATCCATATGCATGTGCATTGACCATGAAATATGTTTCCTTGTGCTCAGAGTCGCCTTGTCCTCATCCATGAGTGCCCATCTGAATAGATCCTTCTACTCGATGGTGCTCTAAAACTGAGCGTGAATAATCAACTTTGGGTCTTCTGCATACCCCATGGTATGTGCCTTGGCATCCTCCCCTATTTGATGGGATCTGGGCCCTCTGGGAATGGCTGCATCAAGGTTAGAAATAATAAATGTATCCTCACCCTTGTCCTGTGTAGCCTCTGATTGTTCCCCTTCTTATCCTTCCATTTTCTCCTCCTTGTGTTGAGGCTCTTCTTCTATTGGAGCTGAAGGTGCCTTCTCCTCAAATTCTTCTACTTCCTTGCTTAGCCTGAGTTTTCTTCTTTTCTTCTCCTCTGGCTCCTTCACTTGCTGGGTTTCTCCTTATGCCCTTGTGTGCTTAAATACCTTCTTAAACCTTTGGTCACCTTGCTCCTCCCTCGTAACTCCTTCTCCCTAGGAATTTGTCACGCGCTCCTTCTCTTGGCCAGATGGTTGCTTCCTCCTTCACACCAAGCCGCCACTATCCTTGTGTTCTTCATCCTCTTCCTCATCATATTGCTTGGGTTTAGAGGGCCTAGGTGCCGAAATGTTCTCCATAGTATGCTTCCCCTTCGGTGGCCCTGGAAGTGCGAATTTTTTTTCCACATACTTGTTATTCTCCATTTTGGGCTTAAGTTGGAGGTATATCAATGTGGCCCCAATATCTGTAATGGCTAGTGTTTCTAGCTTAGTGCTCAAAATCTCTTGAGATATTATTTTCATTGTACGCATTCCTCCTTGGATATCCATACGTCTTCCGTAGGGTGTCGTATTCACAATCCACCTTGTCTGCATTAAACACTAACCTTCGTGTGTCGGTGAACTGATGAACTGAAGCTTGGAAGTATTATGCGGGAAATGTGTAAGGTAGTTTGCACCAGGGGATCCATGACCCATCTACCATTGGAAAGCACACAATATAGAAATGCTGGTAGATTGCAAACTATACGTGCTTCCATAGAGCCGAAAGGAAATCCTTGGGTATACACCATTCCTCTCCAAACGCTGTGTGGAGCCTATCATACCACATGTCTGCTCACTCCTTTACCTCATCTGTCATTGACCCCTTACATAGATACTTGTGATTCATGGGGTATTCCCATATATTCTCTTTTGGGCCATCTGGTACCCCAATCTCCATGAAGACTAAACTGAGTAAGACACAGCTAAAACTTATCTTATTTCATGTCCATGCTTCCTCTACTATCTGCTCTGCAATGAAGCCGATAATGTTATAAGTGGTTCCTTCTGACATGTGTTTTGCCACATGCGGCCACATAGAGTTAACTTGTGACCAACGTTCTTGGTCATTCAATTTTGTAATTAGGTGTGCTATTGCCTGTACCACTGGATAATTTTTTAGTTTATCAATGTCCATTCCGCGCGGTCCTTTCTGATAGCCTAGTGCTTTCTGTGTCTCTAAGATGGCACTTTTGTCAGCTAGGTTAGTCTTAATATCTTCACATGTTGCCCTTAATCTAGTTACTATGGTAATAAGAATGGGTGTCAATATTACCCTCCGTCCTACAAAATAGAAAAATTCCTCATGGAATCGGCTCATCAGCCATCTATACAATGGTGCATGCTTTCCAAAGTATGGGAGATCATACAGCTAGTAGACACCATTCCCTTTCAGTAGCCTTTCCCCAGCATCATCATATATTGGCATGCCATCCTTAGTTCACCTGTTCATTCGGGAAGTGAGCAAGTCGTCTAATTTCTTCTGGTTTTCATTGGTTCGGTGATTATATTCACTTATCTTACTCTGTCGTATGTGGGTATCCCATTCCTGGCCCACAATTACTTCCTCAGGGTACTGCATTTCTAAAAAATTACTTTTTGAGGCCATCTCTTCCTCTTCTTCTACTACTACCTTCTTCTTTTCTTTTACCGGTGTTGCTTTCTTCTTTGGTGCCATTCTTCTCTTTTGGTTTTGTTTTCTACACCATTTTCTATAAGTTTTTAGTAGTTTTCTTCAAACCCTACCTTGATTCAACCATTCCCTAATTTTTAATCATGAAATCATGCACCCTAGCTCTGTTATGTTACTCTACTTCATTTCAAACCCTTTTCCTAGGGGATTCAAGCCCTTCCAATAAACAGATCTATCTTTTGTGCCTGGTTCACTTGCTTCGTACCTTGAATCGCTTTACTTAGCTCTTCACATGTAGGCTCTTTGTCGAATTCTCGTAGTCGCAAGGGTAAAAATGAAATCACATCCCTTCCGTATATAGATTTCCACTTTTCACTACATTAATTACTCCTCCACCTACAAAATTCTCCTCATTTATTACCCATTTTTATCATTTCCGCGTGGTATACCTTCCGCACCAAATGTTATAACCTTCTAGCGTGCCTTTTTACCCTTTGTTACAGACTTCTCTTCAGTGTGCTCTAGCGCCTGAGTACCTCATCACTGCACCATCTCCTGGTAGTTACCATGGCCGCCGCTTACCTCGCATTATACGTTCCATCATCCATCTTCATCCTTTCTTATCTTGAGAAGCAATCTTTTGTCAGTTACCCTTAGCAACCTTCTTTCTCAACACCCACAACATGAAATCTTTGCATCATATACCTGAGAGTCACCAACAATCCACCCCACATAAAAAGGATGTGCAGTCCTCTGTGCATCAACATGCTTCATATTGTAGTTAGCTTCATGTGTGCAAGTGCGCTTATTACACAAACAAGAGCTAAATTGACAAAGCATAGCGATGATGAAAGAAACACATTAAGGAAATGCAGAAAGGGAAACCTAATTTATCTGGCAATACTGCCTTATTACAAACACCAAGAAGACTTATTTATAGTAGGGCTTCAACCTACTCCCGTTAAAGTAACCAGGAAACCTTGTGCCATCAATTGTGTCTAATTGGCAAGTACCTGACTCAAGTATATGAGTGATAACATACGGCCCCAACCAATGCACCTTGAGCTTTCCTGGATGGCGCAAAAAATTGGAGTCGTACAGAAGTACCATTTGTCCTACCACAAGTTTCTTATCCCTAATGTTCCAATCATGCCATGCCTTTTGGCTCACTTTCTCATGTTTTTGACTCCAGCGTGCAATGGATTGGTTCTCATCTAGTTGAACCATCTTCTTAATCCATTCTTCCAAGGCTTTCTCATCAGCTAGACCTCCAACATGTGTAATGCACAAAGAAGGTAACATAAATTCTATAGGAAGAACAACTTCTGTGCCAAACACCAATTGAAAAGGTGTGGCTTTGTTCAATCTTTTGTATGTTGTTCTATAAGCCCAAAGAACAGCAGATACTTTATCATCCCAATCTTTTCTTTCAACATCACAAATCTTGGTCAATGTGTGGCTCAAAATCTTGTTAAAAGCCTCAGCGGTCCCATTTTCCTAAGGGTGATAGGGTGTAGACTTATGGTGGGCAACCATAAACTCATCTAAAAGAACTCGTATTGTCTCATTTAAAAAATGTGTGCCCCTATCACTTATTAAACTTAAAAGATAGTCATACCTTGTAAGAACATTATGCCATAAGAACCTTGCTGATGTAGCCGCTATACAGTCCTTGGTAGGTGCTACTTCTTCCCATCGGGTAAGATAATATGTACAAGTGATGATATAGCATGATCTAGTCCTACGCGCGGTTGGTGAAATAGGCCCAAAAAAGTCAATTGCCCATTTCTCAAAGGGTTCTGCACTTGTAATTGGTCATAGAGGCATCTCATCCCTTTGTCCTGGTCGATTGAGACATTGACAATGGTCACATGTCTTATAATACTCTTTACAATCCTTGTACAATGTTTCCCACCACAAACCAACAATTAGGATGTTATGCGTTGTTGCATCACCTACATAGTGGCCACCTGCAGTACTACCATGTGCTTCTTCCATTATATCCTTTCATTCATGCTCCAATACACAACTGTGTAACACCTCATCTCTACCTAATCTATACAAATCACCATTGATTAACATGAATGGTGTCACGTGAATAGCAAGTTGCTTCTTCTCTAAAGCTTTCATGCCTTCTGGTGCCATACCAGTCTTTAGAAAGACAGCAATGTCCTCCAATTCTGATGGTGTGCATCATAACCTATATAGTTGTGCATCAGGCATGGTCTCTTCTATTGTTTGTGCCTCTTCTCCTGATTGAATTCTAGACAAGTGATCCAGTCCATAATTGCTTTTGCCTGGTTTAACCACAACCATAAAGTCAAACCCTTGAAATAAGAGTATCCATCGACATATGCGCCCCTGTAAAACGGGTTTGTTCACCAAATACTTTAATGCCATGTGATCTTTATAAAACACAAATGGTGTGGCCAACAAATATTGACAAAATTTGTGCAAGGCATAAATTATGGACAAGGCCTTGCGCTCTGTAGTGGTATAATTCTGTTCTATAGGGGTCAACTTCCTACTTGCAAAGCAGATGGGATGATCAAAAATACCTTCTCCTGGTTGAGCTAAGACAACACCAATGGCTGTGCCAGAGGCATCCACATGAACATGAAAAGGTTTATACCATGAAGGAAAGCACAAGATAGGTGTGGTAGTAAGTTTCTTCTTCAATATCTTAAATGCACGTTGGTGTGACTCCCCCTAGTAGAATGTACCTTTTCCCTTGAGCAATTCTTCCAAGGGCATGGCAAATTTTGCATACCCTTTTATAAACTTCCTATAATACCCTATATGACCCAAAAATCCACGTACCTCGCACTGGCTGGCTGGCGCTTTCAAGCCTATGATGACTGCAACTTTAGCTGGATCAACCGACAACACTTCCTTACAGATAATGTGTCCTAAAAGTGTGCCAAAGGGAGTAGCAAAGATGCACTTCTTGATGTTCAATGAGATACTCAACTGTCAACATCTTTCAAACATTAAGCACAGATTGTCACAATGATCCTTAATTATCCCATAGATGGTCCAATCATCAAGATAGACCTGTAAGAAGTTATGAATAAAATCCTTGAAGGCTTGTACCACTATCCTTGAAAATACAGCAGGTGCATTCTTCAATCCAAAGGGCATCACAGTATAGGCAAAGATTCCCCATTCAGTAGTGAAGGTGGTCTTCTCTTGATCTTCTAGGGAAATCCTAACATGATGATACCCTGAAAACCCATCTGTAAATGAATATATCTTGCACCCAGCCACTCCTTTTAATATTTCCTTCGTGAATGGTGTAGGAAATGGATCTGTAACACATGCTACATTCAACTCTCTATAATCAACACAAATTCAAATCCTACCATCCTTTTTAATGCTTATCACCATAGGACTGACCCATTCTGATTCATCCAATGGTCGAATGATCCTGGATTTCAACATCTTGTCAATCTCCTCCTTTACTTTCTAGCACAAATTGGGATTCATTCGATATGGTCACTTCCTAACAGGGCAAGAACCTTCCTTGAACTTTATCTTCATTTCTCTAAGTGATATATGCACACCTTTAAGTTCATGGTATCCTCTTGGGAATAAGTCCTCATAGTCTCGAAGTAACTCTATGATCTTTGCTACCTCTGATTTTGACCAGTAATCCCCAATTATCACCTCCTTAGGTTCAGCTTTTGTGCCTATATTGACCTTTGTTGTCTTCATAGGTTCATGATATGCACGCGCATCTACATCCGCACTGGCTAACACTTCACGTGTTCCATGTGAATGATCCACATCCAAGTGCTCAACTTCCTCCTCATCAATTATGTAAACCATCTTCCCCTTATCTTTTTCTAGAGAATTGCACTCAAGTAATATGATATCATCTTCTTCATCCGTAAAACATGCCCCTATCTCTGTCTCACCAAATAATTCCTAAATAAGTTCTTTCACTTTCCCACTGTCTCCCATGGTTAAGCACTTGATAAAGCTTAAAGTTGTGTTCACTGGTGGTGTAGATGAAAAGAAGTCAAAAGTTTGGATCATCCCTGCAGTCAAAGTTTTCCAATTTCCAGTGTCGTGATGTAATTCAGCGTATACATACCAAGCACACACGCAACCTTGTAGAGTAGAATAAAACCAATGCACCCAAAGTGAGGGCGGAAATGCTTCTTGTCCTACTGTCCAGAGTCTCTCACACTACTAGATATGATGCTGAGTAGGTTGATCACCATGATAAGGGAAAATTTTTGTAGGTGCATTACTTCTTGAAAACCTAGTTGATAAGGCATTCCCAATCGTTCCCCATTCTAAGAGATTATCCTTGTCGACCACCCACCAACGCGTGGTTGTCCTGCCCAATGTATATGAATGCGTATCTCATCATTTAAGCTAGTTAGCCCAATTTGTTTCCATGGCCTGTAAGAATCCATCCAAATCTTCGGATCCAGTATAGTGGGGTACTGAGCGACCTATACACCGAACAAAGTGAAAACCCTTTTTGTAAGCAACCACACACTTAACTTCGTGCCCCACCAGTTCATAAGTGCCATGAGCCCAATTATCACAAGCCACACTGGTAGTATCAGTGATTGACTGAGAATCTTCCCAATGAAGGATTCCTTCCTTAGATGGATCTTGGACCTCTAGGTCCCGAATAACACGTATAAAGATTTTGTTCAAGTCCTCTTTGCTTCAAGGTTCCACATATGGCATGGATTTCCCATTTGTAAATGGTATTATAACCCTTTCCTCCTTGTTCTCGAAGCTGATATACCCCTTGTTAAACCTCAAATTAGCATTATTCACATAACACCAAGGGCGCCCAAGAAAAGCTGGGAAGCTATCTGCTTCCGCAAGCACTAGCACTTCAAAGTCTCCTATGAACTTGGCCCCTTATATAGTGATAGATGCATCCTTCAAAACTCCTATGGGATTTTCTTTTGCTCTATTTTACATGAACAACACATTAGATGATGGCTGCAATGGGGGTCTTCCCATTTTTTCCCATGCATTCAATGTAAGTAAATTTACTTCTGCACCTATGTCAATCAAGATATTTCTCGGTATCGACTCATCCACAACAACATTCAAAGTGATCTCCTTATCGTAATCAATGCTATTGGGGGGAAGATTCGCATGAAGTATTTGTCTTCTAGTCTCAGTTCCTGCACATGGAGTATTCCCCTTCAACCAATTTCCTAATAAAGGAATAATATTCTCCTAACGCAACATTCTACATACCTCTCTGATGTCATCAATATCCGACAGGGCCTGTTCTGTATCCTTATGCTCCAATTTCTGAGAATGCTCTTTCAAACCCTGTATCTCACCTTGAAGGCTTCTAAGAACCTCCATCATTTCCTGATAGACTTCTTTCTGATGAGCTGGATCAGGATATCTAGCATGTAAAACCTCCTCCCTAGTGATTATCGATTTTTGTTGCAACACCTCTCTTGCACGTGCCACCTTATCTTGTGTGGTTATCTTGAATGTTACTGCCTCAGGTTCTAGTGTTAAATTGGGCATCCACTGATTCTCTATTGCACGTTGGATTCTAACCATCCCCGTGCCATTGTTTTCTTTCTTGTGTTGCTTACTGATATGCTCATACAAGTCCAGACACTCTTCATAATTATGCCCCTTACCAAAAAATGAACAGGAAATATTCTATGGGCATTCGAACCTATAATGGTCAGGTGAACCAAATTTATAGCAAGTTCCTCGAGGTAATTCACTCCTTCCTCCACCTCGGCCTCGTCCTCCATATCCGCCTCAATATCCTCATCCCCTTTCATGAACCCCTTCAAACCTTCCGTCATTCTTGTCATAGCGCATTTTATTATAATCCCTATCCTGATGCTCATTCTTCCCTTTAGAATTATCAGCCACACTCACCTGTCTTACCCTAATATCAATGGCATCATGGATCTAGCCAATCAATCTATAGTCCTCAGTATCATGGGTCATGGAACTACAAATTTTACAAAAGGAGGATACATTCTTCTTGATCACACATTGTAGTAGGGGGCAGTGACTAGCATCATGGTTCAAATGGTAAATCTCATAGTCTAACAGCAACAAACGTATAGTTCTGCGAGGGAAACTATCCTTGGTGTGCCCTTCCACTTCACAATCTATACACTAGATTCCTGGGCGCGTTTCATGAGCTGAGTTTGCCAATAATTTCTCTAACTGTTTTACCATAGCTGCTATATGAGATTCCAAAAATGGACTAACTCTAGTGTCAATACTCCTAATTGCTTCAGTTCATAAAGCAGATTCCAATGCTTCACGTGGGTCGGTATAAGTTTTATGCAATAGTGCTCTTTGAATTCGGGTAATCAATCCTCCAACAAACCATTGTGCATGCTAACTTACATGAATGTCATAAGAGAGTTTGGATATAAGCGTTTCAAAATGGGCATCATACTCACGTACACTTTCAGTAGTGCCTTGCTTTATATCCTTGAGTGCGCTTATAATCTTCTACTCAAACTCTGGGATATGGAACTCTTTTAAGAAAGCATCTTTCAATGTTGCACAATCAATACAAGTTTTATTGGGATCAAACTTCCTATACTAGCTTTACGCGCACGCCTATATTGTAGTAGCAAATTGACTTGCCTTGCACTTAGAGGCTGTAATACCTTTCGTACGCCACAATATTTCACACATATGAACATGTTCAACAACATCCTCAATACCTCTATACTCTAGGAGACAAATGGACATCTCCATATAAATGTTCTAGGGTTGTTACAGGCCTTGACCACCCAACCTAGATTCTCCTTGGTTTCCTCTTCCTCCAAAACCACCCGAACCACCAGAACTAGAACTACCCATACCACCCGATCCTCCTCCAGGATTTGGAATAGGGCCCATGGATGCACTCCTCTATGTCCCAACAATGGTACTATACTGGATCCCTACAGTATGTGAAGTAGTCCCAGTTCTAGAGGTGAATCCCACACTTGGCGCACTCATATTTTGTGTAAATGATGAGCCCGAAAATGTACTCCCAAAGAATAATGAATTTTTCTGTGTTTCCATTGATGTACTTGTTGTCTAACCTATTTGTGTATTTTCACTTCCTAAATTAATTTTTTTTACCTACTGTACTAGATACTAGAAAACCAAGCGCAAGGGCTAGGTCAGTAGGCTGGCTTAGATGCGTGCCCACAGCCCAGGTCATATCTACTGGCGTGCCTCCATGTAAGGCTGAAGAGGGTTCTCTATCATGCTTTCCTAGATGGGTGAGTTCTTGATGCTCTTGCTCTTCTTCCTCCCCATGGGCCTCAAATCCTTCACAAGCCATCTCTCTCCACAACACCATCCATTCTGTAATTTCTTGTTTCTTGCATAATTCCCTCTCACGTGCCTCATCATACTTCAACCACCTCTCTTCCCTCTGCCATGCTACCACTAAGTCTGCCATCTTTCACCACTCCTATTCCTGCCCCCGCATGTGGATATTTTTTAGCTTTCCATGGGTTTAGCTTCCAAGTTCAACGTTACCATTAGTATTTTGATTGCCAGTGGAATACCTTGTAAATACGTCCCTCTAAGATATCGTAGGAACTGGAACTCTGCTACCTCCAAGCACGAATAAGTTGAAATTTAGTACTCTAGAATATAGTTTTTTAGGACACCATGAAACCAAGTATCCACCACATGAGTCCAACTCAGGTCAGCATCGTATAGTGTTTGAAATTCTTCTTATGTCCAAACAAGTGTGCAATACCTCCAATTCCTCTTAGATGCATTTGTAGTCAACCATTTATATAATTCTACTAGTTTGATAACAAAGAAGCTTTCGTACAAACTATCATATAGATTTTGCTCTACCCAAGTGTGTGCGCTAAATCTAGATCCAATGTCAAACCTCCATTCATATTCTTCCTCCAGATCATGAATCCATTCTTCAATGCTCGCCAAAGTTAGCCGGTATGTCTATATTGTGAACCATTCTGAAACAACTGAAAAAGAGGTCCCAGCAATGGAACTAATGATGCAGCCTAGAATTCTTAGTTAACACCTAGTTGCACTGGCACATCGCTCACCCAAAGTGTGCAAAGGTACCAGGTCCCTCTTAAGTGTTGCAGTAGCTGAATGGTAGCATGATAAAGCAGTAAATATATATTTTAGAAACTAATCCATCAATTCATTATTATACTGAACTAGATCTATAAGTGCTTAAATGTAAATCATCATGATAATAATAATATACGTTGACAAAACATATCAGACACTGTTGTTTGTCTAATATTATTTATATATTCATCATACCAAAAATACAAAAGCTTCATACAATACCAGACATGCATGCATGGATTTGTTACAATTATCTAGTCTCATGTACTCATGTATCTCTCATCCTTCAAAGCACGTGTCTCTATTTATCTCTTACTAAGTAATTCATTACATATATATAGGGTGGGGAACTAGTCCTTCACCACTTAACTCTACCAGAAATAGGTCACATGCTAATAACAGCCACACAACTTTTACAACTATAGCCATACATGCCATTATGCTATCTATAGATCACTGATAGTTAACTATAGTGGTGGATCTATCCTTAGCTTATGCCCATGCAAGAGTGATTTGACATACTCTTTAAAAATATTGACGAAGAGTTGCACACAAGTCTCAGAATTGTTTTGTGTGCTCTGCACGCCAATCTCTAAGAATAGACTTGATCTCCAAAATCATCTAAGTCCTGAAAGTTTAACTCTACACCTCTACGCGTGACGCCTTCCTATACCTTTGCACCTTTTCTCATGTGTTGTTCTTCCACGTAGACTCTGTGTACAAGTTCAACTAAGTGTTTTCTCTGATTAACAGTACCATTTCCAAACTTGGAATAGGCTCCATCAAATAAAAAGGTCCAAGGTAAACCAACCTATTCAATACAATCGTACTAATCAATCTTGTGCTACATGTCATCAGCAAACCCTACAAAGTTATTTGCATCCACATCAGCATATAACACTTCATAAGAAACATTATTTGGATCCTTAATGAGGTGCAACATTTTCTTCTCTCCATATAGCTTTACCAGGATGCCTTCAATTGGAATGGTGGTAAAAGACATATCCATCTGAACACTTCCACCAACACTGGTAGCCCACTTTCTTGATAACAACATGCCCCATTTTGCAGGGCAATCAACAATGACAACATTAAGTTTTAGGTTCTTACATGGATAAGTTACAAGCTATACCACCAATCCTTTCACACATCCAACAATGGGCACCTCTCTAGATTCCATGGCATTGCATCTTCCATATGCTACTGTCACTTTGATATCTAGCTCATTCATGACCTCAAGAGGCATGACATTGCATTATGCTTCATAATCAAACATACAATTGTGCATCAGTCTATCCTTAATGATCAAAGTTGTAAAAAATGGATCAAAATTTAATTGGGATTCAACCAAATATGTCCCCAAGTAAACCTCAGGAGCTTCTCCAATCTCCTCCAATGCTAGTGGTGTTTCAAGGTCTGTAATGGTTGGAGGAGGAGTTTCTACAATGTTTACATTTCCACCTGGGGTACTCTTTTCTTCTTTCAATCCCAAGTACTCAAATGCTCTCATCTTGTGCTCAGGAATCCTAAGCAACTCAACAATTGGAACACTAACTTTGATTTGACTCAAAACTTGGGCAATGTCATATGGAACATTCTTTGGCAAGGCAACATTAGAAGGGAGATTAGCAAACTAATCAGATGGTATGGGATTCTTGATAGTTTAGGCATGAGGAGAAGTATGAATTTTGTTTAGGACAGCAAGGCCTTTGGAAGGTGTATCTTTCTTAGGATCCTCTTTAGGAATACTAGTAAGCAATGGAGTTTTAGGTTTGGCTTGAGGCCCTGCTCCTTTGAAAACTCTACTCCTAGTATTATAATCCTTTTCTTGAGAAATAACATCGTTCATCAATAACTACCTATCTTCCTTCGAAGGGATTCCTCCATCATAATTCTTTCTCATTAAATCTCTTAAAAAATTAAAGTCATTATTAGGTATTTCAAAAGCTTACAATACATATACTTCAAAAGTATGAGGAAGAAGTGGTACCTAGTGAATGCAATCCCAAAACATTGCAGCATTTTGAGCACTTATCACTTCTGTTGAAGTTTCTCCTTGTTGTGAGCTTGAAGAGCAACCCATCATGTAAAAATAATCATTAGTACCATCATCATTATGAACTTCTTCTTGTTGATGATTTAATTCACATGGAGGATGGGGCAGAAAGCATCTATCACACCAATCAATCTCGTTGGCTTCATCAATAGCAGCAAGCTGGGCAGTCAGAGGATTAGGCACCATTCTACTTTCACGTGTTTGGGGATGTCTATTTGCAGATCCCTTGGGTCATTTACCTCTCTCATCTGACGTCTGATCACCCCTAGGATGATTTCAAAATCTATCATGATTTTGTGCATTTTTCTGACCTTGTGAACTCTACCCGATTCCCTTCTCTGTCTAGGCTAGTTTGTAAGAGATTTCTTTGACAGCCCCTACCAAAGCTTTAATAGCCTCCTTAAGATCCACACTCTTGTTTGCTTGAGGTTTTTATAGGTTTATTAGTTTGACACCCTCCCTCTTAGGAGGTTTTCCAACTACTTTGATGTTGTTCTCAATTTACAGAGCCATGGTAAAGGCCTGGCTCAAAGTGTTTGGGTTTTTATCCCTCAAATAGTATGTAGCCTTCTTGTCAAATGCATCAGCATACTTTATAAGACAAGATTCATCACATGGCCTCAAATTCACAAGCAATCTTCTCAATTTCTTATTGAATCTCGTATTAAAGTCATGCACTTATTCATTAGGATTCTTTTTAATATTCTCAAATTCTAACAAAAGAAACCTATGGTATTTTTTGTCACCATACTGCAATCTAAATACATTCTTCATTTCAGTCCAAGAATCAATAGAGTTATCAAGCAGAGTTTTATACCAGTCCCTTGCATCCTCTTCTAGAGTATGAATAAATTATTTAATCTATACATCTTCAAACTCTATTTCAAAATCCTCCATCATATTTACAAAGAGTTTCAAGTGTTGATCACCAGTTATTACATTATTTCCTTGAAACTTAGGCAATTTTTTTCTTACATCCTATGGCACAACATTCAGATAGCCATCCATACCTATAAAACTGATGGGACAAAAAGTATTAAAGAAAAATGGAGGTCTGGGTGGAGGCTGAGTAATATTATTTTGAGGAGGTGATCTTACAGGGGAAACAGAGTGATGAGGAGTGAGGGGTCTGTGTGGTACAGGGATACAATTTTCAGAATGACTATCCCCTAATGACTCTTTTTCACGGTAGAAACTATCAAATTTGGAAAATACAGGGGTAGAATGAGATGAAAATCTTTCAAATAGAGGGGTAGAATGAGAAGTCCCCTCTCCAGATGGAGATTTCAGATGTACAAAGAGACTACCTGATTTAAAATAAGTTGAGGAACCATTGCAATCTTCAATCACATGATGATCAGTTTCACCAATGGAGATCTCTTTTCTTAATGCTTGCTCTCCAACAACCTTCCAAATTATTCCTCCTTCTGAATTAGACTTTCCAAACTCTAGAAACAATCTTCTACTAGGGTCCAGGGTGAAGAAATATCTTCTTCCTTCCAGATTTGCAAAGGTTAGCGACAAACTTACATTGACAGAGGTTAAGACACTAGCATTTACCAAAAAACAAATCAACAAGGAGACACCACTAAGGATTTTCACCCTAGTTGTGAAAATGCACTAAAATAATCTGTCAAATGCCTGTCAGCACTAAAAATCATGTAAAGCTTTACAAATCAGACCTTCCTTCACCCAAATTTATCAATGGTGAGGAAAACTTAGTACAATAATTGCTGGAAAAATTAGAGAAACAACACGCAAAACTTATAACTTTTTTCAATCCTTATAGATCTGATCAGAGAATGATGTTTACAAAATGTTTTTGCACATTGAACTGTAAGAAACATTACCAGGGTTTGGAAAACTTTAAATTCTTCAAAGAATCCTTGGCAACAGCACTAGAAGCATGTTAATGGGACAAATGGATATGAATTGGTAATAAATCAACAAATCTATCTCGGTAATGAAAATTTCCATCCCTGGCAAAGGCACCAGAAGCATGTTGGTACCTGGATTTAATCTCCTTTAAAGGATGAGTAGCATCATGGATTTCACAAGACACTTAGAGGTAGATAGATGATTATGTATGTCATTTTGTAGCCAAGGAAGCAATCTATCTGATTTTTTAGCACTCGGGCTTTGAAGAAGTGGGTAGCACCTTACAAGGATTTGATCTTATCCTAAATATTTTAGGTTGTGCCTTCCAACCAAGGTAAGACAACCTATTTTGTAATTTTTTTTATTGAAGGAGACGAGGATACCTTTCTTTTACAGAAATTTATAAAGAAAACCTTGGGAAAATATGATCAACACACCAAATCTGACTCTCACGAGTTGTCACTTCCAAATTATGGAGATATTTTCAATACAAGGAAAAGGTTACTAAAGAAACTAAGAGATCCTTATTGTTCTGCATATTTTTGCAAGTAGATTTTGTTCCTTTGTTGATACACAGGGAAAATAGGGGTAGTTCAGGGTGGATCAATGGTTTTTAAATGATTTTGGTGGGAGATGAAGTAGAATAAAGTTGATTATACCAGATATTTGGAGGGACTTCATAATAATGAACAAATTCACAACAAAAAACTTCAGAACATTCAAGACATTCCTTCAACCAGAAGGTGTGCTTCAATAGAGGCCTAAATCAGCACATTTTTATAGAATCTTTGAGACTCCAACACAAAGGCTCAAATTAGAAGACTCAATTAAACAATAAAATTTCTGATTAATCACACCTAAGGTACACCCGAAGACTTACATACAATATTTATCAACAAATGACAATGAATCGATTTTAAATTTTTTTATCGCATCCAAGATGAAGGCTCTTCTTGAAATGAAATTGCAAATACCATTAGAATGTCACAGGGATGAGATCCTATGTGATTTCACAAAAATTTCCGTATAAGATTGCAATAGGAACGAAAGAAACTATTTGCAAACATTCTGAAAATAAAGCAGACACAAAATTACTAGAGATTAGACACAAATTAATTCTGAAATAACTTAGATTCATCAGCAGGGGAAAGCTTCCAGAGCAATCTCAGTGCTTGTCCATGGCTATACATCTGTAACCAACTTGACATGACCGAAAATTTAACCCAGAAGAAAATAATAGGTAATCTCAGCTTTGGCCTCTTGGGAAGATGGATTTCTCAAATTTTTTCTCAAGAATTCATAATCTGACCATTTGTAAGAGTAATCTCATTGCATTTATAATACATCCTTTACATCCAATTCCCCCCCCCCCCAAAAGAGGAATATTCGAAGCACCTTAGTTACAAATATCGGATCATGATTTACAGAAAGTGACATTCAACATATTCGTAAAAAAATTCTAGGTTTTTCAAAAAAGGTGAATCATTTCAAATATTTGCATCATTGTTCTAACTAGAGGCATATTCTTCACCCTTGGCGCTTGCAACACCTTTTCCCCTCAAGAGAGAAGAATATTCCAGGGACCTTTGCTTGTTACCAATTTGTTTTAGATAGAGACATTTAACAAATTTGGATCCAAAATCTGCCAAGTGGATCAATTATGAACTGATCACATCTCTAGGACCCTCAAATAATGACTAGTATGCCATGCCACAACTTTTTGATATTCCTTCTAATCATTCTGATTCTATCATGCAAGAAATCCCTTTTTTGATAATTTTTCAGAGCCTTTGCATAGCTGGATTTGACAGGTCATCCCTTTTTGCTCTCGAGGAAACGCATTTTTCACCTTTTACGCCTGCACTTTCATCATTTCATCCTTTTTCCCTCCTTTTCCTCAGAAATTTTATTTTGTAACTTCTAGATTTGGCATTTTACATTTTTGCATGAGCCTGAGCAAAAATCCACTTCAAGAGTACTTCAGATTTACAAATTGAGCTCCCAAATTGATTTAATTAAACTTTGTAGACCAGAATGACACAAATTTTCCAAAAAATTGATGAAGAATGATGCAAAAAATGCATCTCCAAACATCCTGGAGCTTCAATGGTGGAAAAATCAAATGAAATACATAGCTACCATTGATCTTGCCTTTCAACTTTTCATTTGAGCCTTCCGCATGGAAAAATGTGATTGGAAACAGGCCCGAGGGAACTTTTTGACATTTTATAACTTTTGGAAAAAAGTAAAAATGTTGACATTTTCCTCCTCCCCTCTGCCGTCAAAAAACAGGATTAACACGTGTCCCAAAGTAGGTCCCAGAGGAACTGTGGGCTTGATTCTTCTATTTAACCTCGTTTTTGGCAAAAAGGAAAATTTTCCAAATTTTTCCCACAGCTCTGTCCTTCCACCTTTAGCTTTTGATGTGGGTCCCAATAGACCTAACTTACAATTTTATCTCTTTTTTAAAAAAGGTGAAAAACCTTAAATGACCTCGAAGCTCTGTTTCTCCATTTCCCTTCCTGTTACGTGTCTCAATGGCACATTTTGAGATGGTCCCGAAAAGTAGAGACCCCAAACATGCATGATCCCTCCACGTGTCCAGGCCCTTTAGGAAGTTGCTTGAAAATTATAAGTATGGGAAGGCCCGGCGGAAGCCTCCACATGTCTTTATGGTGCAACTTCAAAATGGTCCCCAAGAGTGGAGACCCTGAGCAAGCGCAGGTTCACCACATGGACATGTTTTGGGTTGAAATGAGCCTTAGAATTTTTAAAGTGCCCTGTAGAGCCGCATGCAACTAGAAAGGGCCACATTTCACTTGATGCCGAGAATTTATTTTGACCAAGAAACTTTACCCTTCAAACCATAAAATGTAGGACAACCACTATTTGAGCCCAGGGAGATAGAAAACATAACAGAGGCCACAAATTGAGGAATTTCAATGAAAAATGGGGTGAGACTAATTATAGCACCAACACAATCTTCATGAATAAAGTACTATTGATTTCTCTGGTCAAGAGGTGAAACTCAGATACTAATACGTTCCACCTCTCGAAAGGATAGATCATTGTGACACTAGAGGATGCTCACTAGACTCTATGAGTTATGATTGTTGGGGCACCATTATATTATGATACTATTACCATAGACTATGAGATAATGTGAGCTACATTACACTTTGACCCAACTCGATGGTGACAGACCACTATTGTACTAATAGAGATATGCTTGTGGATCTAAATTTGGTTTTGATGTCTCTTATCAATGGCCTTCTACATCCTAATATAAGTGGCATATATTTCCAAGTTTGATAAATGGGAGTGGTGGCCGACATGGTGGAGCATAGGAGAATTTTTACATGAGGCTACCACATTTTTGGGAAAATTCTACAAAGATCTACACTTGGTAATACACCACGAGGGCTAGAGTATAGGCCATACTACACTTTTACAGATATAGGCCTTGGGAGCACATTGTAGTAAGCCAACCGATGGGTCCTTTTTCTCAGTTAGAGGCCAATGACCCTAGATTTTTTGATGGACATGGATAAGGGAGACTATCATGGTCAGAGAGAGCTACTAGCATACCTTACTGGCCATTATATGGTTGTGTTTTCAATTATTTCAACCCCCATTTATGGAAATGGGTGTCATGGTGTTGTATTATTCCTCATGTGATGTTATTCAGTGGTCAAATATGAAGGATGATTGGTAGTGTTAAGATTTGGAGTGTTCAAGGGTGTCTTGGAGCATGGTCTAGTGAGATGAGTCATAGTATGAGGTCTCCCAAGCTGGTTAGTGTGTTTCATGAGGTCAAACATGTTTCATATGATGTTTTGTGAGTGTCTTTGGGTTTTGATCGACTTATCATGGTCAGTTCTTTGTTGAGTCAGGTCATTCCAGGCTTGTTTCTAGCCTTGGTGCATGTAGAATGAAGTGGAGAAGTGAGTTTTGGACCAAATAAGTCTTGAAAAAGATTTTTTTTATAATTTTTGATTTTATACATGGCATGTGTGATGTTTTTTAGGTTTGAATTCAGTGGTTTCATGCATTTACAAATTTCTTGGGAAGCAAGTAGTTGAGAACAAACATTTTAGCACAAGTAAGTCATGGTGGTTGGAGATTTTGAGATCTATTTGATTTATATGGTGAGCATGGAAAGTTATATCAGGTTTTCATGGTGATTTATTCCAAGTTTCAGGTCATTCTGATGACTTAATTGCAAATTATGCAAGTTTTGGAAAAACCGGGTAAGAAACAATGTGATTTTATGACAAATATTGATCTTGTGATGCTCATTGTGAATTGTATGATTTGCATGGGGACATAAGATATTAGTAATATATTATTAGGTCAGTTATGAAACTTCTACAAAAATAATGAGGTGGTTTCATTGTCATGTTTTTATGAAAGATCGCTAAGAGGCTAAAGTGGTTTGAAACCCTAGCTAGGAGCAGTTAGTAGAAAGTGAAGTATTGTGCCTCGATTTTGATTGGTTCATCAAAATTGGTTATTTTATGTTGTATAGGTCTCCTCAATATTTCCAAAAAATTATGGTTGAGGTCATGCTCATATATGGGTCCCACCTAAAAATAGCATTTTATGGAGAAGAAGGTTTTAGGACAAGATGGTGCAACAGAGTAACATGAAAAATTGATGGTGCATTATTTTTTTGAGTTCTTAATTATGTACATGGAGGTTTAGAGAAATTTTCATGTAGATTCATAGTATTTTGAGGCCCAAATAGGTTGATTGGTAAAAGTGTAGTTTTAGGGTCTCAAATAGCAAGGTCTAGTAAATTGATCATAACTTGAGGTACAGATGGATTTTTGAGATGATTAAAGTTTTGTTGGAAATTATATTCATATATATTTCAAGTGATATATGTATTTTCTCATTATGAGGTTATTTGACAGGTTTTCTAGGTCATTATTGGTATAGGAAGAATTTTCGGAGTTCAAGACAACATCTCTTGTGGTGAAAGTTTGATGTTTCCTAAAGCATAATATGGATTGGTTGATGCTTCCCATAACCTTTAATGTGAAGAGGGATGAATTTTTTCATCAAATGAATCCATTTTGAGGTATTTAATATTTTAATAAATGATTTTATGAGCTAACCTTTTGAAACATATTGTTTGGCAGGTTGATTTAGTGAAAGGAAATGTTGATGCAGCTTGAAGAGATTATTGTTTAATTACTTATAAATTTATTAGAAGTGTTATAAAATTTATTAAATTTCTAGTTAGTTTTCACATGGCATGGTTTGGTTTAATATAAGTGATTTGGTGACAGTATGAAGTTTCCAGGGTACTGAAGGGTGCATGAAACAACTATTTTGAGATTTGCAAAGGACATTGGGCCCACTAAATAAAACAATTGGATTGGTTAACAAAAAATGACACCATGGTAAATTTTTAAATTATGTATTACTTATGTTTTATGAATATGGAATCTTTAATAAGCATGGTTTTGGAATGAGTATAATTTTTGCATCCCAATCCATGTGTTTTAGTGATTTTTTAATCATGAAATGAAGGTTTTTTTATTTAGGCCGACCTACTTGGGTCACTTATAGCTATTGTGAAAATTTATGGCATGATTTTAATTATGCATAGGTTAAATTTATCATGCGGGACCAACCTACTTTGGGTTATAAATAAGAAATTCATATAAAAGTGAAGTTTTGGCTCATTTGGTGAGCTAGTCTTGCATGGGTGAAAAGTGCAACCCATGGGTGAGTATCAAACATGTATAGATGAATTATTTGTAGGATGAGAAAGTGAATGACAGGTTGAATATTTTTTTAATACATGTGTGTAATATTTTAGAAGTAATAAAATTCTATGAAGACCTAGAGAGAATAAATTGAAGAAGGTGTGCTTGAGAGAGAGTTTGAAGGAATCTGGAGCTGAAATTTGGGATCACTATCAGCTATGGTATCAACATATTTTTTTATTGTCAGAAGTCTGAAAATATCTTATGATGAATCATATTCATATGAGTCTCTTGTTGTGATTCATATCAACAAGGGTTTAGGAGTTGGTGTTCCTTGTACGGTTGGTGCCTCACTAAAAAAATATTTTGTGATGTGTAATATTCACTTGAGTCCTTTGTTGTGAGTTATATCAACAAAGTTGTAGGGGTTGGTGATATTGGTGGGGTTTGTGCCCCACTAAATAAATCTTCTAGAATGTGCAATATTCTTGCAATTCCTTGCTTCGAGTAATATAATAAATGGTTTTAGTGGGTTTTATTCCCCTTGAGGATTTCCCACATATATATGGTGTTTTGTGTTCTCTCTCTTGATTATTACACATGTGATTTTTTATTACACACATAATAAGTTTACACGGTTTATGGATATTTAATGGTTAATTTGAATGATGAATCTAAGAAATTAGAAATGAAGTTGTAATTTTTTTATGACTAATTCACCCCCCTCTCAGTCACTTTGATTACAAAGATTGGTATCAGAGAAGGTACTTAAGAAGATAGTTTCACCACTTGAAGGAGATCCAATTGAAGCACAGTTATGGAAGATTGTCTTGTTCAAGTTGAAGAGAATCCATTTTTTAGGTTGAGAGCATGCTTAAAACCATTAGGGTTTGATATTTGGAAATATTTTCTTGGTTTTTTCACTCCTTTTTCAAATATAACTCATGAGGTGACTAATGAAGGTGTCAAAACAACCCTATATAATTATTTTGAAGTAGGTTATCCTGATGGCGAGGATGAAGAAGATGAACTAAAAGTTTATTTTGTTACGAGTAGACCAAAAGATTAGGATAGTGATGTTGATGATGTTCAAGGTAATTGACCTTAAATTCATGTTTGATACTTGTGTAGACACCAAATTTGGGTCACACTCCCCTTGGTCCCCTTTAATCAATTAACATAATATATTTAATTAATCATGACCCCCTCATCCTTTACTAATAGTCATCCTCACATTATTAATTAATTTAATTATTTTAATTAAGTTAATTTCACCCTTACACCTCCACCTCATCGTTACACCTAACCCTAGACCCATTCCAGGGGCATTTAACTCACGATGACTGAGTCATCACTCTCATCAATGAATCATCACTCTCAGTGCTGAGTCACCACCCAACCTAACTAACGAAGAATTCTTCCTAAACCTAAATGGAATTATTCTATGACATTCCTACCTTCTCTCATGTGAACTCCACTTCCCTAAGAAAACTCAATCAAAACCATGCTAAAAATAGTAAAGATCTACCTATTTTTGGTAAACCTATACTTTCATGTGTTAATCGACGTTGGTTATCTCTCAGCTGACACCGATCACCTAATTGCCATTAGTTACCTTAGATACACTTTCACACCTCTTTACAAAGGTTGGTCATTCAGTTATTGGAGCCTGATTTCATTCAAATGGGAATCTTCAATCCCTCCTATATCAAGATGATGAAAACACACAACCACAGTACAAGACAAGCAATTGTTTTCCCTTCCAGAGTGTTGGAATAATCACATGATCACATAGGCCGTATTATCATGGAAATGGACTCAATAAATTCTTCTTTGATCAACCATCAACAATTCAAACTCCCAAGATCTGCAAGACATCAAGTAAGTATTGTGATTCTAATCATTTAGCTTATTACTTTTCTAAATATTTTGCTTAGTAGTTTATTTCCTCTGTCGCCTATATATCACCTTCTTCCCACCAACCCACTATTCAACCATCCCAAGCCTTTTCATCATTCCAAACCTCCTCCTTAGTATCAATGAGTCTTCTCAGCCATATTACAATCCAAACCATACTACCCTCTCTCTTCGTGTAATCACAAAGAGCCTACAAACCTATGTTTAATAATTTACTATCAAGTTTCCCCTACTGATGCCAATCACCTTAACCGTTGTTGATCTCCCCTCTCTACCGGCATCAGTCACCAGACCAATATCGGTCAATGCATTTTTTGTTAACCTTCACCAAACTTCCTTTAACATCACCTAAACTCCACCCAAACCTTACTAGATACCTATGGCCTTACCTAACACCCTTGTGACCTGTCTGAACCAAAAACATGCCTTTCTTGATGCTAGATTAGTTTAGATTTCAATACTTTGCTTAATCTAGTTTGTTGATAACGTTTTGAGATACCTAAATCAAAGTGTTAGCAATAGGACCATTATTTCTCATATTTAATTTCATTGTTTTGATAAAAATAGAATATTGATAGCCATTCGAGGAAGCATCATTCTTCTCGGATCTAGCCTTTTAGGTAGTCCTCTAAATCTTTATATTTAATATCATTTGGTGGTCTTGCTTTGTAACTATAGGTAGTCCTTCCCAGAAAAAAGGATTTCTCTACAATTAGCTTGGATAAATTTAGTAATGTGTGCATTCAACCTTCAACCTACATATCACAAGTATTCCTCCTTGACCTTTTACCTTATCTATTTTATCGTACAATTATTTGTTGAAACAACTTGTAATCCCAAACAAAAGGATGAGAGTGACGATGATAACCTAAAAGGGAAAGGAGTATGTTTTGAAGACTTATTCTTGGTGAATAGTTATGGATTGAATCAAGAATATCTTGAAGTAGAGATATATTTTCATAAGAATGAATTCAATATGGTTATGAAAAAGATGACTGGAAATAATAGGTCTAAATGTATTGGAATATCAAATATAAGGCTATTTTTTGCATTTGGAGTCAAGAAAGGATTTTCACTCTCAAGTAAGGAACTTGTTAATGATCCATCATTTCATCTAGCATGTATTCTCTACGTACTCCTTGAGTAGTCCTTGTTCAAGAAAAAATATCACAGGTAAGTTGATAAGTGCAGAAAGATGATGCATGTTATAGATGCTATTCAGACCACCATAAGTTTCCATGAGCTACAAGATCAAAAAAAATTCATTCATAATCCATCTCCTATCATTCATAAGGTGTTGCTAAGTCAACGATATGTTTTTACTATCATAGTCTTGTCAAGATTAAGAAAAGAGGTTTTAAGTCATGTCTCAAGTTTATGTGTTAAAATATGTGGTTTTTCTACAACTACCATTGAATTTATTGTCAAGTAGTGTTCCACATCTTAGAGTAATAAAGATTATGAATGTTCTAAGTCTATATTGTGTTTGCTTCATGGTGATATTCTTCTCAATCATGTTCATTATGTTCAAAGTAAGGTATTAGGTTGAATATGTTTCTATCATATGAATGAACACATGTATGAAAACAAGTACTCGGTGATTTGTACACATAGTATGGTGTAGCTACAGGTGAAGATAGGTCTCAAGATTATGAGTCAAGTATATTGTTCTTTGGATATGAGTTCAAGAGGTTTCATTCCTTGTCAAAATGAGTCTTAAGTATATAATATCTGAGAAAGTTATGGTATGAAAGGTCCTAAAAATGTAAGTCGTATGTTTAGTCAAGTTGTGTATGGGTTTGTCACTGTGTTGAATATGTATGTAAGTTTCAGAGGTTAGAGACATAATTTTTGAGTACAAAAAGTATTGGATGATCTATAAAAGTCAAATTTTCATCAAAGCTAATCTATGTGAAGGATAAGATGGCGTGTTACAACTAGAAGTACACTGAGACTCTTGTCAGACTTAAAGTATGGTTCTTTAAGGGTTGTGATGTTGTTTCAGTGATAGCAACAATTGGAAGGTCTCTTGTAACAAGGTCTAAGTGAGCACTCTAGTGTAATGAGAGGTGATATCAGCTTGAAGGAGGCCATAAATCCATACAAGGTGTTGGTTCTCATTTCAATCTCACCCTATTTTTAAAAATAAAACAGTCTACGTGGTCTGAAATATTTTTTTTCTCCCTGTGTGGATGATTGAAGTTTTATCTTTATCAGGTTGTCATAAAATCACTTTCTATAGTCATGAAACACATTGAGCTCTATTTTTTTTATAGTTTCTCTTTCCATGCAGACCAATTTGTTATTTGGGCATGAATTTTGGGGTTTCCCCTTCCTTTTATTTTTCCACATTCATGTTTTCCCTGTCAAATTTTATCCCAATGCCCATGGATATGTGGTCTTCTTTGATTGGAAATGGCATGTTGGGTCTATTTGGTAAACTTGTCACTTTTTGTCACATTTGTAAAAAATGCCAAATTGGTCCCGTGGCTCTGATGAATTCTAATTAGCTACTCAATGATATGAAGTGGTGGAGCAATTTATTACTTTGGCCCCTAAAAGTGTACATGTGTCATAAATCAAGCGGTCAGGGGAAGGCAGGTCGCCAGAGGTGTTTAGAAATTTTATCTTTATTATGAAAAAGGAATAAAGTATAAAAGTGAAGCGTGGCCATGGTAATGCCCACGTCAAAATTTAAAAGTGGGGAGGTGGGTCACTGGGGCATTTTTAGATTCTCGGCTTTGTTTTGAAAAAAAATTAAAGTCATAAAGTAAGCCATAGCCCTGTCGATGCCCAGGAAAAGCCACGTTTAAAGCCTATATGAAAAGAGGATGGGTGGGCCAAATTTTCCAAAAATGCACAATTTCTTTAAGTGATAAAAAATGTGAAAAGCACCCCCAAGCTCGCTTCAACTCAAATATTTTCCACATGGAGGGCTCGGGCTTGTTTGGGTCTCCACTTTTGGGCACCATATCAAAAGTGTGCTGAAGAGACACGTGAAGGCTTCCGTTGGCTCCTCTTTACACCGATACTTTTTCAACGGCTTAAGAAAATTTCTTAGGCCTAGGACACGTGGAGGGCCTGTGTCAGTTTGGGGACCTGCCCCTAAATTTTACTTTTGAAAGAGCACCGGAGAGACACGTGGAGGTTTCCGTTGGATCTTCCCATACTTATACTTTTCAAGTGTCTAATGCAACTTTCTCAGACCCTAGGCATGTGGCACCTTCCACTGGTTCTTAAAAAAATTCAACAACCGGTAAAAATTTTCTAGGCCAAGACACATGGAGAGCTTTTGGGCTTCATATCAAAAGTGCGCGCGAAGAGACATGTGGAGGCTTCAGCTAGATCCTCTTTATACTGGGAATTTTTCAATGGCTGAGGCAAATTTATTGGCCCCAGGAAACGTTGAGAGCCTACACTCATTTGAAGTCCCTCCTCTAGAATAGATCTTTAAAGTTGTGCCAAACAGACACATGGAATCTTCCACTGGAATTTCCCATGCTCAAAATTTTTAGTGACTAGTGTAACTCTCTCAGGTTCTGAGCACATGGATGGTCCGCGCTCGTTTAGGAACCTTCCTTTGGACTTCACCTTTTCATTTGTGCCAAGGAACATGTGGAAGCTTCTGCTAGCTCCTTTTTATACTTCCCCAACCCGGAATCGTGGTGCAGATATGTGGTATAATCTATGTGAGGAAATTCATTTGTGAGAGGCATGAATGTAGGTATCTATTCCTCAAGGTTTATTCTCAAAGGTGAAATGGATTTCTTGTTAGATTAAGCCATATGGAGCCACCTAAGAATTATTAAAAAGGGGATTTCTTGCATGACAAAATAAAAGAATGATTAAAAATACTGTCAAAAGTTATGACATGGTGCCCCAATCATATTTAATGAAAGTAGGAAATGTGAATGGCTCACAAATTTTCCACCTGGAAAAAATAGAGAGGAATATTCTCTTGAAGATTTAGACTTTTGGGGGGAAAATTTGGGATGAGTGAGCGAGTGAAATTGTATAAATGAAATGAGAATACTCTTGCATAAGGGGGGTTAATTTTTATGAGAAAGTTAGAGAAAAACCATTTTCCCGAGAGATCGTTTGAGAAACCTATTTATTTCCTTATGTTTGTAGATTTAGTCATGTCAAGATGGTTGCAAGTGTACAACCATTGACAAGCTCTTAGATTGTTGAAGAAATTCTTCCCTGCTAATGAATCTAGTGAACCTTGAATGAATTTGTGTTGATCATGAGCATAATTGTGTTTGCTTTTATTTTAGAATGTTTTCAAATAGTTTTTTGTGTTCCTAATGAAATATTATGTTGAAATCCCTCTGAATCACACAAGATCTTATCCTCATGGTAGTATTATGGCATTTGTAATGTCATTATGAGAAGATCTTTCATATTGTAATGAAATAAACAATTTAAAATCATTTTACTTCCATTGTGTTGACAAAGATTGTTTGTTAGCCTATGAGTGTATCTTAGGAATTATGAATAAGGGATTTCCAACGTTTAATTGAGTCTTTAACACTAGCCTTTGTGTTGAATTCTTGAAGAATGTATGAAATCATGCATCTCTGGGCCTCTATTAACACACACCTTCTTGTTGAAGGAATAGTTTGGATATTTTGAAGAATTTTGTTTGTGAGTGTTCCAATATTTGTAAAATCTCTCAAATATCTAGTATAATCAACTTTATCTTGCTTAAATTCCCACCAAAAACTTCTCAAATGATAAATCCTACATGAAATACCCTTTTTTGTACTGTGTATCCACAAAGATTTAACAAATTTCAATGCCAAAATATCCAGAGACATTCAGGTTTCAATTAGTGTCTTTAGTAACCCAAACATTTTCTAGGAAACATCTCCACTCTCTAGTGTGACAACTCATGAGAGTTAGATTGTGTTGTATTGATCATATTTTCTCAAGGTTTTCATGAAAATTGTACAAAGAAAGGATCTCTTGATATCCTTCACCAAAATGGGTTATAGAACGGGTCCTCTCACCCTGGTTGAAGGCACAACCTAAAGTAGTGAGGGTAGATTAAACCCTTAGTAAGGTGCTATCCATTTCTCCAATTCCTAAGTAAGAAAGAGTTATCTTCATTGATATTTTCAAAGATGGAGGGAATAACATATTTCTTCACTAGGGATCCTACTAAAAAGTAATTTCCAAAACTAGGAAAAGCAAATGGTGACCATTAGAAGGAAAAAAAGTCTAGAAAGTTGTTGGAAAATCAAGAATCAAAAAAGGAGACATCAGTTCTGAAAGGTTAGCAATTTGTGGTTGAATATTACCATATGTCTTCAAATGATTCTGGAACAAGTAATCTTTATATAAATTTGAGTTCTCCAACTGGAGAGGGGCCATCATTTGTATCTGAAAAGTGTGCCTCTTAGTTTTCCCCTATTTCGTCCAAGGTTGATAGGGTTTTCCAAGAAATTGAATCATTAGAGTATATTTACTTTGAGAGTTATACTCATGTGCCACAGAGACCCCTCATTCCCTATCATTCTGTTTCTCCTATAAATTCACCACCTCAAGGCAATATGGCCCAGCCTCCACCTAGACATCCTTTTGTCGTCAATACTTTTAGACCTATAAATTTTAGAGGTATGGATGGATATCCTAATATGGTGCCACAAGATGTCAAATATAGGCTGCCAAAATTTCAAGGGAATAATGCCATCGCTGGTGACCACCATTTGAAACTCTTTTTCAACATGATGGAAGATTTTGAAATTGAGTTTGAAGACATGTATGTAAAGATGTTTATTCATACTCTTGAGGAGGATGCACGTGACTAGTACAAGTCTTTACCACATAATTTGATAGATTCATGGACTGAGATGAAAAATGCCTTTAGATTACAATATGGAGATAAGAAATATTCCAGGTTCCTTTTATCTAAATTTGAAAATATAAAGAAAAATCCAAATGAATCTGTCCATGATTTCAATACTTGGTTCAATAAGACCTTGAATAGGCTACCTATAATCCTAAGGCCAAGTGATGAGTCCTGTTTGATAAAATATTTTGACACTTTTGATAAAAAGGCTGCTTATTACTTGAGAGATAAGAACTCGAGAACATTGAGGCAGACTTTCACCATGGCCTTACAAATAGAAAATAACATCAATTTATTTGGAAAGCCTCATAAGAGAGAGGGTGTTAAGTTAATCAATCCAAAGAGGCCTCAATCAAACAAAGTTGTGGATCTGGAAGAGGTTGTAAAAAATTTGGCTAGAGAAGTTAAAGAGATGTCCTATAAGAGTAGAAAAAGGGATAGGAAAAATTTCCCAGGGTCAACACAAGCCACATGGTTAGGAGAGTTTTGGAAATCATACCAGAGGTGATCACAGACCAGATGATAGAGGGAAAGGGCTCATGGGATCAAGAAATAAACAACCTCAACCCAGGGAGAATATATTGGTTCATGATCCTTTGAATGCCAGGGTTGCTACTATGGAGGATGCCAATGTTATCGAGTGGTGTGACAGGTGTTTATTACCACACTCCCCATGTGATGTAGATCAAGAAGTTGAGGAAGTAGATGGTGATGAGATGTATTATGATGTGTGCATGATGGAATGCTATGAAAACTCACAGAAGGGGGCAACCTCAACTGAATTAATAAGTGTCAAAACTATTGAAAACTTCTAGGATTGTGTTGATCAAGTTACCTCTTCCTCCTATTAATACTTTTGAAATTTATATGGTGTAATCATTTGATCTACCTAATCATGATTTTGAATACTTAAGGTCTTTGATGATTAAAAATTATGATGGAGGGATCCCTTCCGAAGAGGATAGGAAAATGTTGATGAATGCAGTAGTTACTCAGGAGAAAGAATATAACACCAGAAGTAAGGTTGTCAAAGGGGGGAGGGCCACAAACCAAGCCAAAATTTCCAGTTCTTACCAATATCCTGAGGGAAACCCCTAAGAAAGATACATCTAGCAAAGGCCTAGTTACCCCAAATAAAACATGTGCTCCTGCCCATGCCCAGACTCTAAAAATTCCTATATTATAAGAGGAAGTGGTGAATCTCCCTCCTAGTACTGTCATACCCAAATATGTCCCTTATGACATAGCCCAAATCTTGAGTCAGATCAAGGTCACTGTTATCATTGTTTAATTACTCAGGATCCCTAAGCATAGGAAAATGGCATTCGAATATTTGGGATTTAAGGAAGAAAAAATTACTAAGGGAAAAAGTGTTAATAATATAGAGGTTCCTCCCATTATTGCAGAATAAAAAATAACACAAGCATTGGAGGAACATGGTGAATCATCTAATGTGTATTTGGGAACTTCTCTAGTTGAGTCTCAGTTTGATGTCGATCAATTTTTTACCACTTTGATTATTAAAGATAGGCTGGTACATAACTGCATGTTTGATTCAGAAGCCTCATGTAATGTAATGTCTTGAGGTAATGAATGAGTTGAATATCAAGGCTACAAAATATTTTGGGAAATGTACTGCAATGGATTCAAGAGAAGTGCCAGTAATTGGATATGTCAAAGAAATGGTAGTGCAACTAGCAACTTATCTAGGAAAATGCTTAACCATGAATGTGGTTATTGTGGACTGTATCCAAGTGGGGGATGTTATTGTTTATAAAACGGGAAGCTAGTGTGGGTGGAAGCTTACAAATGGACATGTTATTTGCAACCATACTAGTGGAGGGGAACCTTGTGAAGTTGTATGGTGAGAATACAATGTTGCATTTCATTGAGGACCCTAACAATGCTTCTTATGAAGTATTAAACACAAATGTCAATGTCGGTAACTTTGTGGGCTATGTTGACTGTAAGGAGCATAAAATTGATGAGTGTGAGTATCTTGAGCAGGTTGGTTCTCGTTGGACCTTGATGTTTGATGGGGCTTGTTATAGATATGGTAATGGTGATGGTGTTGTCTTGATATCTCCAAGCCAAGAGGAGTTTAACTTTTCTTTAAACTCAATTTTGAGTGCACAAATAATATTGATGAGTATGAAGCACTGCTCTTGGGTCTAAGGATTGCATGGAAGTATGGTGTTAGAGACATTATTGTTAAAGGATATTCAAATTTGATAGTCAAACAAGTCAGAAATTTGTATGCTACAAAAACTAAAGAATGAAACAATATAAGCATGCAGTTTGGGACTTCATTGAAATGTTTGATTCTTTCAATATAACACATCATGATAGGAGCTATAATATTGTAGCAGATAAATTAGCAGTATTGGGATCTAGGTTTGAAAATTGTACAATGTCTCCCTATTGTGCATATGATATTAAAATATTGATCAGGTCGTTTATCCCTGACAATATCAAGCACTAGCAAGATTTTGAAGATGATTCCTAGGTCCAAAGGTTTTTACAAAATAAAGGAGAATTTACCAATCAAATTATGGACTGGGAACCAATGGTTTTTGTAGGTGAAGGAAAAGAGACCTTATTTGGTAAGGACATTATCCAATTGAAAACTAATACTATTCCCAAAGGCTTGGTTGCATTGGAATCAAATTTTAATAATGTTGACTGCATTATTAATAGAAACATGTTAACCTCTAGGGATGTTAAGGAACATAACGTGGGCACAAAGGATAAACCTCGGATAATATGGCTAGGCATCAAATTGAATAAAGAAGAAAATTATTCATATGTCCAATTGCTAAAAAAGTACCAGGACTACTTGGATTGGTCATATTCAGAATTGAAAGTGTACAAGGAAGACATTTTTCAACATGAAATACCCCTAGAAGCAAATGATAAGCCATTTAGGTAGAAACAAATATCAATTAATCCCATACTTTCCTCAAAAATGCAAGAAGAGTTGAAAAATTTAAGGAATGGAGGAATTATAAAACCTACAAGATACTCCTCATGGGTAGCAAACCTGGTACTTGTTCGAAAGAAAAATGGGGATATAAGATTGTGTGTTGACTTTAGAAATTTAAATAAGGCATCAATCAAGGACAACTATCCCTTGCCAAATATGGATAACATGTTACAATTAGTTACTGGTTCTGAGTTGTTATCCACTTTGGATGGTTTCTCTGGGTATAATCAAGTGGTTGGGAAGCGATCAGAGAGAATCAAAACTGCTTTCACTACTCCATGGGGTACCTATGTGTACGTGAGAATGCCATTTGGCCTGATGAATGCTAGAGACACTTTTCAAAGTGCAATGGATGTAGCATTCTCAGGGTATATAAACGAATTCATTTCTTTCTATCAGGATGATGTGACATTTTTCTCTAGGAAAAGAAGTGATCACTTACAGCATTTAGAAAATATGTTGTTAAGGTGCAGGGAATATGGTATCTCATTGAACCCTAAGAAATCTCATTTTGGGGTTCAAAAGGAAAAGTTTCTTGGACATATTGTGTCAAAAGAAGGGGTCATGATTGATCCTGAGAGAGTGGAAGCCATTAGTAAAGTCCCTATTCCAAGAACCAAAAAGGGAATTCAATACCTTTTGGGGAAAATAAATTTTATTAGGAGATTTATTTCCAAAATTTCCAAATTGACTATCCCAATTACTAGTATGGTGAAGAAAGATCAAAGTATCATATGGGAATAAGCAATTGTTCAAGCGTTTACTAGGATTAAGGAAGCATTAAAGAATGCCCTTGTTTTAGTAGCTCCTGGTTATAAAAAGGCTTTCCAAATGTTTTCCTTTTCCTCTGAGAGTACCATTGCATCTGTCTTATTACAAAAGGATGATTAAGGAGCTGAAAGGCCAATTAATTTATTTAGTATAGCATTACAAGGGGAAGATTTGAAGTATACTATCATGTAGAAGCAAGCCTTAGCTTTGGTAAAAGCCATAAAGATCTTTAGGCCATATATTTTAAGTTCTAAACTCATAGCTTATGTCCCTCATACTATGGTCAAGGATGTCCTTTTAGAAATGGAAATTTCCAGTAAGAGATGCCGATGGGAAAATAAGTTACAAGAATATGATATGGACATCCAAACTACAAAATTGGTCAGAGGATTGGGCCTAGCAAAGCTAATGGTGGAAAAAAACCTGCAAATAGTTGAGATAAATGAGGTTGAAGAAGAAAGATTGAATATTCTTGGGAAATTTATAAATTATGAATGGTACAAGGATACTATTTTTTATCTCAAACATATACAATGCCCTAAGTATTTAAGCAAGAATCAAAAGAGAGCACTTAAGTTATCCTCCCAGAAGTACATCATCACTGATTATGGGTTAACTTGGAAGAACCCTGAGGGAGTTCTCTTAAGATGTATCATTGAGGATGAAGCCCAAAAAATAATTTATGATTTCCATGGAGGAGTTTGTGGAGGGAAGTTTGTTGGAAGAGTCACAACCCATAAGATCTTAAGGGTTGGTTACTGGTGGACAACTCTTTTTAAAGATACAACTTTGCTAGTAAGAAAGTGTGAGAGTTGTCAATGTTTTTCAGGAAGATTGAAAACTTTAGGCTCCCTCACTTTGTAGCTTGTATCAATTGAAGGCCCATTTAAGCAATGGGGAATGGACTTCATTGGTGAGATTTTAGATTCTTCAAGTACATGACATAAGTGGATATTAGTGGCCACTGATTACTTCACCAAGTGGGTGTAGGAAATCCCTACCAAGAAAGCTACCCACCAAATTGTTATGGACTTCATTTTGAATCATATAAATTTTAGGTTTAGAGTGCCTACTAAGATAGTTATTGACAATGCTATGAGTTTTTGAGCCAAACCTTTAGTAGCCATGTGTCATGAGTATGGGATCAACTTATCATATGCTTCAAATTATAATCCCCAAGGTAATGGACAAGTAGAATCAAGTAACAAGAATTTTTTGAATATAATTAGGACCTTGGAATTAAACAAATAGAAGTGGGGTGAGAAATTGAAGTTTGTTGTTTAGGCTGATAGAATTACTGTTAAAAGATCTACTGGAAAGAGCACATTTGAATTGGTGTATGGAACTCAAGCTCTACTTCCCCTACATATGCAATTATCTTTATATCAATTCATTCAATGGTTGGAAGACCAAGAGGTTGGTCCATATGATGCAGGGATCAATCAAATTGTTGAACTAGATGAAGAGAGAAGGGAATCCCATCAAAGACATGTGAAGTTTAGGGAAAATTTGAAGAAATTGTTTGACAAAAAGGTTACCCTAAGGGTTTTTCAGTGTAGGAGATTTGGTGCTACTATGGGATAGCAGACATGAGGATAAGGGAAAACATGGAAAGTTTGATGCATTATGGATGGGCCCTTATTCTATTGATATTAGGATTGGTGAGCACACTTTCTTCCTAAAATATCTAGATGGGGAATTTCTTGAGTTGCCTATTAATGGTAGGAACTTGAAACATTTCCTTGATTGATTTCTAAAAATTGAGGTACACATCATTGTATAGTGTGTAGTCTTTGGTTATTTTTTTGGGGGGGGGTTTTTTCTGTTTCGGTTTGTCTTGGTCCTTGATGACTAGTTTTTGTTGGTTTCTCAATTTGTTCTTGGGAGGTTGGTTATTGTTTCTTTTTTTTGGAGGTTAGTTCTTGACTTCATTTCCCACTGGAATTTTGGCACATGGTCTACTATGTTGTTCTTGTGGAACTCACTAGAAGTGCCCATCCCCAAGTCAGAGTTGATGTTGGTGCTCGTTTCAATCTCACCCTGTTTGTTTGAAAAAAATTCAGTCTGTGTGGTCTGAAATATTTTTTGTCTCCCTGTGTGGATGATTGAATTTTTATCTTTATCAGGTCTTTGTCATCAAATCACTTTCTATGGTCATGAAACGTGTCCAAATATTTTTTGTTTATAGTTTCTCTTTCCATATAGACCATTTTGTTATTTGGGTGTGAATGCTGGGGTTTCCCCTTCCTTTTATTTTTCCACGATCATGTTTTCCCTATCAAATTTTATCCAAACACCCGCGGATATGCGGCCTTCTTTGATTGGACAAGGCATGACAGGTCTATTTAGTAAACTTTTCACTTTTTTTCACATTTGTAAAAAATTCCAAATTGGTCCCTATACGCACCCAAAATTGTAGGGTACTGCACCATTGGAATAACATAACACGTGCCCCAATGATGATATAGGTCTCCTCGCAAGGTTTTCAGGATCCAGAAAATCTCTCCAAGTATGCATTAACATCCCACATGTCCCGCTTAGCCCCTACATGATTTGTTGTTCTCTTTTCCCCTCTTTTCCTTTGCATTTTGTTCTTCAGTTACGAAACTGCCACCCTGCCTGGGTGGTGGTCTCGTGACCGCCACCCAGGAAGGGCGGCAGTCCTGTAACCACCGCCGTGCTCAGGGCAGCGATCCTTCGCACATTTTCTAGAATGCTCTTTTAATGCGACTCACGTAAAAGTTCAATGTTTACCAGCTTTTTTTCACCACCTTTGCTTGTCTTTATGATTCTGGTTCCCTTGAATAGTGTTTTGGCATTGTTTATAGTTTAAGAGTTCAATTTGGTTTTCACCTTTAGGTAAATGGGATTCTACAAATAGATGTCTTGTGCTCAAGTAAATGGCCCCTCAAATTCACCTTTGAATTTCTCATTTCAATAGTTTAGCCTTTCATTTTGTTTAGGATTCATAGTTTCATTTGTTAGATGCATAGTTAGCATTGTTTAGCTGTTAGAAAGCCACATATTCTCCTTGTGCAAAGTGTTGTTGTCATTTCATCCAAATCAATTGGAGTAGGATAGTTTGATTTCAATAGGAAGCCATTAAAGTTGCAGGTTACAGGTTTTGTTCATCAAACATGATAGTTTCAAGTGTTGGACATTTTATGTTGCATGACTCACAATAAATCCCGCTAGGAATTGCATAAGCCGAGCTCTGTACTCTTGGGCTATCCCTCTCCTACTCGCATTGTATTCAGTTTGCATCCTAAGCTGCCTTTATTCCAACATCTAATTTTGTTGATGCTAACATTACATGATTTTCTAGATCCACGTGAGCACAAAAGAACGAGGAGATCACACTGAGGGGATAAGGTCACACACCATCAGATTTGCCCACTGTTCTGCAGAATCCAGGTTCTAGCTTTCACAGTTCTAGTTAAAAGCATAAATAGAGTAGCTAATCATTTCATTTCAGTTAAATTTTACTTTTGATATTGCCAGGGAAGTTGTGGGGATTGATAGTTTCTGAGAAACTATGATTCACTCCTCACTTCTGAGGTAGGATCGAGAGTATTTCAAATAGAGTAGATCAGTTATCAGGTTATTTAGAATAGATCTACAAATTGCACATACAATCAACTATACTCGGTCGCATTGTTTGTTTTAATTACGTTATTAGTTTAGCTATCAATTTTAGATATATTAGATAAGTTTATCTTTGAAATATATTCAGTAGTTTAGTAGTAAACATCAGACTTAGAAATATACGTAAATATATCTTGCATGTTTAGTTTATTCTTTCATTAATTAGCTTTATATCGTTTATGTTTGTATGACAATCAGGGGACCTAGGGAGCCCAGAGAATATGTATTCGAGCCAATCGTTCCTCAACCCAATCTTATTATGGTAATAATTGATATAGATTAGAACCTTAGAATCCAAGTCTTCCGAACAACAGTAGACTTACAACAGATCAGCTCACAGTTAAGCGGGTTAAATATAGAAGATGACCAAGCGCACACATTTTGGTCAAATAAGCCAAACTACAGATTACCCTAGATAAATATCTGCATGACTATAGAAGGGCTTGAAAGAGAGAAAACATTCAGTTGTGATCCTTTGGTCCCATAGCCAGATGCAGGAGACACTCTCACAGACATAGATACTAGCTTAAGGATTCAGGTTACAAGAATGCCTGTAAGATACTCAAAAAATATTACACAACTGTTAATTCTGAATGTAGAGGACGAAAAGGCATACGACTATTGGATACTATGGATTAGCGACTGATTCTACACATGACCATAGCAGGTCCACAAAAACCATGAATCTACGGTTTTGACCCATAAATCCCACAACCCAATAAATCCATAAGTAAATCAGACATACATGCTGGCTTACACACATTAGTATTTAGATCTACTCCACTTCCACCTACCATCATCGCACAACTATCCTTGTTAGACATAGCAGCTAAAAAAGCTAAATATTTCTAGACTAGACCAGAGAATCGACCATAGGATCTGCTATATATCCATCATCCATCATATGACCCTTTCTGGAGACATACATGAAACCATCCCAGGTCGTTTTCCACGTATCCCACAACCCATAGATCAGATCACACTAGAGCTCAATACTGATTGGAGCCTTCAAGTAGTCATCCTTGCCGATTGATCTATCACGCCAGTTTAGGTTAGGAGGGCCTTCTTTGCCTTAGATTCGTAGATTCTATTAGTGCGTGTCAAAGATATAATATTGCCTAACTAGTTTACCCATACCCTACGCCTAATCCATCCCCACCTGCTATCTCGGCATGACCTCAGGAGGTCAGGTGCGAGGAAGAGTTACTTGTAGATTCCCATGCTCACTTGTCACTTTTCCATCGTACAAAATTGGTGAACCTGACGTGAAGAACACAACGCTTTTGCTATTACCTATTTCTTCCACCTTCGCCCTTTCCCATTATTCTACGAGTATTCATATACCCCCCGAATATGTCAAGATTCGATGGATATGGCAGACCTCTCCTAGGTCTCGAGGCATACTATGCTCAACTGAATAGATAGTGATCACCCTCACTCTTAGTATGGGGTGAAAACTATTCAAATAACCAAATATCAACAAAAACTCCACGTATAAGGATTAGATATAGTTCATCTTTCCAAACAGAGGAGTTGGATCAACTTGCTCAAAGACAACAAACAAAGCCTTCAGGCTCGAACAATATGACGTTCACATGAGAATTTGGTTCATCTCCTTAGGTGCTGCTTAGACCACAAATTAGTAGACAATCAGATCCATACCCGGTTTTAGATGATGAGCATTCAATGCGTTATGCCAAGAATGAACAACGCTCTCGGGGTATGTACCCACCCATACAAAGTTTACAAACACAACCCAAGGTCTCTTTTCATGAAAATACCTCCATGTCACTACATATAGGAAATACCCTCGAGGAAACTTGGCAGGGAAATGATCAATTCATAGTAGGGTATCACATGCCTATATAATATCAGGATATACAACAAACTCCATGAAGGAAAAATACCGTGACTTCACCAAATGAAGTCATTTCAACTTTAGTATAAAAAGTTAGGGGGTTAGAACTTGCTCAAGCAAATCAAAATTCCCAATTCATGCAGGCAGGAAGTTCAAATCCTCCACACCATCCTAGCCAAGTATACCTCCTCACAGGAATGGGCATGTTGGGCATGCCTCCTCAGTATTCACAACAAACGCTAACTAGAACCACCATTTCTAACACCGTTTCGATACCTCCCGGTCTAGTACAAAATAATCCATTCCTAGACAATACCCCTTCATACTTAAACATGTACTCCAAATCACCACAAGGGGATATGTTTTCCTCTCTTGGCATGTTTGCTCAACCACAAGGGTTTCCTTATGCCTCTACCAATGCATACGCTACGTCATATCAACAACCCATTCCACCGCTGCCCCCTCAGCAGGCACCATCAATGGTCAAAGCCTACGCGATAGGGACTTATTCAGAATATTTGAAAGAGCCCTTGGACCTCACCATATGAAGCATCATGCTTCCAAGACCTCTTCCTGATTTTCCCAAATACAAAGGGGGGGAGATCCAAATGCACATATCAAGGCCTATGCTACAACCATTCAAGAACTGCTCCCTTGGGATGGGGTTGTTGCCAAAATATTTCTCAAAACGTTAGAAGGTATTGCCCTTGATTGGTATTATAGAATACCTGAAGCCTCCATCCATTCATTTAAACAACTTTTTTATGAGTTCATCAAGGCATTTGATATGAACAAACTATTGATAACAGGAATCAGGGAATTCTTGCACATTAAGCAGGAACACAATGAATATGTTGCTCATTTCATTCAAAGATGGCGTATAGTCCTCTAATCTTCGGCAAGTGCTCCAAATATGGATAAGATGGAACTATGCGATTTGTTCCTTCATTCCCTTAGCAGAGAGGTGAAGGAAGAAGTCCAAAAGTTCCCACTAAGAACATACGATGAAGTACTTGAGAGCACTCTCTGAATAGATCAAGCTGCAATAGATAGTAGTCGTAAGACATATGGAACAAATGGGAGGTTAATCACCTCCAACCAGAATGTTATGACTTACCCCACTACCATAAATGTCGATCAAGGACCTAAAGTCCTTAACAAAAATTACGGAGTGATAACAGATGGAGTAGCTGATCAGGCTAAAAGGGTAAATGTTGTGAATACTCCACCACTAATGAACAACCAATGAAACAACAACCTTACCCCAACAATCAATGCAGTGGACTTTAATCATCCACAACAACAACAAAAACAATGAAAAAACCTTACAAAGGGTCCAAGCCAAAACTCAACTAGATATCAAAACCAAAACCAAAACCAAAAACAACAAATGCAAAACTTTAATCCTAATAGGAAATGGTTTGATCATAGTTTTGGGCCACAATATGCACCAAGCCAACAATATAGGGGTTATAATCCTAACTCATATTGTGGTTTCCACAAAATTCGAGGCCATGACACTAGAATGTGTTGTGACTATGATAAATTCATGCAATGTTTGCCAGAGGAACAAACACAACTTTTCATAGATATGTTCTTGGCAGATCCTGTGTCACCAACACCAAATACTTTTACAGGGGTAGTTTCCCCTCAAAACGCATCCCTCAAAATATTTAATGATCTGCTCCCAAATCACAATAACAACAGGTTAAATCCAAATGGGACAAATAAGGGCATAATAACAGGAAACAAAGATCCCAAAGCCTCAAATTCACTAAATCCATTATTTGCACCACAATTAGGAATTCAACCACGACCCAAGATAGTCGGTTTAGTGGAGTTAGACACCGAACTACTCGTGGAAGCTGTAACAAGGACACGAGAATATTCCTCTTAGCCAAGTCCAAGTTACCTGCCAGAGAAAGATAACATCCAACAAATGTTAGTAAAACCCATAGGTGCCTATGATTTAATTAGTGATCTAACAAAAACCTTCTCGCACATTTCTTTTTTGGACTTACTGAAGAACTCTCTTGCCCATAGGGCTACTCTTTTAGAGGCATTAGGTTTAGGTCATTTAATTAACATCACTCCACCTCTCGAAACACAGGGAAATCATATAGAATTTGATATCCACCCTCCTGGGTAGTTGAATAGGGATACCAATTTTGTATTCAAAATAAACAAAATGCCAAAAAACATTGACATTACACGCAGAGGTGATCCGGACCTACATTTGCAAGTTTGGGTTTATAACAATTACATTAAACGTGTGATGGTTGACGATGGAGCAGCAGTTAATATAGTCACCTTCTCTTTCCTTCAAAAGCTAGGATATGGAGAAACAAATTGTTCCATGACTTGAAATACATTAAGAGGCTATGATAGCCTTAAAGACACGTCGATTGGAACTATAATACTACCGGTCACCTTATGACTCAAAGATTGGGAAACCAGCTATAATATGATCCTTGGCCGACCATGGATACACCGTATGAAGGCAATCCCCTCTACATTATTTCAAGAAGTAAGATTCTTTCATTTCGGAAAATTTTTCATAGCCAAAGGCAATCCAAAGCCATTTGATATACACCTAGCTGACTTAATGAAAAGACCATGCATTCACTCGGAGTTTGAACTCCCAAAAAACCAAATTAATAAACCCACCAACGTAAAATTGGAGGAAAAGTTGGTACGTACAACAAATCTTGAGACTATGAGCCTAGTCAAGACTATCCCAGCCTTCAAGGATGAGGCTAACATTGTAGAAATAGTATCGTTAGGAACTACTACAAATTTTTTTGAATTATTAGAACAGGATCTACCGATGTTCCTACCATTTGATTCTATAGGCATGGGATATACCCTAGGTGTTGGTTCTCTTCCGGAAGAGGATCTATGCATGGTGGAAATAGAAGATGTTAACACAAAAAATATCACAACGTCCATATTCCCAGCTAAGTACTGGACTCTCCATTTCAATGGAGCTAGATGTCGTTATGGAGCTGGGGCAGGTGTAATTTTTACTTCTCCTGAGGGAAAGATCCTACCATTTTACTTTAAACTAAATTTCAAATGTATGAACAACGATGCTGAGTATGAAGCCCTCCTCCTTGGCCTCATCTTAGCTAAGAAGATCGGTGTTAATAATAATTGGTAGCAAACCAAGTCTCTGAAGTATATGAAACCAGAGCTGAGCACTTACAACTCTACAAAACAGTTGTATTGGATTTAAGAAAGGAGTTTGACATCATATCAATTGAAGCAATCTTGTGAGAACAAAATCTTCTCGTTGATTCTATAACAACCTCATCATCATGCTTCACCCCAAGCAGTGAGTTGGAGGATACTCGTTTCATGGTATCCCTTCATACTGAACCACTGGTGAAAAAAATGTCAAACCCTCTCTTAACGAATAGAGATGAGAACAAATCTACTATCCTAGAACACATTGATAGTGATAGAGCCACTCTGAATTACTTAAACACCTATGCAACGTTACATCTCACCCATCATGTGATAGATTTGTCCTTAATCCCACATTCATCTTCCTACTTCGGAAATCCCATGATAGAGCTTTCCCCATGAAATGACCTCACCATATACACAGTAGAAAATGGAGACGATTTGAAATTACCTCCAACCCCACCTAAGTTTGAAGAAGGTAATGCTTCTTTAATCGAAGAAACAATTGATATTAACATCGGAACGGAGGATGAGCCAAGGATATTGAAATTAGTATCCTCTTTAACTCCATCAGAAGTAGAAATACACACTCAAATCTTCAAGGAACATCAGAAGGCTTTTGCATTTAATTATAAAGAAATGATAGGGGTTGCACCACACATTGCGGTACATAACCTCATCACAAAATCAGATGCAAAACCGATTAAACAAAAATAAAGACCAATGAAACCCAAGGTAGCTCTCATGGTGAAAGAAGAGGTAATGAAACTCCTCCAAGTAGGATTCATCAAACCAGTCAATTACTCTCAGTGGGTATCTAATATTTTTGTTGTTCTAAAAAATAATGGGAATATACACATCTGCATAGACTTCCGAGATATTAACAAGGCATGTCCTAAGGATGAATTCCCATTACCATCCATAGACGTCATTGTTGATGCAACAGCCAGATTTTAGATTTTATCTCTCATGGATGGATTCTCAGGATACAATCAAATCAGAATATCTGAATAAGACCAAGCTAAAACCACATTTATAACTCCTTGGGGAACCTATTGCTATGCTGTTATGCCATTCGGTCTCAAGAATGCTAGCGCTACATACCGGCAAGCTATGATGTATATATTTCATGATCTTATTCATAAAATTGTGGAATCCTACGTAGATGACTTGTTGGCCAAAGCTAGGAGGTGTTGTGATCACCCAGAAGTACTCCGTGTCATTATTTCACGTCTAATAGAATACGGAGTCATGCTAAATCTAGAAAAATGCGTCTTTGGTGTGACAGGAGGGAAACTCCTAGGTTACATTATATCGTCACGAGGGATCGATGTTGACCCAGCCAAAATTCGAGTTGTTCTCAAAATGGTCCCATCTTTGGATGAATCTGGAATCAGGTCATTTCTTGGAAATCTTGGTGCAATCCATAGATTCATCCTAGATTTAAGCTTTGTTATTCATCCAATCAACAATCTACTCAAGAAAGATTATAGAATTGATTGGTCCGAAGACTGCAACGAAGCTTTCGATGCAGTTAAACATTTCTTGTTATCACCACCTACGCTAATGCCACCTAAGCCAGACCACCCGTTAATCTTGTATTCGTGAGCTACCAATGTCTCGCTAGCCTATATGCTGGCTCAAGAAGACGATGACAAGAGAGAACACGCGATCTATTTCATTAGCCGAATGTTTCTCGACTATAAAACACATTATACACAGGCAGAATGAGAATGCCTTGCCATAATCTTGGCAACCAAACGCTTAAGACATTATATGCTAAATCAAGAAACAAGGGTCATTGTAAAAACAGACCATTTACGAACTTTCCTCACACAAGGGTCCTTGTCTAAGAAGGCTGGATGTTTTATGACCTTAATGGGGGAATTCAAATTAACATTTGTAAATCAGAAATCCATTAAAGGAAAAATCATTGTGGATTGGTTAGCTGATAACCCACTAGACGGAGGCAATCTAGTAGATCTGGACTTTCCCAATGAATGCATATACTACATTGAAACCATACCTCATGTCTCTGAGTGTCCTTGGTATACTGATATTATTAATTATATCATGGACCATATGTATCTAGAAGGTGCTACACCGCAGTGAAGAAGGCAGCTACGCATTATCGTAGCTAAATATGTTATCATAGAACAAGTGCTCTAGCGTAAGGATTTCGATGGAATGCTCCTAAGGTGTGTTGACACAGAAGAATCCAAGAAAATTCTATATGAATCTCACAGTGGCATGTGTGGAGGCCACGTCAGTGGTCATGCCACCACCTGTAAAATACATCAGATGGGTTATCTCTAGCCTACTCTAAAACACGACATAGTAGAGTTTGTACGAAGGTGTTATAAGTGCCAAGAATTCTCCCATGAGATTCACATACCGGCACAAGCTCTATAACCAATCGCTACTCCATGGCCCTTTTCTACGTGGGGCCTTGATTTGATAGGGAAATTCTCTCCCTCATCTACAGGCAGCCATAATTTCATAATCATGGCCACCGATTATTTTACCAAGTGGGTAGAGGCTATGCCACTTACTACTGTAACCAAATCATTTGTAGGTACAGTGTCTTGCAAGTCATTATCTCAGATAATGGGACTTATTTTAAGAATGATGAAGTTCATGAATTGTGCAATAAATTTAAAATAAGCCATCATATAGCCTCCTTGTATTACCCTCAAGCCAATGGACAGGATGAAGCGACAAACAAAACATTAAAAGCCATTCTTCTTAAAATGGTGAAAGAAAACAAATGAGATTAGAATTTGAAGTTATATCCGGCCTTGTGGGCCCACCAAACCTCAATAAGAACACCAACAGGAGTGACTCCTTTCTCGCCAGTATTCGGGGTAGAAGCAGTTCTCCTACTTGAGGTTGAAATACCCAGTCTATGTATCTCATTACAACGGATTCTGGATGAAGAAGCTTACAGAGAAGCATGTCTCTCCCAACTAGAAAGCCTAGATGAAGCTAGGTTAGATGCTGAACAATGGCACAAAATCTATGCTGACTGGATGTGCTGACAACATAACAATAAGGTCTATGAACAAGACATATATGAAGGTGATCTAGTTCTAAGGCTAGACAGCCGGATCGATAAAAATACTAGAAAAGGAAGGAAGTTTCGGCCCAAATGGTTGGGCCCATACCGAGTCACGAAGGACTATGGAAATGGTGCATATATTTTATGTACGCTGGAAGGTGAGGAATTTGGTGAAACTGTCAATTCCCTACACCTTAAACGATTCTACGCATAAGCAGACAACACTATTTGTATAAATATATCTCGATTACATCTTCATATAGTTAGGTTCATTTTGTTTGCTTGTTTCATACAATTTTGTGATCAAGGAACTCATTCTCAAAGCAATTCATTACAACTTCTGATGTTATTGGCATGAACACTCTAATCATACTTCTTCACTTACATAGCATCATCAATCATGTCATAATCATTTCATCAGATAAAGCTAGATATAACAAAGCCTTAATGATAACCATACCAAGATCTGCATGCTTTTTCTCATCTTTTGTTTCTTCCTAGGATAGGTGCCTTGCCTATGGTCTGTTCTAGAAGCTTCATCATGTCACATCTATCCCCTATGTATATCTCTTTTGGAAATAAGAATACACTGATATTTTTCTCAAATAAGCAAGTCAAACATAGATCAAATAGAAAATTTTATTTTTACACATTTCCTTGCCCTACCAACCTTTGGTGATGAGCTTGCATCTCTTACTAGTGACATAGGGTTGAGAAAGGATGGGAATGCCCTTACTCACCTATACCTTTTTCATGGTGATAAGCCCACGCTTCTTACTAGTAGCATGGGGCAAGGTGTAGGGAGTCCTCTTGATAAATGAACATTGAAGGTCGTAAGCAAAGAATTCCAATGAACTTTTGAAAATTTTGAGTCAAAAACAAATGAATCAGATGTCCAAAATTCCAAAAGAGTTCAAAACCTTGAAACCCAGATTTTGTCTACCATGTGGCCATCTATGGATCTAAGTCTAGATAAACCGCAAAGCAAGTTTCATCCCAAACTATGGGGTCACTTGAGTAGAATAGGCTTATAGCATCCTAATTCGGTTCCACCAAGGATGTGTCTATCTCTCATCACTATCATTTCAAAACATTTCATAACTTGTGCCCTTTCTAGCTCTCAGTGACGAGCCCTCGCATCTTACTAGTTGCGTGGAGTTAGGAGTGGGGCAAGTTTATCTACTCATCGTACCAGTTTATCATCACATTTTTTCAAAACAAATTTGAAGTACTGAAAAATTTCTTATAAGAATTTAGATTTTAAAATCACATTGTGTCTACATTTTCATATATCAGGATCACGAAATACAAAAAGAAAGTAAAAATTTGTATCATTTGTTCTCCATTGCATACATTCTAAAAAGTATATAAACATAACATTATAGTTTACATACGGAAAACAAAGCCATAAATGACAAGAGTCTGATCCAAAAAAGAATATATATATATATATATATATATATATAAATGGTCAAGTTTCCTGTATAATGCCATCATGTGCTAAGCATGGTCAAAATGCTCAAAGAGCCTGGGAGATACAAAATACATCATAAAAAAAATAGTCCAAGAGAGCCAAGTGGCTTCTCAACCCCTATGATATCCCTTTGAGGGTGCACACCCCCATCTAGGACTCCGGCTACGCTGGCGCTCTGAGTGCATAGAGGGCTTACGATCCTGAGGATCAGTTGCGGTCTCGCCATGAGAATGACTCCTCATCAGGCGTTCTGTTGTCCTGTACCCTACCAACTGAGTACAGAGGGTAGACACCATCCTGGCCATATGCTAGATAGGGGAAAAGACGTCAGTATGCCTACCAGTTGCTGAAGGCTCCCCTACATCCACAGATAGTTCTACACAGGTCTTCTCTATAGGGATCATCAGGGTATTAGTGCATACCCGGTGAATTAAGTCTCACCACTCGTCGGCGGTCTCTGCAAGCAAAGGAGAAAATCCAATTAGAAATAATCAAGAGATAAAAGCAAATGTAAACAAAAGGAGAGGTAACAACTAAGGAAAACATAACTAGAAACAAATGTTAAAAGGAAGGATGATAACTCACTCGGATCGCCAAGCCTCCAAGATGGATCTCTAGGATCAACACCTACCACAGATGCAGCCGCTAATTGGTGCGCTCCTCCTATGGCTGGGGCAACATATCATCCTGCTACGGACTCATCCTCCCAACCAAGGCCCTGAAAGAGTGGCTCCTTTGAAACTAGAGTCACCCTCTCCGCACTCTCCTCCACCCTCTCTACCTGTAAAATATCCTGAGTGTCATGCCATTCAAGATCACTATCCTCCTCTCCACCCAACTCGCTGACCTCAGCCTCGATCTCCTCCTCGGTCTCCCCCCCTTTGAACTCCTCAGACTCAGAGCCTATGTCAATGAGGTCGTCACTGCTATGGGCAGGACCAGCCGAAATATGAAGTAAGGGTGCCTGAGGAGCACCGGCTCTTCCACGAGCTCGTACTACCCACCTAGCTATAATGGGGACACTAGGAGTAACAACTATCTAACCCCAGCCTCTAGGACCTCCCCTGGCCTCTCAAACTGATCTATATACTGGCACCACTGGGGGAAGCATACCCATGTAAGGTAGGCCAAACTACTGAGGCACTCGACCAAAAGGGTGTATGTCTACCCTCCCCACCCTGTCAACAAGCTACCCTATGGTGGAGTAGGAAATAAAAGTAAGAGCCTCCTCACCCTATAAACCTACCATGGCTTGATAAGGTGTGGCCTCCATGTCATCATTAGTCAGGAAGGTGACCAGCTGGTGAGGTGCTCTAAGCACCAATATGTCTATCCATCTAGAAGCCCTCACAGCTCCGAGATCTGCCACCTCTACACCTCACCCATAAGGGATGAAACGCTCATAGACCTAACTCATAACAGGGTCGGATGACTCAATGACTACCCCTATAAATGGACCACCTGATGCAAATCATGGTAGGTAGTCCCAAGTATGTCGGCTCCCCAGGCGTAGATCCGGCCATGTCCCTCAATCTGTGTAATGATGGGGGACTAGTAATATAAAAAAGTGTCTCCTCCCTTGTCCTCGATAAATCTCGAGGTAAGGATCCCCATGATGGCCTGGCGAATCAAGGGGATAGGTAGGCTAGGAATAGATTGGACCCTCACCCCCTTCTTCGAACCAGTGGAGATAACTACATCTCCCATGTATGAGGCCCACTGTGCTATCTGAGCCCGTGAACATGTTGTCTCAAGAATGAGTCATCTCCTGATGATTGGGACCCCCAAGATATGGTAAACGTCCTCCAAGGTAATGGTCCACTCACCTCAGACCCCTAGTAATCGGAAAGTGTTCCGATCAGCATCCCAATATGAAAATAAGTCACAGAGTATGTGACTAGATGGTGCAACATGCATAACTCATGATATACGTATTATACTGGCCCTCTGAAGAGTGTCCTACTCATCCCAAGAAAGCGGAGCCAATCACACACTCTCTCTCAGATCCATCGAATATACTCCTCCCTTTCCTGCATACACCCAAAAACACATAAAACAGAGAAAGTTAGTATCCAAATGACTTTAGAAAAATCATGAAAGTAGGTAAGGATGCTAAAAATGCAAAAACAAATTCAAATAAGTGTTATTTAGGCATTCTGTGAAGGACCGCTACCCTGAGCAGGGCGGAGGTTCCGTAATTGTAGCCTTAAAGGTGGCGGTCTTGTAACCGTCACCCAGATCAGAGCGGCAGTCATGTAACCACTGCCCTGCCCAGGGCAGCGGTCATGTCCCAAATTTCTGTACGGGTCACATGCCCTAAAAGATGCCTAAAAAGGCAAATAAAGCCCATTTTGACTCAAACAAAGCTTACCCAGTAGGCACCCCCCCTAGATAGACCTATTAAAACTAACATTTTCAAAAATTATCCCCCCATGACAAATTTTTCATCATTTTAACATTTTAGGGATAAAATGGTAAATTGAGAAAAACTAACCTATGATCTCGTGGGTCAGTGTTCCGCTCATGGAGGCATGATCACAATCTTGTCCCAGATGTTTTGAATATACTTTCATCAGAAACCGTCACCGTGGGTCCCAGAGCTCAAAATCAACCAAATCAACGCGCGCAAATGAATAGAAAAATGGGCCCACTTTTACATATATAGCAACCTGACTTGTTTTGAATACCCCTTTCTGTAGGTTTGGAGTGCTGACGGAGGTAAGTTCTTATCCCCACACAAATGGTACATCCTCATTTCATGATATTGTAGTATTTATTTTTTGATCTATTTTGTCTATCTGCAGTTGAGTTCTCTTTTAATTTTACAGGTAGTGGGAATTTTGGATAGCGTCATTTCGACACACGGATGTACTAGGTATAACTCCTAACTTCCCATTTTAGGACCGCTATACTCGGACCCACCGTTTTACGCCTCTTCATGGCTAAGACGCTTCTTTGAGGGGGTAATATGTATGTACCCAAAATTGTAGGGTACTGCACTGCTAGAATGATGTAACACGTGCCCCAATGATGATACAGGTCTCCTTGCAAGGTGTTCAGGATCCAAAAAATCTCTCCAAGTATGTGTTAACATCTCACATGTCCTGCTTAGCCCCTACATGCTTTGTTTGTCTCTTTTCCCCTCTTTTCCTTTGCATTTTGTTCTTTAGTTGCAAAACCGCCACCCTGCTTGGGCGGCGGTCTTGTGATTGCTGTTCAGGAAGGGCGGTAGTCCTATAACCGCCGCCCTACTTAGGGTAGAGGTCCTTCACACATTTTCCATAATTCTCTTTTTAACGTGACTCACGTAAAATTTCAACATTTACCAGCTTTTCTTCACCACCTTTGCTTGTATTTATGAGTCTGGTTCCCTGGAATAGTGTTTTGGCATTGTTTATGGTTTAAGAGTTGAATTTGGTTTTCACCTTTGGTTAAATGGGATTCTATAAATAGCTGGCTTGTGCTCAAGAAAATGGCCCCTCAAATTTGCCTCTAAATTTCTCATTTCAATAGTTTAGCCTTTCATTGTGTTTAGGATTCATAGATTCATTTGTTAGATGCATAGTTAGCATTGTTTAGCTGTCAGAAAGCCACATATTCTCCTTGTGCAAAGTACTATTTTCATTTCATCCAAATCAATTAGAGTAGGATAGTTTGATTTCAATAGGAATCCATTAAATTTATAGGTTTTTTTCATCAAACAAGATAGTTTCAGGTGCTAGATGTTTTATGTTGCATGACTTGCAATAAATCCCGCTAGGAATTACATAAGCCAAGCTTTGTACTCTTGCGTTATCCCTCTCCTACTCGCATTGTATTCAGTCTACATATTAAGCTTCCTTTGTTCCAATATCTACTTTTTTTGATGCTAGCATTACATACTTTTCTGGATCCACATGAGCACGAAAGAATGAGGAGATCACACTGAGGGGACAAGGTCACACACCATCGGATTTGCCACTATTCTGCAGAATCTAGGTTCTAGCTTTCAAAGTTCTAGATTAAAAGCATATCAAATAGAGTAGCTAATCATTTCATTTCAGTTAAATTTTACTTTTGATATTGCCAAGAAAGCTGTGGGGATTGATAGTTTCTAAGAAACTATGATTCACTCCTCACTTCTGAGGTAGGATCGAGAGTCTTTCAAATAGAGTAGATCAGTTATCAGGTTATTTAGAATAGATCTACGAATTTCACAGACAAGCAGCTATACGCGGTCGCTTTGTTTGTTTTAATTGCGTTATTAGTTTAGTTATCAATTTTAGATATATTAGATAAGTTTCTCTTTAAAATTTGTTTAGTAGTTCAGCAATAAACATCATACATAGAAATATACGTAAATATATCTTTCATGTTTAGTTTATTCTATCATTAATTAGCTTTATATCGTTTACTTTTGTATGTCAATCACGGGACCTAGGGAGCCCAGAGAATACGTATTCGAGCCAATTGTGTGTCAACCCAATCTTATTACAGCAATAACTAATATAGATCTGAACCTTAGAATCCAAGTCTTTCAAACAACAACAGACTTACAACAGATCAGCTCACAATTAAGTGGGTTAAATATAGAAGATGACCAAGCACACACATTTTCATCAAATCAGCCAAACTATAGATTACCCTAGATAAATATCCACATGAATGTAGAAGGGCTTGGAAGAGAGAAAACATTCGGTTGTGATCCTTTGGTCCCATAGCTAGACACAGGATACACTCTCATAGACATAGATACTAGCTTAAGGATTCAAGTTGCAAGAATGCCTATAAGATACTCATAAAAGATTGCACAACTATTAATTCTAAACGTAGAGGCCGAAAAGGCATACGACTATTGGATATTAGGGATTAGGAACTGATTCTGACATGACCATAACAGGTCCATAGCAACCACGAATCTATGTTTGTGACCCAAAAATCCCACAACCCAACGAATCCACAGGTAAATCAGACATAGATGCTGGCTTACGCACATTAGTATTCAGATCTACTCCACTTCCACCTTCCATCATCACACAATTATCCTTGTTAGACATAGCAGCTAACAAAGCTAAATAGTTCTGGACTAGACCAGAGAATCGACCATAGAATCCGCTATATATCCATCATCCATCATATGACCCTATTTGGAGACATACACGAAACCATCCTAGGTCATTTTCCACGTATCCCATAACCCATAGATCGGATCATGCCAGAGCTTGATATTGATTGGAGCCTTCGAGCAATCATCCTTGCCGACTGATCTATCACACCAGTTCAGGTTAGGAGGGCCTTCTTTGCCTTAGATTCACAGATTCCATTAGTGTGCATGTCAAAGATATAATATTTCCTAACTAGTTTACCCATACCCTACGCATAATCCATCCCCACCTGTTGTCTTGGCATGACCTCAGGAGGTCAGGTGTGAGGAAGAGTTACTTGTAGATTCCCATGCTCGTTTGTCACTTTTCAATCATACAGTCCCATGGCTCCGATGAATTCTAATTGGCTACTCAACGATACGAAGTGGCAGAGAAATTTCTTAGTTTGGCCTTGAAAAGTGTACACGTGTCATAAATCAAGCAGTTGTGGGAAGGCGGGTCACCGGAGGTGTTTAAAATTTTTAGATTTATTATGAAAAAGGAATAAAGTATAAAAGTAAAGTGCGGCCCTGCTAATGTCCACATTGAAATTTAAAAGTGGAGAGGCAGTTCGTCGGGGCATTTTGAGATTCTCAAATTTGTTTTGAAAAAGAATGAAAGTCATAAAGTAAGACATAGCCCCGTCGATGCCCTAGAAATCCACGTGTAAAACCTATATCAAAAGTGGATGGGTGGGCCAAATTGTCAAAAAATGCACTATTTCTTTAAGTGATACAAAATGTGAAAATCATCCCCAGGCTCGCTTCAACTCAAATCTTTTCCATGTGGAGGGCCCACGCTTGTTTAGGGTCTCCACTTTTGGGGTCCATATCAAAATTACACCGAAGAGACATGTGGAGGCTTCCATTGGCTCCTCTTTACACTGAGACATTTTTAATGGCTAAGGAAACTTTCTTAGGCATGGGACACATGGAGGGCCCATGTCAGTTTCGGCACCTAGCCCTAAATTTTACTTTTGAAAGAGTGCCAAAGAGACACATGGAGGTTTCCACTGGATCTTCCCATACTTAGAATTTTCAAACGTCTGATGTAACTTTCTTGAACTCTAGGTACATGGAACCTTCTGTTGGTTCTTAAAATTTTTCAATGGCTGGTATAACTTTTTCAGGCCGAGACACGTGGAGAGCCTGCGCTTGTTTGGGGTCTCCACTTTTTGGCACCATATCAAAAAGTGTGCCGAAGAGATATGTGGAGGCTTCCACTGGCTCCTCTTTATACTAGGACTTTTTCAATGGCCAAGGTAATTTTCTTGGGCCCAAGCCATGTGGAGATCCTACACACATTTGAGGTCTCACCTCTTGACTTCACCTTTGAAGTTGCACCAAATAGACACGTGGAATCTTCCGCTGGACTTTCCCATGCTTGGAATTTTTAATGACCAGTGTAACTCTCTCAAGTTCTGGGCATGTGGAGGGCCCACTCTCATTTGAGAACCTACCTCTGGATTTGCACCAAGGAGACATGTGGAGGCTTCTACTGACTCCTCTTTATACTTGGTTGACTTGGACTCGTAACATAGATATGTGGTATAATCCACACAAGGACACTCATTTCTAAGAGGCATGAATGCAGGTATCTATTCCTCAAGGTGTATTCTCAAATGTGAAAAGGATTGCTTGTTAGATCAATCCATATGGAGCCACTTGAGAATTATTAAAAAGGGGATTTCTTGCACGACAATAAAAGAATTATTAAAAAGACTGTCAAAAGTTATGACATGGTGCCCCAATCATATCTGATGAAAGTAGGAAATGTGATTGGCTCACAATTTTTCCACCTGGAATAAATAGAGAGGAATATTCTCTTGAAGATTTACACTTTTGGGGGGGATATTTGGGATGAGTGAGTGAGTGAAATTGTATAAAGGAAATGAGAATACTCTTGCAGAAGGGGGTTAATTTTTCTAAGAAAGTTAGAGAAAAACCATTTTCCCCAGAGACCGTCTAAGAAACCTATTTATCTCCCTATGTTTGTAGATTTAGTCATGTCAAGATGGTTGCAAGTGTACAACCATTAACAAGTCTGAGATTGTTGAATAAACTTTCCCCTACTAATGAATCTAGTGAACTTTGAATGAATTTGTGTTGATCCTGAGCATAATTATGTTTTCTTTTATTTCAGAATGTTTTCAAATAGTTTTTCATGTTCATGTTGCAATCTTATGTTGAAATCCCTCTGAATCACACAAGATCTTATCCATGTGGTAGTATTGTGGCATTTGCAATTTCATTATGAGAAGAGCTTTCATCTTTTAATGAAATAAACAATTTAAAACCATTTTACTTCTACTGTGTTGACAAAGATTGTTTGTTAGCCTATGAGTGTATCTTAGGTGTGAGGAATCAGGGATTTCCAACATTTACTTGAGTCTTTAACGTGAGCCTTTGTGTTGAATTGTTGAAGAGTGTATGAAATCATGCATATCTGGGCCTCCATTGACACACACCTTCTGGTTTAAGGAATATTTTGGATATTTTGAAGCATATTTTCTATGAGTGTTCCAATATTTGTAAAGGCTCACAAATATCTAGTATAATCAACTTTATCTTACTTAACTTCCCACTAAAAACTTCTCAAATGATAAATCCTACATGAATTACCCCTTTTTGTACTATGTATCCACAAATATTTAACAAATTTCAATGCCAAAATATTTAGAGACAATCAAGATTCAATTATTGTCTTTAGTAACCCGAAACTTGTCCAGGAAACATCTCCACTCTCTAGTGTGACAACTCATGAGAGTTAGATTGTCTTGTATTGATAATATTTTCTCAAGGTTTTCATGAAAATTATGCAAAGAAGGATCTCTTTATATCCTTCACCAACACAATGGAAGATGAAGATTTGAGTGTACTGTGTAAATGTATCAAAGTTAGGATGCTCTATAAGAAGAAGATAGGACTATGCACTCTATAATAAGTTCTTGAATAAGGTATGTACACTTGTTAAGATGACTTATGTTCTCATGTCTATGAATGAAAGTGAGATGAAGATACTCAAAGAGTCTAAGACATTAGAGTCTTAATAAGAATTCTACACTCAGTATATAGTAATTTTGAGTATGTAAGTATGCATTTGACAATAATGAGTTGTCCTTGAATTCTTTAATACTTGTGTCTCTGTTTTGCATTAACTTTGAAGGTATTTCAAGATGATATTATAAGCTTGATCATGAATCAAGTCAGTAAATGTGTTCCTTAGCATGAATTAATGCTTCAAAATTATAACTCTGTGTTGCATCCAACTGAAGTGGTTCTAGGTGTTTGAGAACACTTTGAAAATTAATTCTACCAGGTCTAAGCTTATATATAAGTTTTTTGATGAGGTTGATCAAACACAGTAATGAAAGAAAAGAATGATGTGTATCTACATGTGTCAATAAGATCCAAGGACTCAATTGCAAGAAGGTACAAAATCATCCATTGAAGAAGTAAGCTACATATGTCACCTTACTGTATTAAAGGTTTAACGTGGTTATTAGTTCCAAAGTCAAGGTGTGAACATGGTACATCCTATTTCATTGTTCTTATAGTCTCCTTCCTATGTTCAAGACAATGTTAAATTTTTTAGGACAAAGAGAGTATGACAGAGGTAAGGTGCCTTAATAAATTTAGTGGTTTGTGATCATCAAATGAAGACAATACATAATGAGAGTGTGATAAAGTGTAAATGATGTATCTAGATGGAATCAAGGTCCATGAAGGGTTTAGAAAAAGTATGTTTTTTAGTGACTAAGGTCTAAGTTGAAGATAAAAAACAAAGCAGAACATGATTGTAATTGCAAGTGATCTAAAAGATGGTATGAAACCATGTAGCAGTGCTCAAGAAAGAGTATTGAAATGGATTGGAATAAGGTCACCATCAGTGAAGTGTAAGTTGTAGGTGTTACAATAATCTTCAATCTATGCATAGGTTTATGAAGTCTTACATTTGGAATGAAGAGTGGTCTACCAAACTTGTTGTGTTTATCATCAAACCCTGAGTGTAATCAGTTGAGAAGATTGAGGAATGTCTCAAGATGAGTCACTTTTTCTTGATTCCCCAAATACACTTAAAAGAAGCTACAATATTGTGAGAATTGAAGAAATATGTGCTTGAGGCAGAGATTAGAATACATGAAAGTATGCTACAGGAATAAATGTCTGATAAGAGTCTCTTGGGGAAGAGGATTTTATTTCTTCTTGATAAAGTTTATGAACTATATACAAGATATGAAAACTCGGTATGAAATGCAACAAGTTTTTTAAGGTAACCCACGGTGTTCAAAAGGGGTTGAAATGGTCATATTGCAAGTGAAAAACTCTATTGGTCTGATTTCATGAGTCTTTAAGTATGACATGCTATATTGATTCATTTTTGTCAGTTAAGATGACTGAGTGCATCATGAGAAATGTTGATTAAGTCACTCATGTACTAAGATGTGATCCTACAGGACTTCCAAGGCATAAAAAGTTGGATGATAGTAAGAAGGGTATAGTGGTGTAAAGGCCAAAGTAAGGTTTGTAACGGATGATACTAGCATCTCAGAACACTACAAGTTATTCTACAAGTTTTTGTCTGTGTTGAAGTTTTTTTACAAAAGTGTCTCAAACCTTGAAATTGCTCTAAGGATGAAGAAACTGACTCATATGATCCTACTAGTGTTTGTTAAAGCCTATGATAGTGGTATGAAGGTTGATTCACTCTTTGAAGTCTCAGTATAATTAGTGGTATGAATACTCCCAAGTGGAGAGTATGATTTCTCAGGAGGTCTTTGGAACTCTTAAGTTGGATAAAAGGAAGAGGTATGTTTGACTGGGTACTCTATTTCATATTAAATCTTGAAAGAAGATCTTATGATCTATTCTCAAGGTTATTGAATAAACTAGGAACCTTAGAGCTAAAAGCTAAGGTTGAAACTTGTATGTGACCATGATTACTGAGTTTTATGTTAAGTAACTGCATGACTAATATTGGAAAGTGGAAAATTGATCTAAAGAATGAAGAGTTGAAGGAAGTACATAGACACAATAATATAGAAGGACTGTAAGTCAGAGATTCAAACCCATGGGAAGGCATTCATGAATAAAATTTGAGTAAAATGGCACAAGTATCCCTGAAAGTGACTAAATGAACAAGAAAACCATGTATTCTTAGGTATGTGAAAGGATAATTTTGCATCATGATGTGAATAACTGGGGCATACTCTCAAATTTGTGATTAGTGAATTGGACCAAAAGAAGGTATGCTCATGATATAGATCAGTGATCAAGTAAACTCATGGAGTCAACATTTGTTGTAAGGTTTGTATTTATTAGTATATAATGTTGTCTAAGCCTTAAAGTGAAGTTTTGAAGTCAATTCAGGATCATGAAGGTATTTTATCCATTGGTATGACTGTATTAGAGATGAAAAATGAAAGTTCAAGTCTTTATGAGTGCTTTAGGAAATGGGGATCTCTTCTCTATGCTTGATTGAGTGCTTAAGAGCATAGTACACTGAAAATTTGCATTAGAAATGTGATAAGAAGATTGATTCATCTCCAAGGATGGAATGAAAGGTAAGAAGGCTAGTTTTTTTCTCTTTCAGTTAGAATTGGGTGTCTTAAACCAAAGGGGAGCATTTGGAGGCAAAATTACATGTTTGTGTTGATCCTAGAATCTTCTAAAGTTTTTCAAAATTGCATTGCAGATGGTATTCAGGGATAGGTGGTCCTAAAGAGTGATTTGATAGCTATGAAGGAAAAAATAGTGTTTTGGGTGTGACTAAGATCTAGAAAGTGATGTGAAAAATGAAATGAATGCAAGAATGGATTATCAGTCCAGGGGGAGATAAATTTCATGTTGATTATAGGTCTATTGGATCATCATTTACTACTGTTAGGGTCAAAAAGGTGATTTCTCAGTCTTAAGGGGAGCTTATTTGTCATATAAGTCATTTTTTTTTGCATTGTTGTCCATGTTTCTAGTCTTGTGTTGTCAATTATTCATGTAGTGGATTCATTGTATCCTTTTTCATAGATGGAAAAGGGGGAGAGAAGCTTGAAGAAACATAGAGTTGAGGTCATGTAGGTTTTGGTCATGTTAGTTGCCATCAATATTTTTGAATGACGGTTTCCATCAATGATAAAGGGGGAGATTGTTGGCTATTATATGGTTGTGTTGTCATTGATGTCAACCTCCATTAATTGAAAAGGGTGTCATGGTGCTGTATGATTCCTCATGTGATGTTATTCAGTGGTCAAATATGAAGGATTATTGGAAGTGTCAAGATTTGGAGTGTTTTAGGGTGTTTTAGAACATGGTCTAGTGAGCTGAGTCATGGTATGAGGTATACCAATCTGGTTAGTGTGTTTTATGAGGTAAGAAATAGTTCATATGATATGTCATGAGTGTCCCTGGGTTTGTATTGAATCAACATGGTTAGTTCTTTATTGAGTCAGGTCATTCCAGGCTTGTTTCTAGCCCTAATGCATGCAAAATGAAGTGGAGAAGTGATTTTTCAACCAAATAAGTCTTGAATAATAATTATTTCAGATTTGTGATGGTATAAATTGCATTTTTGATGATTTTCAAGTCTATATTCATTGGTTTGATGCATTTACAGAGTTCTTGGTATTATTTTGATTCAGTTTGCATACACACAAATCAAATAACACCGGAAATAATACAACACTCAAATTTTATTCATCTGGGATGTATTACATAGAGAATTGATTACATATATAGAGCATTATAGCTCCTACTAACAAGGAGTTTGATCCAACTATAAATCACACAAATATCTCTAGTTTATCTCATTATCCCTTTATTCTCTCATTCAACTCTATCAAACTACCCGTGAGTTTTTTGTTACAAATTCACGTTCACTCACACTATTATTAAATGAGTTTGACATCTCATTTAAATAATAATAGTAAATACTCACATACAATACAATATTAGTAATTTTACAAACAATATATTCGTAACATTCACTCCCCTATTGTTAATATTATTAATTCCTAACATACACTCCCCTAATGTGAACAAGGTAGAAAAATATTTACACATCTCAGCAGAATGCCAACCCCTACGGCATGCATGTAGTTCATGACCTTGATATAAATGAAGGGAGCAACACTCAACCTTCTATGGTTTTACAAAAGGTTTACCACCAACCTGGACATGAACAATTCTCCACTCTATTGTTCACCTCATGTGGTTTTTTGGATCTCGACAAACCATTTCAAGATCCATGTCTGCATGTGTTTTTTTACTTCCCCGCTTTATTTTTCATCAGAAGGTTATATATAGGAATTTGTCACACATTAAAATAATAGGAATGTATCATCTATTTTTATTATCTACCATACAGTTAAAAATACTTGGCCACAAAATCAGTACCACGACCTCGTCGATGATGCCTAATGAGAGGTCGCTGATCAACCTCCTTCCTCTGTTGCCTCCAGCCTCCATCATTTTTCTACTTAGTTAGAAAATTTATCTTTGAGGATCATTACACAATTGTCATGCGTGTCAGGTTCAACCGATAATGCACCCTTACAATAAACTTCATTGTAAATGTTGAAAGTAGTTTTTTTTTTGAAATATTTGCCAAAAATGGAAAAAAATAAAAATAATTCCAACAACAGAAAGAACTGGATCAATGCATAGATCTCAAAAAAAATATCATTTAAAAAAAAATTACACCTAGATTCGAATTACCAGATGAAAGTTATGGAACTTACAAGTTTAAACCTCAAAATCTTTCTGGACCCCTTTCTAAAAATGGAATTTTTTTTCTTTTTACGTTTTTTTTACTGCGTCCAAAAATGGAAAAAAAATGAGTTGGAACTCACGATTTTTCAAGGAACTCACTTTCTTCTGCAATTAAAGCTGAGATCAAATAGGATTGTAGCTAAGATGATGATTTCCTCGATGTCAGAGAGATAACATCACAAATCTAGGAACATCTTATTATTTGGAGCTCAAATTCGCTTGTTTCAGCCTGCAAATCAACTTTTCAGACCCACAAAAGAAAATGGTGGACCAGAATTATGAAAGGGAATGGAAATGCCAAAATAGAAAGATGCCCATGGCCAGCCCCTACAATAATAATTATTTCTCCATCACACAAACCTAATCTGATACTAAAAATTATTTTGGTTCAGTTTGCATGCACACAAATCAAAATAATATTGGAAATAATACAACACTCAAATTTTATTCATCCGGGATGTATTACATAGAGAATTGATTACATATATAGAGAATTATAGCTCCTACTAACAAGGAGTTTGCTCCAACTATAAATCCCACAAATATCTCTAGTTTATCTCCTTATCCCTTTATTCTCTCAGGTCCGTGAGTTGTTTTTTACAACTTCGCATTCACTCACACTATATTATTATTAAATGAGTTATATATCTCATTTAAATAATAATATTAAATACTCACACACAATACAATATTAATAATGTTACAAATAATATATTCATAACACTTAGGAAGCAAACAATTGAGAACATATAGTTTAGCACAGGTAAGTCGCTATGGCTGGAGATTTTGAAAGATATTTGAGATATATGGTGATCATTTAAATTTATATCAAGTTGTAATGGTGATTCATGCCAAGTTTAAGGTCATTTTTTAGAATTAGTTGCAAGTTATGCAATTTTGTGCAAAACTGGGTAAGAAACAATGTGATTTTATGACAAAAGTTGATCTTATGATGCTCATTGTGAATTTTATAATTTACATGAGGACATAAGATATTAGGAATAGATTATTAGGTCATTTATGAAACTTTCAAAAAAATAATGAGGTGGTTTGATCATCACGCTTTTATGAACGATCGTTCATAAGGTAAAGTGGTTTGAAATCCTAACTAGGAGCATTTGGCAGAAAGTGAAGCATTGTGACCCATTTTTAATTTTTCCATCAAAAGTGATGATTTTATGTTCTATATTACTCCTTAGGATTTACACAAATGTATGGTTGAGGTCATGGTCCTTTTGGGCCCCACCTAAAAATAACAGTTTCTGGAGAAGAAGGTTTTAGGACAAGATGGTACAAAGGAGTAGCATGCAAAATTGATGGTGCATGATTTTTGCAAGTTTTTATTGATATCCATGGATGTTTCAAGACATGTTCATGCAGCTTCATGATGTTTTGAGGCCCAAATAGGTTGACTATTCAAAGGGTAGTTTTGGGGTCTCAAATAGCAGGGTCCAATAAATTGATCATAACTTGAGATACAATTGAAATTTTGAGATGATTCAAGATGTGTTGGAAATTAGATTCATATAAATTTAAAGTGATATATGGATTGACTAATTATGAGGTCATTTGACATGATTTCTAGGTCATTATCTGGTCAGGAATAATTTTGGCAGTTCAAGAAAACGTCTGTTTTGGTGAAAGTTGGATGCTTCTTAAAGCATGAGATGGATTGGGTGATACTTATCATCACTTGAAAGGTGAAGAGGGATTAATTTTACATAAAATGAATAATTTTTTAGGTATTTAATTTTTTTGTAAATTATTTTATGAGCTAACCTTTGGAAACAATTTTTCTGACAAGTTGATTTGGTGAAAGAAAAAATTGATGTGGTTTGAAGAGATGACTGTTTCATGAATTCTAAATTTATTATAAGAATTCTACAGGTTCTTACATTTCCATTTAGTAGTCACATGACATGGTTTGGCTGAATATAAGTGATTTGGCGACATTATGAAGTTTCTAGGGTACTGAAGGGTGCAGGAAATAACTGTTTTGAGATTTGTAAAGGATAGTGGGGCCATTAAATGAAATAATTTGAAGGTTAATGAAAAATTACAACATTTTAAATGTTTAAATGATTTATTACTCATTTTTTATGAATATGGAATCTTGAATAATCATGGTTAATGAATGAGGATAATTTTGGCATCCCAATGCATGTGTTTAAGTGATTTTTAGATCATGAAATGAATGTTTTTTTCTAGGCCGACCTACTTGCGTCACTTGTAGCTATTGTAAAAAGTTAAGAGATGTTTTTAAAGATGCATGGGTCAAATTTATTATGAGGTACTGACCTTGTTTGGGTTAGAAAGAAGAAATGTATATTAAAGTGATGTTTTGGCTCATTTGGTGAGCTAGTCTTGCATGGGTAAAAATTGTGACCCATGGGTGAGTATCAAATAGGTGTAGATGAATGATTTGAAGTATTATTAGGTGAATGACACATTTAAGATTGTTTGAAGACATGTGTGAAAGATTTTAGAATAATTTTTTGAGTTATGGAGCTTAATTACTTTAGATTAGCATGTAATATTAAACTTGCAGGATTACACAGTAACCGACATCGGTTTTGGAGGGACCGGAATCAGTCTCCTATGACCAGAATTGGCTAGGAAAGGAGGAACTGACATCATTCAAGGCTAACCAAAATCATTTACCTATGCGGGAGTGTTTTATTTATCTCTCAGGAATTAGATTGAATTTTAGTATTAAAGCATATCTATTGATTGTAACTGCATGACTAAGTGCCCTAATTTTGTATATGCATATATAAGCATAAAATTTAGGTTTTATAAGTGAGAGGATTGTGTGTTAATTATTATTGTGAGAATAATTGTGAGAGAGATAATTCTTGGAGAAGGAGAATATTGAGAGAAAGAAAGTACTATACATTTGAAAGGTGTGGAAGATTGTAGATCTTCAATTGTATATCTTATGAAAGCTTTGGATAATAGATTGGCTTGTTTCTTGGTGGATAAATCCCACATTGGGTGAGCCATGTTAAATATGGTGTTGATTTATATATCTTGTTTTGTATATTTCTTCTAGTGGAATATCCACTTTTGTTTGCATGTATGCTTAGATCTGCTATATAATCTGTAAAACCTTGTGCTAACCCCAACAAATGGTATCAGAGCTTGTTTTTAGGGTTTTATGTGTTGAAAAATTTACTCACAGAGGATTTTTTGATTGAGTGGGAGCTACAACAATGGAAAAATAAAAGAAATACAAGGTAGAGAAGTTTGATGACTGAAATTGTCAATTATGGAAGTTACAGATTGAGGATTATCTTTATTAAAGAGATTTTTAATTACCGTTGGATGAAAATTCTAGACCTACGAAGATGAATGATAAAGAATGGAATATTCTTGATAGAAAGAATTTTGGATCTATAAGATTGATCCTGGCAATATCTGTGGCTTCCAATATTACAGAAGCGACTTCTACAGTAGAGTTAATGAAATCTCTTGCTAATATATATGAAAAACCTAGTGCTTTACATAAATTTTATTTGATGAAGAAACTATTTAGTTCTAATATGCATGAAGGTGGATTTGCATCTATTCATTTGAATGATTTCTGATCTATTATAAATTAGTTAAAATCAGTTTATGTTTCGTTTGATGATGAAGTGAAAGAACTTTTTTTCTTATGTTATTTTCCTGATAGTAGGGATAACTTGGTAATGGTTGTTAGTAATACAACATCTGTTAATAATATTTTGAATTTTGATGATGTGGCTAGTATAATCTTGAATGAATAAATTCGTAGGAAAAGTAAAAAGGAATCATCATCTGAGAATGCTTTGAATGTAGAAATTAGAGGGAGGAATAAGGAGAGATCCAAGAGTAAGAATAATGGGAATTCAAATTCAAGGGATGGAAGATCTAAATCCAGAGGTAAAAGAATTACCTGTTAGAAATGTGGAAAGAAAGGACATGCAAAGAAATATTGTTGGTCAAAGGTAAAGAGTTAAATAAGGAGGAAAATATTACAGAAGAGGTAATGCAAGATGCTCTTATTCTTTCTTTGGATAATAGAATAGAATCGTGGGTTTTAGATTTATGAGATTCTTTCCATGCAACCCCTAATGAGGTTTATTTCAAAAATTATGTCTAGGGAAATTTTGGGCATGTTTATTTGGGTGATGATGAACCTTGCAGTATTACTAGTAAAGGGAAAGTTCATCTGAAATTTTAGAATGGAAATACATGGGTATTAAAATATGCGAGGCATGTTTCAAGCCTTAATATGAATCTAATTTCTGCAGGGAAACTAGGTGAAGTTTTTTATGTGGTTACATTCATAAAAAACTCTTGGAAATTCACAAAGGGTGATTTTTTTATGGAAACAATTAAGAAGGTAGGAATGTTATATTTATCTACCTGTGTTATTGATTCTTTTTATTTGCTATCTACTTCAGATTTAGATGCATACATGTGGCATAATCGATTGGGCCATATGAGTCAAAAAGGAATGTAGATCTTAAAAGCTAAGGGTAAGTTATCAGATTTGAAATATTTAGATCTTGATTTCTGTGAGCATTGTATATTTGGAAAGCAAAAGAGAGTGATATTTCTCAAAGTTGGGTCCACTAAAGCAAGGATCAGAAGTTGGAGCTTGTCACACTAAGATGTGTGGGGACTAGCTCACTTATCTTCTCATGGAGGATCTTAGTATTATGTCCACTTTCATTGATGATGCTACAAGAAAGGTATGGGTTTACTTGTATTAAACATAAATATGATTTTTTTCGAGACTTTTACAAGATGGAAAGACCTTTTTGAGAATGAATCAAATTCAAATTTAAAGTATCTTAGATCTGACAACGGTGGTGAATATTGTAGCAAGGTCTTCAATGATTATTGTTCAGTGAATGGAATACGTAGAGAAAGAACAATTCCAAGAACACCACAGGAGAATGGTGTTGTATAAATAAACGAAGATGATAATCATGGAACATGTTAGAAGTATGAGGACACATTCTGGATTGCCCTTGCAGTTTTGGGCAGAAGCAGTTGATACATCATGTTTAATTTCATTAACCATGGGCCTTTAGAGTTCACTAGATGGAGGAATACTAGAGGAATCTTGGACCAAAAAAGAGGAAGATCTTTCCTTTCATAATTTTTTTGGTTTAGAAGATTTTTTATGCATGTTGATAAGGAAAATAGGAAAAAGTTGGATGTAAAATCCAAGAGGTGCACTTTCATCTGGTTATGCATCTGGTGATTTTAGATTCCATTTTTAGGATTTAGAGAATTCTAAAATTACTAGGATTCATGTTGTTGAATGGAATGAAAAGATAATGGACAGGGATAAAATTTCGGTACCCCAAGGATGAACCGGTTGAGAAGTTTGAAAATGAAAATGTCCTCTCATGGATTTAAAACTATTACTGACAGGGTTACATAGTAACCGGTGTCGTTTGACCTCTAACTGACCAACATTGGTAAAAAGCGAACCAGTATCAATTATAGAAGAGCCAAACCAACAATCAGATAGCAGAAACCAATGTCGGTTATAGGTGACCCGGCGTTAGTCACTATGAAAATTTTGGATACTAATGTCCAGGAGGTCCAGATTGAGCCTCTGGTACCCCAAACTCCTATGTAAGAAGGTCATAAAAGGGTAAGTAAACCTCCAGAAATATTTACACCTTCTCTATTTTATGTCTATTATTGACTGATAAATGGTGAACCATAAAGTTATTGAAGAAGCAATGCCAGGATAAGAACCATGTCCAGTGGGAGCATGACATGGATGAGGAGATGGAACTCCGTGGAATAGAACCAGACTCGGGATTTGGATTAAGTTGCCAACAGGTAAGAGGAACATTGTAGAACAAGTGAGTTTACCAGATCAAGGAAGAAGAGGGTGGACAAAAAAGGTACAAGGCAAGGTTTGTAGTAAAGTGATTTACACAGAAAGTAGGTATTAAATTTGGCAAAATATTTACTCATGTTGTTAAGATGAGTTCCATTCGTAATGTATTGAGCTTAGTTACAGTAGAAGATATTACATTTAGAGAAACTAGATGCGAAGACAACTTTCCTTCATGGTGATTTCGATGAAGAGATTTATATGTAGCAACCGCTTGGTTATGACGTCAAGGGTAAGGAGAAATTAGTGTGTAGGCTGAAAAAGAGCCTATATGGACTCAAGACAAGCTCTAAGGCAATGGTACATGATGTTTGATAGTTTTATGCATGAGCATGGTTACTTGAGATGTGAATATGACCATTATGCTTATTTCAAGAAGCTTGGAAAATGGGAGCTATATTATTTTGTTACTGTATGTGGATGATATGCTTATTGCGGGATCTAGTATACAGGACATTTGTGGGCTTAAGGGAAAGTTACCTCACACATTTGATATGAAGGATTTAGGAGCTACCAAAAGAATCCTTGGCATGCAAATACATAGAGACAAAAAGAATAAGAAATTTTATTTGTCTGACTGGAGATTTATATCTACAAGTGTGTTGCAAAGGTTCAAGATGCAAGAATGTCAAAACCTATTAGTACACCTATGGTTGGACACTTATAATTGAGAAAAGATAATTGGTGTCCAATCATCACATGAGGAGGTCAAATACATGACAAAAGTACCATATGCTTCAACTGCTGGGAGTCTCATGTATGCTATGGTTTGTACTAGACCAGACATTACACAGGTAGTGGGAGTTGTGAGTAGATATATGGCCAATCCAAGTAAAGAGCGTTGGAAATGAAGTCTAAAGGATACTCAGGTATTTGAAAGAGAAATATATCATGCAGTTATGCTATGGAGGTTTGGATATTTCATTTACTGTGGCTATGTTGATTCAGATATGGCTAGAGATATGGATGGTAAGAGGAGCACTACTGGATATATTTTCATAGTAGGTGGGATGATAGTTAGATGGATTTCAAGATTGCAGAAGGTTCTGGCTTTTTCTACTACAGAGGCAGAGTATGTTGCAACTATAGAGGCTAGACAAGGAGATGATATGGATAAGTAGGTTCATGGAAGAGTTGGGAAAGGACCAAGGTAATTGTAAATTGTTTAGTGATCGCCAAGAGTGCAATTCATTTGGAAAAGAACTTAGCGATTTCATTCTGAGAAGGAAACACATTCAATTAAGGAATCATTTCATATGGAAGGTATTGGAGGATGGGCAATCTAAATTCTATAAAAGATTCATATGATTGAGAACCCTGCAGATATGCTAAAAAAGCCATTAGGACAAAGGAGAAGTTGGAGGTACAATCCACTTATGTTGGTTTTCAACTTTGAGACTTGAAGAGGAAGAAGAAAAGCTAAGGAAAGGATCCAAGAATGGCGATGTACATGTATGGTGTAGTAATTAATCTCCAAGTGGGAGATTGCTGAGTTGTGGAGCTCAATTACTTAAGATTAGCATGCAATCTAAAACTTTCTGGAAAATACAGTAACCGTCATCGGGTATGGAGGAAACCGGCATCGGTCACCTATGAACTAGACATTAGTTAAGAATGGAGGGACTGGCATCGGTCACCTATGACCGGCATCAGTAAGGAAATGAGGAACCGACATCGGTTAAGGCTAATCGGCGTTGGTTACCTGTGCGGGAGTGTTTTATTTAACTCTCAGGATTAGATCTAATTTTAGCATTAAAGTATATCTATTAGATTGTAATTGCATGGTTAAGTGCCCCTAAGTCTATAAATGACTATATAAGTCATAAAAGATAGGGTTTAAAAGCAAGGGATTAACATTGTTTGTTAATGAAGAACTTGCGAGAAGTAATGTGTGAGAGAGAGAGAGAGAGAATTCTTGGAGATGAAGCAAAAATCTTGAGATAGAAAGAAAAGTACTATGCATTTAAGAGGTGTGGAAGATTGTAAATCTTCAGTTCTATATCTTGTTAAAGCTTTGGATAATAGTTTGGCTCTGTTTCTTGGTGTACATAGCTCACACTACAAGAACCACATTAAATGTGGTGTTGATTTATGTCTCCTTGTTCTATATATTTCTTCTGGTAGAATATCTATTTTTATTTGCATGTATGATTATATCTGATATATAATCTATACAACCTTGTACTAACCCCAACAACAAAACAAGTCCATGAGGACCTAGAGAAAGCAAGTTGAATAAGGTGTGCTTGAGAGAGATTTTGAAGGAATATGAAGCTGAATTTTTGGATCACTACTAGATGTGGTATCAACATAGTTTGTTTTAGTGCATCCCACCTCCCTCCTAAATTCCCCATGATGAGTCATATTCATAGATGTATCTTGTTGTGAGTCATATTCATTAGGATGTATCTTGTTGTGAGGATTAGGATCAACATAGGTTTTAGGAGTTGAATCCAACCTTCTCCGGAGGTCTGGTGCCTCACTAGGAAAAAGGTCCCACATGATATGGAATGCATTCCCATTGATTCTTACTAAGGTGCATTAAATCATCTTAGGCTTAACAAAGTTGGTGCTAACTTAAGGGGTTGGTACAATAATTTTCTGGCATGCTTGATGGGACCAGTTTGAGATTCATGGCAGCTAAGTTTCTTTGAGTATTCAGAAAGACTATGGTTTCAATGGGGTTTCTTCCTCTATCAAGCCTGTACTACCCATCATACAAAAGATAGTTTTGTGTTCAATGGCTAAGAATTTAAATACACATGTTATTATTAATTGATGAGATGGAAGCTAACAAATCTACATAGTTTAAAGATCTTTGACAATGGTTAAGCTGAATGATTCATCCAAGGAATTACACAATGTCCCTACTCATCCATATGAAGTCTATGACAGATCTCAACCTAAATCTCCATGGTCACTAGTTTTCTCTGGAACATACTTATTGAGATATTAATTAGATCCTCCCAAAGGACATCACATGGATACCTCCATTTATTGATGTCATCATGGCCAAAGACTCAACCAAGAGTTCATCTAATACCTTTATATCATGTTATCATAGATGGGCCACCACATTAATTTGTGTAGTAAAGTGGTCACAGGTTCAAATGACTACTGTAGAAAATTGGATCATGGTTATCTTCTAATGCTGAATCCCACTCTGTACCAAAGGTGCTGCCCAATCCATTAAGAGCGCTAAATTAGACAATTGGCATACTCAAATCAATACAATATCAGCTGAAGCAAGCTCACCATTATTGTTAAAAATCATGAGGTACTTAATTTCACCCTAGTTTTGTATGACCATTTTAAGTGTGGATGAGGAGATAACTCAACCCTGTTCATTTTGGGTTTCCTTATTGCTTATTCTGATCAATCTACTAAGATGAAGTATGATGTTTTTAGCTGGTAGCATAACATATAGTACTGGAAGATAGCATGGAGTTTATCCAATCGGCTGACAAGGAGATCATTATGCTAGTCAAGCTGGATGAACATAAAGGTATACTACCGGCCAGTAGTATTCCTGAGATTTATATATTGTTTTTGATCAGACACCAGGATTAAAATTAGAAACCAATTGATGAAGAAGAGATCATTGAGGGATTCTCGCATCTTTTTGAAAGTGAATATTCTTATCAATCTTTATCTTCATTTGAATCTGGATACAATATTTTTGGGGGACAAATCTTCAAGATGGGAAACACCATGTTATCAATTTGAGATAGAGGAGGTTTGACCAAACATCAAAGAGGCATAAATTTATGAGGAAGATATCATCCAAGAAAATGAGATTCAATATTGGGAGTTCAGACCCACAGATGTGGAAAACGAAGAGGTAGTGGGCTGGGCCAATCTGGCCCAGACATTATGGGATATGCATCATGATGTTAGAGACCCAGACACCACATGCGAGTATTGGGTCTGGTATCACATCATTTAGAACTGTGCGGCTCAACAAGAACCCTCTTGATATGTTGGAGAGTTCCCTGTCAGCCTAAGATAGAAGTGATAACGCCGACAAGATGTTGACACCCCTACATATTAGCAAGGTTAGAATAGGGACAACTTGCAGAACAAGAAAAGTGTGCATGATAGGGCTCATATGTGATGGTAGCTATGAATGTGAAAGATGCTACAAGAAAATTAGAAAAATTCTAGTCTAGTTGGCTCTTACACAAGTTACATGGTTACCAATCAAATATCTAGCTAGAGGGACAAAGAGCTTCCCAGATCAAAGTTTCCACCATATCACGTTCACTTCAGTAGCATGTAGGGGGAGTGATTTTCAAATGGACCAAATGGATCAACTCCAATACCTACCATGAAAGTTTCAACTAATGAAGATTAGAAAGAAGGGATGAATGAGGTCTCTTTTCTAAGAGTTAGATGGTGAAGATGGAAATCAATTTCCAGATACTAGTTTTCTACTCATCGTTAATAACCATATTTACCTATAAAACTGATATCATGACCACATTTTATCAGAAAGGGAGTTATGGAACTTCTTGGGATACATAGAGGATGACAGGGGTATTGAATACCAAGATTTGTTTTGGTTCACAAGTATCAGTATTTTTAGGTTTGTTTTTAGAATAACAAGTGTATGGATATGGAAAGCGCAACTGAGATAGTTATCTATTAGGAATATATCCCCAGATGAGTAATTGAAAATATTGACCAAAACTGACGCATCACGACCTCTTTTGGGAAACTAGTATCTGACTTCTTCACTTGAAGGCATTTGATCTTGATTTTTCAGTGTTACTTATCTCACAGTGAGAGAGATCTTCAAAATTATCAAAATTCACTTGTGAATATCAGCTGATGTGATGCACTACAATTTGAATAGAGAAGAAGAATTGATCAAGTAGATTATACTCAGGGCCATATAGTATCATATATATTATATATCGGATAATATTTGGGCTCATACGAGCAATGACATCTAAATGTATGTCACCCACTATATGTTCTATTGGGATGTCCCATTGATCATTACATGCATTCAAATATTGCATAGCGGATCAAAATTTCAGTAAGCACATGAAGAATTAGGATGTGGCATGTGGTAAGTAGTCTGTGGGTGATCCCATGACTTATGCACCCCCTAGACCCTTAATAGGTTCCCTAGGGAGTCATAAAACCTGGATAAGTGTTGGGATGCAGAAGAGATCTCAGACCCATTTTTTATATCTAGAAAACCCATTATTGTATCCACAAGCTGACCAGATGGATCATAGGAGTTGATCATAACTCAAAGTGTCATTTGGACCCCGAAACACATGACAGATGATGTGCGTGCCTGTGAGCTCAGTGAAATCAAAGTGACCCCCCTGTGTGTGTGTGCCCCTTCTTTGTATTTTATCTATGGTGAGCCATTCAAGTTAGTCCACATGAAGACGCAATCATGGCCATTTCAAAACTGTAAGGACTCAAAGCGATCATGATTCCCTTGAGAGCTTTGGTTATGAATGATGAATAGAGGGAAATCCCAGAAACCATATTAAAATGTGATGAGTACATGATGGAAACCACCCTTAGGTAGTTTGGTATAAATTCTAGGACATGTTCTATCTGCATTTTTTTATGTGTGTTAGATGCATAGTGTAGCCATTTCATTTCTTATTTTGCACCTACCTGTAGACACCCTAAATTCACATACCTATTCCCAATATTATCACAATACATCCTATTTCATCCCTTTATGATTGATTAATCCAATTCAATTAAAGCATACACATTGTACTCATTTTGGATTAATTAAATTAATCATTAGTACCCCTTTAGCTAGCTTAATTACCATTTATTAAATAAATGATTAATTAGTTAGTGTGCACATTATAACTAATTAAATTAGTTATCTAATTAGGAAAAATACACCTATTTTCCTAGTCAACTGTCCTACCCCACTTGGAAGTCCCTTCATTCTCAACAACCCACTTGGACTCCAATTCACCAGTCTTGTCAAATACACTTATAGAATCCTAGAAAGGTGGGGGCAATTCAGTTGCATCTATAACCACCTTCCTGGATGCAAATTCTGCAATTAAATTCATTTACTACCCCTAAATGGCATATTTATCTTCCCAGAACTGATGTAAGTTCCTCAAATGTTATTTTTAGCATGTGCATTCAACCAATTTCAACCAACTTCCAACCACTACTTATCCTTATAAAATAGCATGCCTATCCCTTTACAAATCTTCTTGGATTTACAACGTACAATTACTCTATCAAATTTTCTATCCAATATTTCATATTTAAGAAGCAATAATCAAGCCAACATCTGTGGAGTAACTAATTGGTCAGTCTGCAGTTTAGAGGTCATTCAAGACTTTCACCCATAAATCTACATTTCACAATATTTTGACTAGTTCTTCAATGTGGAACACATTCGAAGTGTCATTATATCGTCAGGTTTTACATATTGAAGATTGTACTTTTGCGGTTTATTAAACATTGTGATGATGTTTTTCATTCTTTCAGTTCATTATTTTATTGTACTTTGTTTACCTTTATTGTAGACTAATTGTAGGAACATTCTTCACATCTTAATTATGACTTTGGTTTCATTCCTTCCTATTCATATTGGGTTTGTTTGTAATTCTTGTTTCATGTCTTTTTATCACTTGCAAGTGTTGTCCTCCTGGTTTGATTAATAATTGTGTTTAGTGTGTTTTTTACTTGTTGTTGTGTATTGCAAGTTTCGTTTTGACCGCTTACGGAGGCATTTGATAGCAAAATTAAAACTTTTTGAAAACTTGATGACTAGATTTACATATTTTGGTTTCACAAAATAATTTATGCTCTTTTGCACAATTTGTTGATGTTTATGAAGGTGCCTTACAGAGCATCCAAAGGACATGAATCAGTTCCTATATTTTAGGAGGTAACCTTAATTTCATTTTCTTTATTGTTTTAGTGTCCCACACTGTATATACATGCAGTGTATTTTGACTCACCATCTAAATAATAGCAAAAAGATTCAGATCTATATAACAACCATATAACATAATGTGCTAACATAAATAGGTGTTTCCCCTCTAAATATATGTTGAGACCTGGTCGTTGGTGTTGTCATTGATGTCAAGTGGCATTGATGGAAAATGGTGTGAAAACCTAAATTTGTAGCTCTGTAAGGGCTCATGATCTAGTTGATTGGTCATAGGATGATCTTCTAAACGTCAATGGATGGATCTCACAAAGAGGTTGACCACAAACCAAGTTCATGGTGAGATTTGCAATTGGTTGACCAGGAACCACAAAGTCATGGTCATGTAGAAAAGATTACCAACATTCTCAGGTTTGTTGATGGATAATGCTATTGGCTTACCACAAGTCTCAAATGAAGGTTTGTCAATTGGTTTACCTATGGACCACATCATGACCTGTGCATAAGTACTGTTATCAACCCTCATTGAATGTCCTCAAGGTAATGTACTCAAATCAAGGAAGATAGTCTAAGTAATGTCAAGTTGCATCAAAGAGATGGTTTAAAACATGGTGTAAATGGAACATTGAGATCAAGATCCCCCCCTCAATAGTTACAAAGATCCAGCTTATTGATGTCTAGGAAGCATTGCAATAGTTAAATCAAACATACAACTGAAGATTTGAAAATGCTTATTTCTAATCATACATAATCTTTTGGCAATGGTAAAGTTGGTGTATCTGATGTAGAACTCAGTGAAAGACCTTCGAACCTCCGATGCCTCCAATGCCTTTGAGTATCATGTTGCTAGCTTATCTGGATGTGATCATGAAGCTCAAAAATACGTTCAATATTTTTACAGGTCGCGTACAAATGACAACAAGCAGACACAATCAAAATTGCGAGACACATGGCCTAATTTTTCAGAATTTACACAAGGCCAAAGATGGATAATGGCATATGACCGAGAATAAACTTAATTTTGCAGGTCGGCACTAAGTCAACTCTCAAATTGACTTTACAGCTTCACATGGAATAAAGTTGGATTAAATCAAATATTTCAGGTCTGACTAAGAAGTTGTGAATGAAATAACTATGTGGAGCCATACTTGATTGGCAATGTATCTTATGGTCCAGACTCTAACAGTATTTATTATCTGAACAGCCCATTTAACTACAAGGATTACATGGAAAAATGTCTTTGTTGGATTGAGCTTCACACTAATAAGCCTGACACCACAAAAATATACGTGGATTTGTCTTATTAAACGAGCACTAAGCTAACACAAATGCTAACACAAAGGCAAGTGGAGTTATTGAATAACATTGACACTTAAGCTCTCACACTATACAAGTGCCGACTAAATCAAAGTACTATGAGGAGTCTCTCTATTAGTCTATGCATCGTAAATGGTACACACTTGAGACAAAAGATACGTTGGTAGAAGGCAAAGATGGTTGGACCAAGCAAAGGGTACCATTTGGTGATGTTCTGGTGACTGAGGGTGGACACTATAATCACTTTTCACGGTATAACTGTGATTGTCTACAATGGCTCTAGACAGTCATTCTGAACACACCGGAATGGGCTAAGATTAATAGACTGTCATGTCCGCAGCATTAGCACAAGGTGACACATGGAGAAAGTGACATGGCTAATTGTACGAATGGTTGGAAATCTAAAACGTGCAATCAAATTCTGAGTGACAACATAAGCTTGTGAACCCAAGTCAATAATATTGGCATTACAGTGTCAATCCCATTCAATGATCAATGTGTAGCAACTTCATGCGTGACAATTTCAACATTTAGATCGAATCTAAAGATTTGCATCAAACAACAGATTTCCTAAATTTGTTGAACATAGCTCTGTTCTGAATGCATCGTGATCAGTCTTGCGAAAGGAATGAGGTTGTTTCATCTCAAAATGGAGCAAAAATTCATAACATAATTTCATCTCAATCGGGAAATTCTGTTAAGAATAGCCATTAACATAATGTCAGAAGGGAAACTTGTAAATGTCTTCATCTGAATGTTGATAAAATCATGAAAGTGTAACTGAAGACAATTTTAGAAGGCAATATTATTAATATCAGGTGGTGTAACAAAATTCAATGATTGGAGGCATTATTATAAATGTCAGATAGTGAAATTCAAGATAATTTTAGGAAAGAGTCCTTCTGTATTCACGAGTGCATTAAAAATAGAAAAATCACGAGTCAAGAAAATCAGTTATGTTCTAGATCTATCGTAATGAAAAAAATTACAGCATGATATGAAGTATGTGAAAAATAGTGTCTTTAAGGGTGCATGTCAAACTAAGAGGTTGTTGCAGAGAAATAGAGGGAGTCACCATGTTGTCTAGACTACACTATAGATAATAGATGTCTCCTCTTCACTGAGAGGGTGATGACAAAGCTCTAAAGAGAAGTAGAAAACCAGATCTAATGAATGTTTGAAGAGTGAAAAAGAGGTATGGAGAGTGATGAAAATTTAAGTTTGAAGAGTGAATGAAGAGAGCAAGAAAAAAGTAATCATAATTTGTTGTATTAGCAACATAGGAACTATATGATCAAATTATTTGTAATATCTAAGTGGGTGCTCATATCATAAGGGGTGGGTGCTCCTTGCAAGTTGTAACTTGTTAAACTAGCTTAGTGGGTGTTGAGATTTCTTTAATTCAGTGCTTGAATATTTTGAAGTGGGTGCTTCATAGGTTGAGTGGGTGTTCAACAAAACCTTAGATCATATGTATGGCTTTAGAATTGGTGTTCCTAATAAAGCCTTGGTTTCAAAGTGGATTTTCTCCTTTTATGGGTTTCTGACTATAAATTTTGTGTTGTGAGTTATTATTATCTTGTATGTACTTGATCATATGTTCATGTTATAGCTCTTTCTCACAATCAACTATATGAACATTGAATATACTAACTTAAAGTTTTGATTACACACTGATAATGGACCCCCCCTAGTGCTTGTGATTTCCAACAATATAGAGGTGGTTTTAGTTATAGTTACATTTAGAAGCCCCTACTAAAGTTGGAGGTATGTAAAAAGTTACACTTTGCAGCTCACTTGCTAAAATCCTGCAAAAAAATTTAAATCCTATTACATTTCCTTGCAAACCTGTTAAAAATTCTACAAGCAAAACAAAGTCAGAAAAATAAAAAAATGTTTATGTAATTTTCTAGTTTTTTTAGACAGATTCTAACCCCCTTGGACTACCCGTCTCAAATCAATTCCTTTCTTCTATAATCCCCTAGCTTGCCCTAGCTCAAAATAGCTAGTATCAGAAACAAAATATAAACTATTACAAACTCCCATCCCCAAAGATATATGTAGTTTTCGGGAAAACTAGACCCTCCCTGAAAGTCTTGGTGGAGTTACTCCAAATGTACCTTTGTAAATCACCTCAGATGATAATACCTGAGCTAAACCCTCACCTCAGCCTTATGACTGGGAGACTCGATCTCCCCTTAACCCAACTCTCCCTCAAGGCTAATAAACCTCGACCCCTTGATCTCTCCACTCTATATCGGTCAGAAATGTCTCATTGTGACATCTCCAATGCACCTAATCTAGACCTAACCCTACCTGACTCCTTGTGCACTACTAAATCTAACTCCCCTGCCTGATGACTAACTCACTGACCCCAATGAGCTCCCCACTACCCTGACTCGACTCACGCATAAATGCCTCAGATCCTATATTCTTTCTCTAGACCGCTTGATCCCATTACTCTTTATCCACTCATCGCCCATGTTTAACCCTTATCTAGGAATTTGACCTCCTGGCATCGAGCTTACACCAATCCTGCCTGATACCAGAGTCTCCAGTAGCTAATTTAGCATATGCTGTTAAACCCATAATTTCGCATCATCTCGTAGAGCCACCTGTAACACACACACATGCAAGAGTAACATGTCATGCCACAAAATCTCTATACCAAACATTAATGCACTTTACATAGGATTTAGACCATGCTGCCAACTCTACCTTTAGGCTTATAGAGATAGCTCGAGCTTCTTCGATCCATAATCCAGATAGGTTTACCCAAAATGAGCAGTTATTAGCTTTATGGTTTTCAGATTCCATATTGTAAAAGATTTATCTTTAGGTTTAATTACCACCAGTTTGCAAACTTAGGTTAGTTTTATTTCCAATGCTATTTTAATTCGCATGTTTCTTTAAATTTAAGTTATTTTAACATACTAGTTTAATTAAATTCCTTGTTACCCATTAAATTAATCTCATGGGCTTTTATTAATTAATTAACTTAGTTTGTTTAACATTAATTAATTATTGCTAATCTAATTTTCATTAGGTCTTTTAACTTACTAATTAGGACCCCTTTTATTTAATTTTTCGTCAATTTCATCAATTTGGGCTAACTGTCATACTTGCTTTTATAGGGATATTAGTCGGTTTCTCCAGAGCTTTCACTATTGATTTTTCGAGGTATGCATTTTGTAAACGTTTAAACAGTTTTTCCCCCATAGCTAACACTTTGTGGCATTTTTTATCTCACATTATTTTGTCATTTTTCATTTTTGGCGCCAAAGAAGTTATTTGCAACACAGGTTCACATGGAGTATGCTCTTCTCTCGCGCTTTTTACAAGCAATCTTGAGAATTAGAAACGTGAATTTGTTTTTTTCATTGTTTTCTCTTTGTTCACCTTGGGAAAACTACTAACACTTGTTTGTAGGACCATATTATGAAGACCACTTCAAAACTACTAACTGCAAGTTACCTCGATCGTGTGCTAAACAAACTACTAATAAATTATGTGTAGAGAATCTTTTTAATCAAGATAAAATGAACACTACACATTGTATTTTTAGGTGCAGTTGATAAGGCTATTTCCCAACTGCTATAACTGTGGGAAGTACTTTGGCATAAGCCATAAAACTCATTTTAGGACTACCATAAGAACCCCAAAGTAGTCAACAAATTGAGGGAATTGGCTGACGAAATGGGTATCCCCATCCCAACTGACTAGTACACCTTGTGAAATTAGACTCACAAATATCCTTATTGGTGACCCCATTCTTTCGATGTAATTTGGATTGATAAGATAGTTTCTGTAAGGTTGAATTAATTATTTAAGGTAAGCATTTGATAGTTAGTTATTGCACTGCACTCAATCGGGTATGACTGCTGACAGTCCCTAGTTGAGTTCGAATGCACCTAGGAAGCCACTGCCTTATTGATTATTTAATCTAAGGTTGAAGCCATATTTTCAGTACATCATTTCAGATTGATGCCTGTTGGCTTGCATGGTTATACACGTGTGTTTCAGATATTGGTTCATTCAGGGTTTAGGCTAAACCACCTTGTTACTCTTGTAAACGTTTCTAATCCCTAGAAAGGGACATTACAGATAGTCTAATATTAAAGGTGGAACACTTTGATCTGTTTTCATGTTAGTCTTGACATCGTAACACTCCCTTTATCATGGTCAATGACCCTTTTAGGTCTCCTTAATCTATCATTTTTATCCCACTCTTTAGGTGTTTGTACATTATCTTGTCCGAACAATAGATGAAGTCCCAAAAATTACGAAGTCACATGTCACATTCACGGTTTAAGTAAGTGAAAAGGAACTTCTAGGAAATCATGCTCCCATCATCTGAGCATCGTCACAGGGTCACATTGAGCATTTATCCATGTTCTACATCCTCATAGATTTCTAGGTCACTATGTTATAGAACACCAATTCAAGCTGTGTGATCCTCTAATGTTGAAGAGTCATGAATCAGTCATGAATCCCTGGTCTCGTATCTACACATTTTTGATGAATTAGACGTTTTCCTGATTACTTCAAGAGGTTGTTGTGATGACAGTGAAGATTTCATAGTTTTAGATTGTCCCATTCCAAAGCCAAACAACTCTTCTCGAAACACTCTGTTTGTTAAGAGTTGAGCATATTTCATCTTGTTTTAAGTTTCCTCTTGTCACAATCAATTTTTTACAAGTTCAGGAAACTTACTTTTTTCACATGTTAGGGGCTTTACAGATCACTTTGTAAAGGATTGTGACATGAAGCTGTTCAGAGCTCTTTATTTATTGGAAGCACTCAGTCTTAACAAAGAAGTACACTAAACTAGATACATGTGGAGATCATTTTGTATATGCCATACAGAGCCTTCGCATCAAACATTGATTGATCTGAGCATAGCTGCGCTGGTCCAACGCTCTTACCCTTGTTCATTCCTTTTAGACACTCGTCATGATATGCTGATGAGGCATTTCACACCCTCATTTTGTCACTCTTAGCACTGCAAATATAAGTGCAAGAGTTCCATGGCGCTCTAGGCTTCTTAAGTGCCTTCCACCTTAACATGGATTTTCACCTAGTCAATGGTCATCACTATTGTCATTCATTCTTGAGAAAAATCTTTGAGCTTGCTGATCATGTTGTCAACTTGTGCAAGAAGCATCTTCCTTGATATGTATCTTTGTTACTGAGAAGAGCACATGTAACTCCTTTGTACTTCCAGTTGTTGTCTGATGTAGTTGTGCAAATTGTTAAGATTGCTCTGGTCTATTAGGTTAGCCTTTGTCAGCATCCTGGCTGCTTAGCACTCATCTTTTATACTTCTTTATCAAGTTGTGTAACATCTTGCCTCTTCCATCTTAGCATTCATGTTTCCTATAGGCCTAATAACCATGCAATAACACATCAACCAATTTGGTTATTAGGGTCATATCCCACAAAAGTTGTAAAATTAACATCGTGATTAGTGAGTACCTTGGGTTGAGGATCTTGTTGAAAGAGATGGTGGGGCATATCAGGTGTGATGGCAAGAGGATGAACTCACCAACTTGTAGGATGTTGTGAGAATATGGTTTCACCTTAGTGCATTCTAGAGGAATATGGGTTCATTCATGGGTATCCTGGGAATGTGAGAAATATGTCCCTCAGTGGAATTAATGATTGGTAGCAATGAGGGTTGGGTGGATCGTGGAATGAAGGTTAACCTAGGGAAGCAACAACTGAAGTGTGGATGGTATGAATGTGGGGAGATGTGATGGGGTAGTGGGTTGGGACGAAGTCAACATAGTTTGCAGAGTACACAATAGAATGGATATAAACATAGATTGTTTTTTATTAATCAAAAGGCCTTAACAACATCTACATGCACATGCTTAGCTATGGAGCCTCATCAGACTCCTCTGTGGGAGCTTTACATGACTTGGTGTACTGTCCTAAGGACCTATCTCTAGATTGGTTCTATCTCTTTCTCTCGACCATCATTCTACGTTGCTCCACTCTAAGGTATCAAACACATGAATGAATTTGACAACTCCTTCAATAGCCACTCGTTCCCGACTTCTCTCTCCATTTGAAATCCTAAGAATTATGGGTGGGCATCAGTTCCTTCCATAAACCGTTTCGCTCATTTCCCTGCTCAGAGTAGAAAATGATCAAGAACGACTCATTAAATGTTGTGCAGCTACTAGGCAAACAATTCTAGATGTTTCATGCTTGTGCCATGTCAACGCCCTGGTAGTTGGGATAAATTAATTTCTGAGTACCACGTTAGCCACTTTGTCAGATGCCCCTCGACATGTCTTGCCAACTACCAAGTTATCCGCGCACTCCTCTTGTGCAAACCGTTGCCACACCTATTTCTTGTCCTTTCGTGCACTCATACTCTCAAGTCACACCTTCACCGCTACTTTTGTGCACCACTAACTTCCAAACCTCCTCAAAACACACTGCATGCCACTAGACGATCTACACTATTGCGCAAAATCTTATCACATTCCTCCAAGTTTCTTGTGTGCCTCAAGTCATCCAATCTGTGCCAAAACACAACTGCACAATCACCAACCTTCTTGCGCTCTAAATGTTAGGAATAAAACTTAGCTTAATTCATCATTAGTTGATATTTGAATAAATGTAATAAGTTAAAGTATTTAATTTAAATACTTTAAACTTATGTCAATAGGTATTAGTTATCCTTAGTTGTTAGTTAACTAAGTGATAATGTTCTCATCCCTATGTTTGGGGGATCATGTTCTATCTTTTAGATTTTGTTCCCAGATGATTTCCATGAGGGCAATAGGGGAAGTTAGGGGGAATATGCTATTTCTACATATTTGCTCAGATTAGGTGATTAGTTTCCATATATTGTGGATGAAATAGAAGTTGTCCAAAATCTATAAATATTGCAGCTCTCTCATTTGTTTTGTAATTCTTGATTTTGACATTAATAAAATACACAAGCACTGTATTTTTTTATGCAAAGATTTTGTGTCAAATATTTTTTTCAATTATTCACTTTCAAGATTTGGTATCAGAGCTAGAATATCCTGAACTTGTGAGTGCCAAGGAAAGTGTTAGGAAGTTTTAAGGGATACCTAGAGAAATTTCAGAGCTTGGACGATCCATAGATACCCCCATCCATTTCACAGTCCCTACCATTATCCACACCCTGGTTCACAAATTTATTTGTAGATGAAGAACACAGAGTGCAATCACAGGCCCTTGTAGACTTGGATGCAACTTTTTTGTAGAGGGTGACATTGTTTCATTCTCTGGTCTTTTTTTTAATATTTTTACTGTACCTATAATTTAAAAAAATTGAAAGCATTTTAAAAATATATATACAATATTTTTGTATTGTGGGAACCTAATATTTTCAAGCTCCCCACATAACTTATCCTTCCTCTTCTCTATGCTCTGTCTTTTCATATATTTGGTAAGATAATTCTACCTCCCTGTGAGAAGATCTCTGTCTAAAGCAACCTCCTGAAGCCTCCAATGAACCTGGAGATTACATTCATAGATCAAGAACATTGAAGAGAAGAAGAAGAAGTGCATGTAAAATATTTAGTGTCGAAATCTCAGGGGAAATAAAAAATTGTGTCCCATTAATATACCTTTGTGAAGTCAAAGCAAGGAACAAATAAATAAGAAAAAGGTTGTCAAGGTTTATTATAACGCTTAGGCAAAGCAAAAGAACTACAGTTGTGACCTAAAATGGACTAGTTGAGCCATGTAAGACCTAATATGCATTTCATTTAAAAAATCCACTTTTAAAAAAATCCATTTTTTGATTTTGCAAAAAAAATTAAAGCATAGAAAATAAATTTCCATTTTTGGAAAGGGGCTCGGAAAGATATTAAAATCACAATTTAAAAAATTCATAACTTCCAACTGATACCTCAGATTGAGGTACCATTTTTAAAAAAAGTGTGTGTTTTTGCAAGCTCTACATCTTGGTCTAGTTTTTAATAAGATTTTTTTTGTAAAAAATGCAAAAATTAGATTTTTTTATTTGAAAAGAGGCCAAAGAGCCTAATTTGTATTTTCAAATCGGCCAAGAGAGCCATTTTATTTTTGTAAAGTGGCCACAGAGGTAAATTTGTAACAAGACCAATAGTGCCAAAACTTCATTGTACACAGCCAAAAAGGAGCCCAAAATAAATAAAATCATATTTGGGGGGGGAGTGTGCATGCTTTAAGGGGGAAAAGTGTTCAATTTTTTCTTCTACTATTTATCACTTTTCATTATGACCACAATTGTGGCACTGAAATTCTTTTTGCCAGATTCTCAACTTTTACGTTGTGATAATTACCCAGCATGGAAAATAAGTATTCACTCGCAACTTGATTTTGAAAATCTATGGTCCATTGTTTCTGGTACATGAACAAGATCTGCAAAAAATGTTACACAATAAGATACATTTGATCGTGAAAATCAAAAAGAAAATTTAATAACCTTGTTTAGTGTTTTAGATGAGATACAACCTCGTATTCGTGAGACCACAACAACAAAATAATCTTGGGACAAGTTGAAAATAGTATATGAGTCCAAAAATAAGAATACAATACTTCATCTCCAGAGTCAACTATTGAACTTGAAAATGTAACCAACTAAGAAATTTGAAATGTTTTTTAGCAGAGTAGAAAATTTGTGTGCTTCACTTCAAGCTTTGGAAGAAGAAGTAACTGACACATCACTCGTATCTATATTATTGAGAGCTCTTCTTCCTTATAGGATTTTTGTTACCACGTTAAACATAACTGATCAAAAAACAACTTTTGAAGATTTAGTGAATATGTTACAACAAGAGGAAGGTATTCACTCAACTACTGAAACTAAAGAGCAGGCACTTGCATCTAATAAAAACGGCAATAAACATGCTAAGTGTAGTAAACAGCCTTAGAAGCAAGGTAATACTCAACAAGCACAAAAGGACCAACTAAAATGTCTTATTTGTGGTCGAAAAGGACATGAGTTAAAGAATTGTTGGTACAACACATTCAAACAAGGATCATCAAGTAGTAAAAATATTAATTACCAACAAAAAAACTCTAGCCAACAACAAAGTAAATAGAGAAAAAATAATCAAAAGTGGAATAAGAAACCAACTCAACAAGGAAATGTAGCTAAATAGGAAGATTGATTTAATGATGATGACTTCCTATATTTTGCACAGTCAAATGAAGTATCCAATTCTACAAATCAAATTTGGTATATCGACTCAGGTGCAACTCGACAGATGACAAGAAAGAAATATTGGTTCTTCCCAATGAGTAAAACACCCACAAACAATTGTGTCTCTTTGGGTGATGATACATCTTATAGTGTTGAAGGAATTGGTTCCATTTCACTACCACTTGGGCAACATAATTGTAAAATTATAGATGTCATTTATGTCCCTGGTTTAACAAAAACTCTGTTATTTGTGAGTCAATTATTAAATCACAATCTCAAAATTGACTTTGATTATAAAGGCGTTAAAAAGATGTGCCTGATTCAAGATAAGTCATGAAGCTCTAAAATTGTTACAAATGCTTTGAATGTGGGATGACTGTTTCAGTTGGATTTTGTTCAATGAAATTATCAAGCACTTGTAGTTAATGATACATCATCAGCTCAAATATGGCATAAAAGACTTGGAAATGTCATTTTTGGCTATCTTGACACACTTCGTTGATACAATATGGCTAGAAATTTTCCACTTATAAAAAAGGGTAAAGATAAATGTCAACTTCTTTTGGCAAGAAAACAACATAGAGCACCATTCAAACATAGTACATTTCGGGCTAAGGAAAATGGTGCATACCGATCTGTGCAGACCAATGAGACCTAGCCCCTATAGGTTTCAATATTTCATGCTCTTTGTTTATGATTTTTAATAAAAATGTGGATATACTATCTTTCTACAAAAGACCAAGATTTTTAAACTTTTAAGAAGTTCAAAGCCCTTGTTGAAATAGATTTTGGTAGGAAAATATAAAAACTCCACTTAGATCGAGGGGGAGAATACACAAGCAATGAGTTCAATGATTTTTTGGAAACACATGGCATTCATCATCAAATGGATTCTCCTCATACACCGTAACAAACTGGTGTTGATGAAAGGTGAAATCATACTATCGTGGATACGATGTGTTGTATGATTGATGATGCAAGTTTATCAAAAAAAATTGGGCCGAAGAAGCTAAAACTGTAGTCTATTTAGTAAATAGATTTCCCACTGTAGCTCTTGATGGAGTAACACCTCAGGAAGCATGGTTAGGGCATAAGCCATCTAGTTCACACCTTTGAGTTTTTGGATGTAAAGTAATTATGCACATTCCTAAGAAAAAATGACTAAGCTTGATATGAAATTAGAAATACTTATCTTCTTGGGATACAGTGATGAATCACTTGGCTATAGATTTATGGATCCAATAACAAGAAGGGTATAACATAGCTGGGATGTTGAGTTCTTTGAGAAGAAAGAAGCAAATGTTCCTCCCATACACTCACATGATGAAAAAATCATCCATATAGTGAAAATAGAGGATGGTAATTGTTATCCAAATATATCTCCTAGCGATTTGAGTGACTTACATACACATTCTAGCCCCAGGTTATTCATTGAAGAATTGCACACACTCAAAATCACTTGGCACATTACTTTGGTCAGAGTTTACCTATGCACCCCTTTCCTTTTTTCATTTCACTTCTCTCTTGCACCCGCCTTCCATGCATTCACCTTCTTCTGAGTCATTTTCTTCCCAACCCGCATTCCTAAGTCCTTGGCCCTTTATGCACCGCACCCATTACTTTATAATAGTTGTGCCCTAGCCATATGTTCTCTTTTGAATGGTTTGATTCATCTCCCCACGTGCATCGTGCATGCCCCCTACATGCCTTCCTCCATGGATTTATCTATAAATGTACGAGAAAGACTCATTTTTTATGTTGGACACTTTGGATCCTTGCACATTTTTGCTAAGGACACCATATTTTCTATATTTTTGAGTTGTAGACCTCTATGTATCGCTTTTACAGGTGGATATTAGCCTCCTTCATTATGGTAACAGTTTTGTGCATTTTTGGAAGTAATAAAAGCATCATTTTGTGATTATTCTTTGTTCTAATGTGTTTTCATTCCTTCTTATTACCTTTTCTTTTGCATTGTGTGCTTGTTGTGATACTTCAAGTCCCATGCAATTCCATATTTGATTGTGTTCCATGAGAATGATTTGGTGAATGCATGTTTTTTTGTGCTACTCATGTGTAGCCTCCTTTCACACATTCCCTGTCATTCTTACTCAGAACAGATAATGTCCATCCCTCTTTTCTGGTGTTATCACCTTTTTAGTGTAGTTTACTTCGTGTTATCCTTCTTTCCCTGGTCCCTTGGAATTATTAGCTTAGTTTTCCCTTCAGCACTAGGAGTAGTAGTAGTTGCAGAAATAAATACAGGAACCGGCCTTCTCTAGACATCTGTCCCAAGCTCGTAAGGTCTCACAACTTGGGGACAGTTCCATTGTGGTCTCAAACACCTCGGCCCTTTCCGAGATCCAAGATGTGGGTTCACATTTGAGCTACCAATAGTAATCACTTTGATGATGATGGTGATGATGGGGAAAATAATTAAATTCAACCTCGCACGACAACCACAAAAATTATTCTTAAATTGTATACAAGTATGATTAGAGATGTAGAATTGGATAGTGTCCCTGACACATCTAGCACTAGCATTATGAATCATAGTATGGCTTGAAATGAGGTTAATTTTTCCTTAATGGGTAAATTTGTTCAAAGTACTGAGCCATCCATAATTTTAGAAGCTCTACAATCTAAACCTTGGAAAGATACTATGCATACAAAATATAAGTCACTTATGAAAAATAATACATTGAAACTTACAGATCTTCCACCATGTAAAAATTTGATTGGATGTAAATGGATCTTTAAAATGAAGTACAAAGTAGACAAAAAAATTAATAAACATAAGGATAGACTAGTTTCTAAGGGATACGATAAAAAAGAAGGCATTGATTATGATGAGACTTTTGCTCCCATAGCTAAGATAAAAAATTTCAAGTTAATATTTTCTCTAGCTGCACAATTTTGTTGGAAAATAGTGATCATTATAGTATATGTCGATGATCTAGTCATCATTGGATGATTAGTTAGGATGATTGAATCAACTAAGAAAGATCTAACATGATCATTCAAAATGACCGATCTCGGGCCTCTACATTATTGTCTTGGACTTGAATTTTGGAAAAGATAAAATCACATCTCTATGTCACAATTGAAATACACTAAGAAAATGCTTGATAAATTTAATATGATGGATTTTAATCCATTTTCCACACCTTTGGAGACAAGACTTCAACTATCTTGAATGGATCCATCGCCACAAGTAAATGCAACTCTCTATCAGTAGTTGATCGGGAGTGTCATCTACTTAACTTACACTATCAACTATGCAAGACATTTCAATTATGATCTAATCTATGTGAGGTAGGAATTTACCAGCTGCTTATGGTATTGCTGTAAGGGAAGAAAATACTCTCATTCAGGTGGGAAATTTTGCTCCTAGACCACCCATGCCATAGTTTCCAGAGATATCACAGGCGCCCCAACCTTCTGTGGCCCCTATTCCTATCCCTGAGAAAATCGTGTAACCAGTTGCTTCAACATCCTATTCTCCATCACAGTAAAAGGAAGATGAATAATTGAAGGCCTTGATTAGAAATTTATCAAACAAGGTCATATCATTAGAAAAGAAGCAAGTGCAAGAGCATATAGGTAATTCCAATCAGGCACATGGACAATGCAATCAGCGTTGGCAGAATAAATATGGAAATCAAAGATATGTGCCCAATCAGCAGAATGCTAGATGGCAGCCTAATGCACATCTACCCTTGCAAGTTGTTATTCCTGTGACTTCTCTCCTAGCACCCAATGTGAGCCGAGTACTTGTTCCAATTTAGAATAACTTGGCACAAGAGTCAAAATGGTGCTTCCCTTACAAAATGCCACATAGTTAATATCATTTTCCTAATTTTACACGTGCCCAAGCCTTCATGATCCAAAATGCTTCATCATATGAGCCCTCAACAAGTTCCCATGAAGAAGATAATCTATAAGGACCATAAGTTCCTCCGGATTCTAATTTGATGTTCTTTGGCGTGGAGGACTTCTGCGGAATCAACCAAGCTATAGAAGATACAAACAGACCACACACCCAAATTTTGGACAACATAAGATACAATAAAATAATGTTAGAATTAGGCATGCAGGTTATACCCCTGGTAACATAAGTATATCCTCAGAAGAAGAAAGAATCAGACAAGGAATCATGCAGTAAAATCACTCAAATCCATATGCAGGAGGCCCCTCATAAATTTTCATCTGAAACAACACACGCTCCTCATTTGGTATGCCAAGCCTCTACCCCAGCTAAAATTCAAACTTCTATGCCTAAAAAGTCAAGAAGGGATGTTGTTCCTCAAATAGAAAAGATGGGGAGATTTCATTCAACATTGTTGACCAGATGAAGAGAACAAACATAAAAGTCACAGTGTGGGATGCCCTAACCATTCCATCTCAGCAGGACCTGTTGCATGAAGCTCTGGCAGAACTCCCACACACTGACCCTGTTATGCATAAGCCACATGATTTTGTTAGAATTTGCTAATAAGAGTAGAAAAAAGTAAGTAAATTTGTTAAAACCCCACCCTTCTATATGTCCTTGATTATAGCCAAACACCTAGTGCATAACTACATGATTGACTTAGGCGCTAGTACTTTGGTTATGCCTAAAAAGATAGTTGATGTCTTAGGTTTGAAATATAGCCCTTTGTCTAAAGGAGTCCTACAACTTGATGGCTCAATTGTAACCACCTTAGGAGTCATCAAGGATCTTGAGTTAACCCTCCATGCATGTCCAAGCCTGAAAATTACTCAAGATGTGTCAATCATTGACCTGCCTCCTCTATTTTCCCTATGTCTATCGAGGGAATTTATTGCCAAGGTGGGTGGTTACTTGTCTTCTGATTGGTCTCATATGTTACTCAAGACAAGGTATGGTACCTAGTTTACCATATAAGCTGAGCCTATATTTTGTTATCATGCAGAGCCATATGTCCCGTCCTCTCTCCAATCCAATTGTCTTATCCAAGAAGAACAAGTTTTAGTTCCTGAAGAACAGTCTCTTCTACCCTCTGTTCCATACCTAATACTTGATGAATGGATGGAAAGGCATCACAAATTTGATCCCTATGTTGAAGAACTAGAATCCTATGAAATTGGGCTTGGTACTTATTGCATTATTTAAGAAGACATCACGCTTCTGTGTGCACTTGTGCGCTCATAAAAGACAAAATTCAAACTGTTCTATGGAAGTTGTACTTTGATGGATCCAAAAGCAAAAACGACGTAGGAGTAGGAGTGGTTCTCATTTCCCCTAAGGATGAGAAATGTTTCTTCGTGCACAGGTTTCAGTTTGCATGCTCTAATAATGTGGCCAAGTATTAAGCACTGGTGCATGTCTTGCTCATTGTTGAAAAGAAGAAAATTAAAGCGTTGCAGATCTTTGGGGAAATAGAATTAATCATCCACTAGGTCAGCAACAAATTCTAGACAAAGAATAAGCTTCTTACAGCTTGTAAACATAGAGTTTGGGACCTACCTGAGAGATTTGATGCCCTTAATCTGTAGGTAGTCCCGCGTAGAATGAATAAAGAAGCTGACCAAATGGCTGCGCTTGGTTCACATTTTTCTCCTACCGAGGACTTGTTATCCCATAAAATTGGCAAGGCTAATTTTACAGATAACCCTACCAAATTTTGTTCCGGTCCCTCATTAGGGACTCCTTGCGTTCGGAACGTTGCAAAATCCCTTCCCGGGAAATCTGGTTTTCCAAACTTAGCCATTTTTGGTCTTTTTTGGTCAGGCGCACTTAATCTCTATGCAACATAAAGTGTTCATGCACCCTCTTTAAATCCTTTGGCGCACAGTTTGATGTGTCGACACACCTTTGGGTGCGCCTCACTATGTTGCACCTTTCTTACATGCGCCAAGGCGCATGCACCTTCATGTCAACAATACTTTTGTTGCACCACATTTTGGTGCGCTAAGGGTGCACGTATTTCCATGTTGACAATGCTTTTGGTGTGCCAAAGGGCGCATCCTTTCCATTTTCGATAGGAGTTTTAGCACGCCACTTGAAAAAGTGGTTGGCGCATTTATTACCACTTTGCCTATATATAGGTGCATCTACCCTGTCATTTTCATCAGACAAAATCACGTGATTATTCTTTTCCCTCTGCACCTGTCAGCATGCCTGTCGTTATCGAATCACATCGTGGACCCAGTTTCACACTTCTCATATTATATAATCCTGGTAAGAGGTCCCTATTGCTCGTGTTTTGTGTTTTTTGGTTTTTGGCTGCTTGTTTGTGGAGATTGGATGGAATATATCTGTGAACCATGGAACCCTCCCCCTTACTGTTTTATCTGTCCTTCCCCATGTGCTTCCCCCTCTTTCCAGATCTGCTGGTAAAGAGGACTGTCTCGTAAAGAAATTGCTTGGACCCCTTTGATTAAGCTTCTTCACCACCCAAGGAACCCTGCAAAAGAAGCTTAAACCACATGTAAACCCCTCAGAGAAAGAATCAAAGCTTAAAAGTAAGACTGTATTTTTCTCCTCTTTTAGCACATCTACCACCCCTGCAACATGATATACAGTTGCGCTCAAGGGGCATCTACCATGCCTATTGCATAAAGAACAGCTGCGCCCTCAAGGTGCACTTCCCTTGCTTGTTGCACCCGCTTTCGCTGCGCCCTACTTGGCACACCAATCTCATGTGTAGCATTGTTAAAACTTGCGCTATTGGTGCACCTTGCGTCCATGCGACACCAAATTTATTTGTGCCAAGGGCAAAACTGTGAATGGCATAGGCGCACCCATTATTACAACAACAACATGCTATGCAGACCTTCCATGTGCCACACCAAGTTTCCCTGTGGCGCATGAAAAAATGATGTTACATGCATTAAAACTGTGCCCTTTGGCACATCTTGTACCCATGTAACATGAAAAGTATCAGCGCCCGCTATAAAATGCATACATATGGCATAGGCGCACTTCTGCTTGCAACAACAAAAAATGTAACCTGCAGTATCCACGCGCCATGTGCCCTTTGGCGCTGTCTTACCCCTTGCAGCAGCCCTTTTCTGTGTGCCATATTATTTAACCCTATAACCTAGGGTATTCATGTGCCCTTTGCCCTGAGGCCTTAAAATTTCTAACTCTTTCTTTTGTCAACGCTTTAATGGAAGATCAAACAGCTAATATGACTTTCTTGCATTGGGTTTCACTTCTTCTTCTTACAGATCAGCAATTGAGTTCAGAGTTACATATGTCAACATCAAGCAAGAGACCTACCAAATCTAAGGGCAAAGCCAAGCTCACAGAGGAAGAAATGAAGTATAAATATTAGAGGGTCAGGATGCCTGAATCCCAAGCAGAGTGTGACCTAGATATCAAAGACTTAGAACTTGGTCACATTGATATGGAGGATTTCTAGGCCAGAACCAGGAAGGTCACAGGAAGTCCGTGGATGGACAAACTGATGGGAAATGGGTTGCATTTTGCTGGAGGGATCCCAGTTAGTGTCGTGAACAATGAGTTCATGATGGTAGTAGCTCGCTGCTACAACAAAGACACCAGATGTGTCCATAATGAGAAGGGCGAGGTCATAATCAACCTCACTACCTGACACTTTGAAATAATGCTCGGCATTCCTCATCACCGGCACTTTGTGGCGTAAGCCGGGAAGATTGCATCAAAGCTTGGGATGACAATGAGGATCAATGTATGTAGTTGATGAGCGAAGTACACCTGAATAACAAAAAGGTGGTGACTAGATGGCCACAAGTCATTCATCGAATTGACTTTTCAGAGGAACTCAGTGATACAATCATGTTCCTGACAAGAGTGTTTGGGCTTCATGATGCCCACTACTTTCACAAGTGGATGCTGAGGTACTTAGAGACAATGAACAAAAATTTGCCAGATCAACGCTTTGAGTGGGTAGAGATCATAAGCAGCACCATATCTGAGCAGCTCCAACAACTCACCACAACGAGGGGTTCTATATGAACTCCTAGGTAGTCTATGCTGTGGCCTTAGAGAGAGACTATCCAACTTTGATGCGGTGCAGGGTTTGGCCCCAAGTTAAAATATATGAATACTATCCAGAACTAAAGCTAGAAAATAGTATCCCCCAGTTCACAAAGATATACGATGTCTTCTTCTATGGCATCATCTGTCTTCTAAGGCCAAATATGACTCATGGTCGTATGACCAAGAGTATCGTCGCAGCTACAGAGAAATGGGGGGCCTTGTTCACTCAATTCCCCACCTTCACTTATCTGAGGGTAGTTAACTTCCTGGGGGAACTAACCAAACTGTCGAGATATGCCGGCCCCAAGTTGATCTTGTTGGAGCTATTAAGACATCTTATCACCTACCATGAGAAGTGTCTCAAGAGAAAGAAGGGTGGAACTCCTTTCCCCCTCACAGTGGGCAAGTATACTTGTCTCTCTCACCATAAGGCAAAGGATATGTTTGCAGAACTGGAGTTGCTAAATCTAAAGCATAACTTCCCAAAAAGGCCCACTTTCGATCCAAGAAATTATCTCCCCAGGGCCAAACTCGATTTGATCCACATCCCTCAGATCGAAGACATTTATATCGACATATATCATGAGGTCGAGCTCAGGAGGAAGGATCATTCCCGCTTGGCCTTGGCCGAAATCATCTTCGTCCTAAAAGGCTATCAAACTATTGAGCAAGAAGTTGATCAAGTGTACCTTGACACGGGTGGGGACGATTGGCCTTTCGCCGTGATTGACAGAAACAAATCTCCTCAGACAATAGAGGAAAGGGTCAAGGAAACTCTTTGAAAAACAAAGCATTGGTGCAGAATGAATGGTCTTATTTACCTCAGAGTTGATTTCACTACATCTCCGTTGGACAACGCACCTCCTTGGGCAAAACAGCTACCAAAGGGCAAGGGGAAAGGTAAAGAGGGTGAGTCAAGCTCCACCTAAGAGGAAGCTCCTGAAAGTCCTCCTTCCGCTTCACAAGAACGGGTTAAAATCCTGAAAAGCTTAGAAGAAGAAGTAGCAGAAGATGTTCTGATAGGCACATCCACTCAGGATGTTGCCACAACTGTAACTATTGAGGTCCCTTCTGTCCCTTCTCCTTCTCCTCCTTCCCCTCCTCAGGTGACCCAAGTGACCATTCCTTTGGTCATTTCCTCTCCCCCATCTTCTATTGTTCCCCCTTCTTCATCATCCATCTTATCTTCTCTCGCAGAGCTGTCCCCCACCATTTCTTCCCTCATCTCTCATCTCCCTTCCATTCCTATGTCTACCTCCCCTGCAGTATCCCTTCCTCCCGTGAGCACTTCCTCAGCTTCCCTCTCAATGCCGCCTCCAAGTGTCTCCACATTTTTCCCTTCTACTACTATAGCTGCTCCCTTTTCCATTTCTGGTCCTTCTCCCATAAGTTCAGCTTGGATCTCCCAACACCTGAGTCAACAGAAGAGTAAAGTTCCCATCGCACTGATGGAATTCTCCATCATCCCATCAAAAGGGGCCAAGAAGAAAAAGCCTATAACCCGCTTCTCTCAGAGTGCATCAGGGGAGAGAGTAATGGAGAGTACATTCCCCAATCCTTTGAAGGATAAAAAGGATCTGTCTTCGACAGATTACACAGTGACTCAAGTCACAATGGGGACATCTTCAGAAAGCCTGCAAGGAGAGGCCCTATCTGCAGTTGACACCCTTTGCAAAAATCTCCAGGAAGAAAAGGAACAGAAAAGGCTGCTAAAGGAGAAAAATAAAAATCTTCTCCACGCCTTGCAGAAAATGGGCAATGCACCTCCTATAACTTCCGCCAAAACTCCTGAGCCTTTGAGCCAGGATAAAATTAATGAATATGCCAAATTCGGCGAGCAGGGCATGGCAGTTTCTACCTAGAGGAGCCAAATCCTCAAGGAAAGCAAGGGAGTGATCGCTAAGTTCACCGGGTTATATCAGAATATCAATCGAGTGAACAGAGAGCTCTAGGTGATAGCAGGACCCATCTCTGAAGAGCTGGATCATGCCAGGATGTAGCCCGAGACCTTTCAGAAAATGCTCGATTGTTCAATTGAAGATCTGGCCAAGTTCGACATCTTTGGACACCCCAGAGCCCTCAACAAAATCCTTTCTACTCTGGATTATTGGGTGGATCAGCTAGAGTTCATCCTGGAGAAGATTGACAAAGTAAAGGAGGAAGCCCTGGATGCAATGCATCAAATGGAATAGATTTTCCTAAGAATGTCTCCAAGCTTGCTCACTTCTTCTTTTGTCTTAAGAAAGGTTGAGGAAACTATTCAGATCTTCAAGGAGATCATTTCACAAGGGCTGGGGCCAGAGGTCACGTTCGACGCTGAATCCATCAACAACCTGTTGCCATGTCGTGACTTCATTGGGTACCTGATAGAGGCAGAGAATGATTATTTGAAACTCCCAGAAAAGCTCATAGACGAGCGGGAGACCTATGAAGCTATCAGCGATCGACACAAGGATCCTTCCCAGGATCAACTTCAACCCATTATTATCAAATTCATGGAGTACCGTGCCTATTGGTGACGAATCACAGCACCCCTGAGTGTTTGCACCTCGATGGGTTGATATTCTCAGTGCGATTGCATAACATGGAGCTTTTCCCAAGTGTGGGACCTTGCGAAATCGGAAAAGCTCTCCGGATGAAGGCCAGCTCCTATTCCTCTATTCAGATGCACACGTAAAAATGCAAAGGGTTTACTTCAAAAACCTAAACTAACTTGCCAAGGAGACAAGGGAAGAAGTTGCATAAAATAAACCTAGACTAACAAAGGTGATGCACCGAGGAATGAAGAACACCTATCTTGCCAATAAACACATACCATTAAAATGCAATGCAAGATCATGTACAGATAACCAGGTTTGTAGTGAAAGATCAGGAGGATGTAAATAAACATAGAGAGGGTTGAGAATCATCCACAGACATGCATTATTTGCTCCAAATATTTATACAATACGCTACAGAATGCCAAGAGGAAAATTTGCATTACAGTTTTAAATGGGAGGTTTGAACTTCCCCAAATTCACCTGCCAAAGAGAAGAAGGGAGGGGAAAAACAAGAATGTCCAACCTTTAGAAATAAGCCCCTCCTTAAAATTTATAGGAAGAATGAGAGAGAAAAGAGAGAGGAATTCCAAAACTACCCCAACCACCTCCAGGTTGTATTTAATTCATCTCATTATGGTGGTAGGTGAGAACCCTAGCAAACGCAAAAAGTGGTGAACATTATTTTTCATTTTTAAGAATTTTTTCCCACCCAATTAAAGATATCCAGTTATAGTAAGATAGAGGACCTCGTAAGCTTTCCAAAAATTCCAACCTTGCGTTAATCTGAGCTCCCTGTGAAAAGTTATGGCCATCTGAATATCTGGGTCAGGGTCTGTTTCCTGTCAGCACTCAAAATGTTGCGCCTCCTGAAGGTGTGCCTTGGCGTGTCCATCCTTATGTCGACATACCCTTATGTGTGCTAAGGCACACATTTTACCATGTCAACACTCTGTTCATGTGCCCTTAACCTATGCCTTGGCGCATATATTTTCATGTCGACATCCATTTTCATGCGCCCTTAACCTACGCCTTGGCGCATATATTTTCATGTCGACATCCATTTTCATGTGCCCTTAACCTGCACCTTGGTGCATATATTTTCATGTTGACATCCATTTTCATGCACCCTTAACCTGTGCCAAAGGCGCATCCATATTTGTGTCGACATCCTCTGACGTGCACCACTTACTTGTGACAAAGGCGCATCCATATTTGTGTCGACATCCTCTTTCCTGTCGTGCGCCTCTTACCTGTGCCTTCGGCTGTTGGTGATGCAATAAATATTGGGCTCTAAGTTTCTTTGATTTCCATATTCTTCTTCTTGTCTATATCTACCCGGGGGGATATATTTACAACAGTGCCCAGTTCCACATCTCGTCGCCTGAACAGCAAAAACAAGATATCCCCTTTTAGCCGCGGGACCACGATGAATAGTTTCCTTCTTCCTGACTTTCTCCTTGTGAAATATCTAAAGTGTGTTGACACAAAAAATGACATCATCCATGTTGCACCATGGGATGATGTCATCCACCAAAGTTGTCAAAAGTCAACAAATGACTTTGTAATCTATTGTAAGATATTTTTGTAATTAAGTGGTTGGTTTGCTTTTGTCTTCTTTTCTTCTCTCCTTCTATATATACTTGAATACTTGTTGTATTCAGGGGTGGATATTTTTTAGATGAAAAATAGAAGTGGGAAGAAAAGGCTTTGTACTTTTTGTAACAGAAGAAAATATTAATACAAATATTAAGACTTTGTGCTGAATATGCATGTTATGGGCATCTGATCTTTCTTATGTCAGATCTATACGTTTATTCTGTTGGATCTATCTCTACTTTTTTGTCATTTATTCATCAGTATTGCTTTATTTGTTTATGCAAGTAGGTTTGGCTCTGTTTACTACCAATCCCAAAACATAAACCCTCTGACCTTTCTACTTTAGAATTCATTTCTTTTCTCCCTTCGGACCTGATTTCTCTTCATCCTCTCTTCCATTCCTTTCTTTTCACAATTGGAAACACCCCTACTGGGATGAGATCCCAAACCCCCAAAGGTGAAATATTGTGAGACTTGCACAACTTCCTGCTAGTAGAATAGCAATAAACTAGTTTCGCTTTGTTGATTCAAAGAGGGGCTGTGCCCTACACACTGTTGTCTCGTTTATCCATAGATCTTCCCTAGAGATAGATTTTCAAACAACAGGACTTTGTCAAAGGAAACACTCAGCACATTAAGTTGGTAATCAGACCATTCATTCTAGACAATAACACCACCTGGTAAGTGTTTGACAGTGACACACAAATCGTCTAATTTATCCAAAATGAAGCTGAATTTTCATCAAGTATGTAGGCTGACTTGCATGACAACTATGGTGACCAAGTAATACAGCTGAAGACAAATAGGTTACCTAAAGGGTTGGTCACCTTAGAAAAAAAATTCAGCCCTAATGATGAGTTCAAGGGTGAAGAAATATACATGCGCACGCGTAAGAAGACTGCTCTCCAATTACTATTGCACATGGAAAAGAGCTGCTGCTCAGCAGGACTTGCTCGCATGAAGAGAAGTAGGCCTTCATATCTCCCTATAAAAAATACACTAATGTTTTCTCATGATAGTATGAGAACCTCAAATTTTTTGATCCAAAAGTTGCTCAACACTGCATTGACCTTGATCCTAGCATAAATTTCGTCAGATAGAAAACGCAGCCAGTCAATCCAAAAATTGAGCCTTGTTAGTGCAAATTAATAGCACCCCCAAATGAGTTATGGATCTGCTTTTCTAAGGAAAACTCATCTGGTGTGAATGCACAACATTGAGTTTTCTCTAAGGTGTGGGACCTTGCAAGGTGAGAAAACTCTCTAGATTGAAGTTGGTTTTTTACTCCTCTGTTTAGGTGTATACATGCAATCTTTACAGAGGTTCTGATTCAAAATTATTACTCTAAATTACCAAGAGGATATGATTGAGAGAAAACAAGGAAATGAAAACAAAACTAAGCAAAATAGAGAGGCGATACATCAAAGGAGTGTTGAATTCCTTTCTTTAAAAAAATAGACATAGATCATGAAGAAACAACAACAAAACATGCACAACATTTTCAAAATACAAAGAAGAGATCAGAAGGAAACAAACCAATGCTAGAGAGGATTGGAAAATTAATCACAGAGCATGTATTGTCAGTTCCAGAATTGATACAATACATTGCAGATAAAAAAGAAGGAAAAAACATGTTACAATCTCCATGGGAGGTCTAAAACTCCTTCAAATCCACCTGCTAAGGAGAAATGAAGAATTTGCAGGAGCAAGAACATCCAAACCTTTACAAATGAGCCAAAATTGACTTTTATTACGAAGAAGAATGAAGAAAAGTGAAAAAATGTTGACAAATTTAGTTTGCAACTCCAACCACCAAAAAATCCTTCTAATTAGCCTAAAAAAGGATGGGTTCCCATGGAAAATCCCATAATTTGAAGTATATTGCTCTGCAGATTCAACAATGACCCATACTTCATTAAATTTGGTGGTTGGGAACCATTTCTACATTTTTTACATGTCAGGGACGTTTCTCCATGTTTCTCCTATAAATCTCCATCAAAATACAATATTTAACCCTCCATCAAGTAGATAATTTTACCAAGTTTCCAATGACACCAAGAACACAAAAATCCAAGCTCTGGATCAAAAGTTATGCCCCTCTAAAAATTTAGGGCAAAAAATGAGCAAAATTGGATTGACAGGCCGAAACTTTAAAATTTTCCCCTTTTTTGAATTTGGGAAAATTTTCCCAAAAAGCTCCACCAACTCGACCTCCGCTACCACATGCCATCATCTCATTGATTCATGGGTTCAAATGGTCATTTTGCCCCTTTTTGAAATTTGGAAAATTTTCCAAAAATTCTCCGTGCCCCCGCTGCTCTGAGACATGTGTCACCACCCGATTGAATGTAGGAATGCTCTTTAAAAATTTCTTTTGATGCCACTGACTACTTTGGAAAATTTCACCAAAATCTCCCCACACCTCTAACCTCCGCTAAAACAAGACACGTGGCATCATCCTATTGGCCGCTTGCCCTCACTTCATATTTTACCTTTGCACCATTTGACCACTTTGTGAAAAATTTCTCCAAGGTGCCCCCGCCTCAGTTAGGACACGTGGCAGCATGTTATTGCTCGACGAGCTTTCGGGCCAAAATCTCCCCTCTGTGCCATTTGACCAAAGTGTCAAAAACTCAAATTGCCCCCGACGCACGTTACCCTGCCATGACACGTGTCACCACTATATTGGTTGTGGGCCTTCTCAAGGAAAATTTCCCTCCAAAACTCTTCCGAGCCATAACTTGCAAAATAAAAGGAGTTAGGAGGAAAATTTTACCTTTCTAGAAAGGTGAGGAAAAAACCTATTTGATGGAGCCATTTCCAATTTTTTTTGAGCCCTTGAAGCATGTCAAAAATTCATTTAAGTTTCAGAAAAGGAGAAGAAGGAGGAGTTAGCCAAAAATAAGCATGGGGCTTATTTTGGATAACAATTTTGGTGACTCAGAGGGGTCATCTACCTGCTAGATGAATGATCAGTAGCCTTTAAAGCATCCATTGGGCATGGATTCATGAGTTGTAGCCTATAAACTGATCTAAACTTTGAAAAATTTCTCTCTGAGCCACTTGGAAACTAACTGAACTAGAGTTGTTTTGACCAAAATGCCACTGAAATGGACTGTGCAAGAGCAAAACCAGCTGCACCAAAAACTATGTATAAAAATTAAAATCATACATACTCTGAATGGAACATGCAGAGTGTGCACAAGCACTTCTTCTACTAAAATAAAACCTACCTACTATACTCTAACTTGAAGCAAAGGTGAGCTAAACAAACCCTGCAACTGGTTGTGCAAACTAGCTTCCTTTCTTCAAAATGGGCAGCCATGCAACTGATTTGGCACTGAACATGGCTGGTTGGATGAGTGGAAAATCAACAAGAACCTGGTCTTCTACTCAAATCAGCAAGGTGTTAACTGAAAACAAATCCAATACCTCTTTTAGTTGCTCTGCATTTGGATTGAAGAGGTATGACAGCTAATCCTTGGTACTTTGTAGCTCATCCTCATGCTTAGAAGCAAGCATGACTAGTTGTGGCTTCTCCTTTGGCTCCAATGAAGCCAAATACCTTATTAGGAAAGGTCTGATCTGTTTGATATGCCCATAGCTCTGAAATTCAACTCCAAGAATGGAGCCTTCTTGTAGACCTCTTTGGATGGATGGTGTGGAAGAGGTGATGGAATTCTTCTGCTATTTTCCTTCTTCCTCCAATGAAGAACATGGAAGATTTAAAGCTTCCAATCTTGATCCCAAAGAGCTGCTATAAGATGCAGGATGTTACAAATGAATGCTCTCCTCCATGACAACAGGTTCTTGTGTTTGGAATGTGGATGATGAAAGAGAGAAAGGTGGAAACTCAACTGGTTCTTCTCCATCAAAACAGTCCCCCAAATTTGACAGATAAACTACCTCATTATTGTCCTACTGCAAATAATCAACTTCCTCCATGGTGTCCTCTTGATCAACAACTTGTTCACCATGGTTCTCCTCATCTTCAATCATTGAGTTTGAAAGATCAAACTCTTCTTCAACAATAGAACTTGAGAGAGATGAAGTAGAAAGAAGAACTGAAGGTTCTTCTATAGCCTGCTTTGTGCTCAAAGCCTTTGGGTCTAAATTTTTCTCCTCCACAGCTGGAATGTGCTCCTCTTATTTTGGATTTGGAGTAGCTTCTCCTTCCTCTGCTGCTTGAAGAAAATCTTGCTCTTGATTGACCTCTTTCTCTAGCATGAATTTTTTCAAGTCAAACTCTTCAATCTACTGCTCTAGAGGACAAGTTGGGACTACAAGATATTCTTTAGAGATTTCTTCCTCCATGGCTGATTTTGTAACTTGAATTGGATCAGCATTATCTTTGGGCAAAGTGCCAACATGGACACTCAACTATTCAAAAAAAAACTATTTTTTTTCTTGCTTCACTGCTGCTATAAAATCAGCCTTTTTTGCCACTTGTTCTCCAACTCCAACCTCTTTTGAAGGCTTAACCATCAAGGGGATCTTTGTTATCCCAAATTTGAGAGCCAAGCTTACCAAACTTCTAATTTTTTCTTCTTTGTTTGGCTCTTCTTCTTTCTGTCCTTGATGACTAATTTTCTGATTTTCATTCTCCTAGTATGGATTTGGGAATGCAAGAGGAGGGGTGGGTTGTAACTCAATTGATTTTGCAATTTTTTGTGGTGGTGTAGGAGGTAAAACCTCTTGTTTCTTTGGAGGAGAGGGTGTTTCATTTAGCTCTTGTGGAGGGGATGACTGTTTGGAAGGAAAAAGGACAAAAGAATTGAGATGAGGTGGAAGACTAGGGAATGGAGAAATGGATTCAACACTTGGGGCAAAATTCAATGGGAAGCTTGAAAATTGAAGCCCAAATTGAGATGGTGCTACTTGAGGAATGGAAAGAGAAGAACCAAATGATGGTGTAGAACTTACCCATTGACAAGGTTGTTCAGCACCAAGTTTATAGGCCTCTATCTCTATTGTCCATTGTGCAAGTTGGGGAAACATCTCCATCATGAAGTCCAAATTTTCCTGAGGGATGAAGTGTCTTGGAAAAGGGCCTCCCAATGGACAAGGAGTCCTATAACCAATTCTGAAAGCCTTCATTTGAGATGTTGCTCTTGATTGCACCATTTTTGCCTCCATCTTTTGGATTTTCTCCACAAAATCAGCATCTTCCATTTGATTGTCTTCATTGCATGTGTACCCTTGCTCTTGATATGCTTGACAACCAAACTGATTTTGGTATTGCTCATATTGGTAAGCATGTTGATCTTGAATTTGATCAAAACACTGATTTGAAGGAGTTGTAAAATATGTTGGAGGTGAAATATATTGTTGTTGTTCTAAATGTGAATTCCATGATGGAAATTAAGTCATGATTGCACAACTTCATGGAATGAAAGAATATGGAAGAGATGGAAAGAAGAATGGATGAAAATGGATGGAAAATAGGTCTGTAACTCCAAGAATGAGTTATTTACCAAATGGAGTCGCCAGATGTGCTTTTGAATATGCCTCCAAAGGCTGAATCCTTAACAGGAACACACTAACCTATCAAAAATAAGGTGGAAGACCTCTAAGGTCCCATTGGGCGTGCCAAAAATATTTGTGCAAATTCATAGCACCCCCAAATGAGTTATGGATCTACTTTTCTAAGGAAAACTCATCTGGTGTGAATGCACAACATTGAGTTTTCTCCAAGGTGTGGTACTTGCAAGGCGAGAAAACTCTCCACGTTGAAGTTGGTTCTTACTCCTCTGTTTAGGTGTATACATGTAATCTTTGCAAAGATTCTAATTCAAAATTCTTACTATAAAATTACCAAGGGGACAGGGTTGAGAGAAAACAAGGAAATGAAAACAAAACTAAGAAAAACAAAGAGGTGATACACCAAAGGAGTGTTGAACTCCTTGCTTTGTAAAAATAGACATAGATCATAAAGATACAGCAACAAAACATGCACAAATTTTCCAAAATACAAAGAAAGATCATAAGGAAACAAACCAATGCAAGAGAGGATTGGAAAATCAATCACAAAGCATGTATTATTAGTTCCAGAATTGATACAATACATTGTAGATAACAAAGAAGGAAAAAATGTGTTACAATCTCCATGGGATGTTTGAAAATCCTTCAAGTCCACCTGCTAAGGAGAAATGAAGAGCTTGCAGGAGCAAGAACATCCAACCCTTTACAAATGAGCCTAAATTGGCTCATATCATGAAGCAGAATGAAGAAAAATGAAAAAACATGGGAAAATTTGATTTGTAACTCCAACCACCAACAAATCCTTCTAATTAGCCTACAAAATAATGGGTTCCCATGGAAAATCCCATACTTCGAAGTAAATTTCTTTGCAGATCTAAAAACGACCCATACTTCATTAAATTTGGTGGTTGGGAACCATTTCTACATTTTTTGCATGCCAGGGACGTTTCTCCATTTTTCTCTTGCAAATCTCCATCAAAATACAAAATTTAACCCTCCATCATGTAGATAATTTTACAAACTTTCCAATGACACAAAGAATGCAAAAATCTGAGCTCTGGAACAAAAGTTATGCCCCTCTGAAAATTTAGGGCAGAAAAGGGGCAAAAATGGATTAGTGAGCCGAAACTTTAAAATTTTCCCCATTTTTGAATTTGGGAAAATTTTCCCAAAAAGCTCCACCAGCCCGACCTCCACTACCATGTGGCATCATCTCATTGATCCATGGGTTCAAATGGTCATTTTACCCCTTTTTGAATTTTGGAAAAATTTCCAAAACTTTTCCATGCCCCCGCCGCTCCGGGACACGTTTCACCACCCAATTGAATGTGGGCATGCGCTTCAAAACTTTCTTTTGATGCCAATGACCACTTTGGAAAATTTCACAAAATCTCCCCATGCTTCCGACCTCCACCAACAATAGGACATGTGGCATCATCCTATTGGCCATGGGCCCTCACTTCATATTTTACCTTTACGCCATTTGACAACTTTGGGAAATATTTCTCCAAGGTGCCCCCGTCGCTCTCACCGCCACCTCGGACAGGACACTTGGCAGCATGTTATTACTCGACAAGATTTCAGGCCAAAATCTCCCCTCTACACCATTTGAAAAAAGTGTCAAAAACTCAAACTCCCCCCGACACCCACTACCCCGCCATGACATGTGTCGCCACTATATTGGTTGCGGGCCTTCTTAGGGAAAATTTACCTCCAAAACTCCGTCGAGCCATAATTTGCAAAATACAAGGAGTTAGGAGAAAAATTTACCCTTATGGAAAGGTGAGGAAAAAACCTATCTGATGGAGCCATTTCCAGAAATTTTTGAGCCTTTGAAGCATGTCAAAAATTCATTTAAGTGCCAACAAAGGAGAAGAAGGAGGAGTTAGCCAAAAATAAGCACGGAGCTTATTTTTGATAACAAGCCCCTCATGAGAAAGGAGTTATCCAAACTCATTGAGGCTAAAATTATCTTTTCCATAAAATATTCTACCTGGGTCATGAATCTTGTTCTAGTGCGTAAGAAAAATGGTGAAATCAGACTCTGTGTTGATTTCATAGATTTGAATAAGGCATCTCTAAAGGATCATTATTCTTTGCCTTCAATGGAGCATATTTTGCATACCGTAGCTAGCGTACAGACATTCTCCATGCTAGACCAATATTTGGGTTTTAACTAGATCCTAGTCAAGGAAGAGGATCAATTCAAAACAACATTTACAACCAAGTGGGGAACATATGCATACTAGAAAATGCCCTTTGGTTTTTCAAATGTAGGCACAATGTTTCAGCATGCCATGGCTATTGCCTTCAAAGTTTATATCAATGAGTTCATCTTGGTTTACCTTGATGATATAATTGTCTTGTCAAAGTAGAGTGTGGATCACATGGTGCACCTAGAAAAGGTCTTTGAGAGATGCAGAGAATTTGGGGTATCTATTAACCCTAAGAAGTGTAATTTTGTGATGCCTCAAGGAAAGCTCTTGGGTCATGTGGTTTCAAAGGATGTCATTAGAATTGATCCTGAGCACATTTTGGCCATCCTATATCTTTCCCTACCAGCACACAAAAGGCCTTATAGTCCTTCCTTGGCAAGATTAAATTTGTTAGGTGTTTTATCCCTAACTTTGTGGGACTAGTTCGGCCAATCACCCTTATGCTCAAAAAGGACATAGCCTTCAGATGGAAAACAAAAGGAAGAGAGAGCTTCAACAAGATCAAGAAAGAGATTGTTTATGTGCCAATACTTATAAATCCAAATTACTCAAAGGATTTCATCCTTTATGCTTATGGTGCCGATGCAAGAATTATTGTTGTCCTAACACAGGAAAATAAACAAGGGCTAGAACAGCCAGTGGCCTTCTTCAACTAGACACTGAAGGATTATGAATTGAAATACAGTCACATGGAGAAGCAGGTCTTCGCCATTATGTGCGCACTCAATAAATTCAAGAGCATGCTCTCCACAAATCATATCAAGGTGTTAGTCTCCCACTCATATGTCAAATACCTCATCATGGGAGTAGAAATCAGTGAAAAGAGAGCATGATGGGTGACCAAAATCATGGAATATGATGGGACTATTAAGGCCACAAAGTTGGTAAGAGGAAGTGCTCTCTGCAAGTAGATTGCTGAGGATACATAGAGTGAACCTAAGGCTTCATTATTTCAGAATGAGGACCTTTCGTGTGTAGAACTTAAAAAAAATATAGACCCTAGCGCACGTGACTAGATGAAGGACATGATCACATTCCTTTTCAAGGGTGCATACCCTCCTGGTTTAAATAAATCAAAGAGAAGACATTTGAGGTTACAGTTTTTCCCTTATGTGTTGATTTATGGACTTCTATTCAAAAGGAATCTTGATGGTGTGTTGTTAAGATGTATCAACAGCGCGTAAACTGAAAAAGTGTTAGCATAATTTAATGATGGATTCTCTAGTGGACAGTTCTCTGCCAAAACTACAGTAATAAAGATCATAATGGTAGAAATATTTTGGCCTACCCTATTTTTAGATGCACATAAGTGGGTCACAAAATTCAAGGAATGCACTTTCTTTGCAAGAAAGAAAATATTGGCAGTGCTTCACCTCCAACCAATCCAAGTGGATCATCCCTTTGCGCAGTGGGGTCTCGACTTCATAGGCATGATCAATCTGCGTTCAAGTGTTGGACATAAATGGGTGCTTATAGCTATAGATTACTTCACTAGATGGACAAAAGCTATCACGCTTAAAGAATCAACTAAGACAGTCATCCTACTTTCTCGAGGGTTTAATCACAAGGTTTGGCACTCCTCAAACCATTATCACTGATAATGCAAAGGCCTTCCTTGGTGCTAAAATCACTGATTGGGCTCTAAGTTTGGGAATTTACCTGAAAAACCTCTTCCAACTATTACCCTCAGGGCAATGGTCTTGCAGAATCAACAAACAAGAACTTGATTAGAATCATGAAGTGCACAATGAACATTAGCTAAAGACAGTGGCATACGAAGGTCTTGCACATGCTTACGGTAGATAGAATCATAGTAAAAAAAGCAATAGGAACTTCACCTTACAAGCTTATCTATGGTAAGGAGGTTTCCCTTCCTTTGACACTAGAACTAAATTCATTCACACTTTCCTAGCAGCTGGAATTTGAGGGCACGAATCAAAGAGAAATCAGGATGAAAGAGCTGGTTCATCTTGAAGAGCTCAGAAAAGTTGTCATGATCAAGCTAGAACAACATCAACAAACATCAAATAAATGGTTTGATAGAAAGGCTAAACCTCAAGCTTTCAAAGTTGGGGAGATGGTTCTAAAATGGGATGCTGAGAGAGCTAAGCCAGGGTGCTATTCAATGTTTGATGCACTTTGGAGTGACACACATCATCAATTCCTGCAAGGAAGCTAAATCTTTTGAGTTAACTCATCCAAATCTAAGTGCACTGCAAATCCCATTAAACGAGATCTATCTCAAACCCTTCCATTAGGTTTCCTGCATCATGTTGTATATAAATTATAGTTTCAATTCCTCCAAGTGTGCTCCACACACATTTTTTATACATAGTTCTTTCCTCTCACGTGCTTCCTACATGTGCTCTTTTGTTACTTCCAGAATGCAGAGCCCCCCTTAGCAGTTGTGAGATTCAGAACAAAGTGTAGAAATGATTCTCAAAGTGATCACATGGGCATTTTCATGATTGAACAAGCAGACTCCATGCCCAATGGATGCTTCAGTCTACTTATCGCTTGCATCTAGTAGGTAGATGGCCCTAAAAGTTGCCAAAACTCTTATCCAATTAGTTGTCCTAGAGATTTGGGTAACTTACATACACATTCTAGCCCTAGGTTATTCATTGAAGAATTATGTGTGCTAAAAATCACTTGGCACATTCCTTGGTCGCAATTTACCTATGATCCCCTTTCCTTTTCTCCTTCCACTTATCTCTTGCTCCCACATTCCATGCATTTACCTTCTTTCGAGTCATTTTCTTCCCATCCTGCATGCCTAAGTCCCATGCCCTTCACGCACCACACCCATTACTTTGTAGTAGTTACACCTTAACCATACGTTCTCTGCTCACCAATTTGATTCATCTCCCCACGTGCATTGCGTACACCCCCTCCGTGCCTTCCTTTATTTTCTTTGCATGCCCTTCCCTCATATCCTGCTGTGCTAGATCATCTTTTGACACGCTTAAGTATTCCACGTGCAACCATTCATGGTGTGCCAATAGGGCACCAAATTCTTGCAACAAATGAATGATTGACATGTGGCAGATATGATAAATAATTATACATTTGGCCACCATCTTAGCCAATCGGTGCACGCTACGTGTTTTACGTCTGTTAACGACTCTGAAATCTTCTAATAGCCATATCATCAGCTACAGAGCTCAGATCGGTGTGCACCTAGACTTATCAAAGAGTTGCTGACATAAGCTACAATACAAAAAATCCAAATTTCAAATTTTGGAAGATCTGGTAGGTAAGAAATGGGAAAACATCTCTCTGAACATTAATGAGCAGATCTGATTGCTCCAACTACCCAATTTGGTATGATCCACCCTCATTTGTCTTCAACACATCAAACAAGCATGGGGAAGCATATTTCATAGATTTCCAAGTGGATTTATAGTCATTGAATGCTTCTTTTTGGTGGTTGTGTTTCAAATTTAGGTTTTCCCTCCTTTTTGTCTTCTTCCTCCATGGATTCATCTATAATTGTACGAGCAAGTCTCATTTGTTAAATTGGACACTCTAGATCCTTATACGTTTTTACTAAGGACACCATATTTTATTTATTTTTGATTTATAGACCTCTATGTATGGCTCTTGCAGGTGGATATTAGCCTCATTCATCATTGTAGTAGTTTTGTGCATTTCTGGAAGTAATAGAAGCATCATTTTGTGACTATTCTCTATCCTAACATGTTTTCATTCCTTCTTCTTGCCTTTTCTTTTGTGTTGTGTGCTGGTTGCGTTACTTCAGGTCCCCTGTAGTTCCATATTTGGTTATGTTCCATGAGAATGATTTGGTGAATGCGTGTTTTTCTATGCTACTCGTGCCGAGCCTCCTATCACACATTCCCTGTCATTCTTACTCATAACAGATAGTGTCCATCCCTCTTTTCTAATGATATCACCTTTTTAGTGTAGTTTACTTTATGTTATCTTTCTTTCCCTAGTCCCTTGGAATTATTAGCTTAGTTTTCCCTTAAGCACTAGGAGTAGCAGTAGATGCAGAAATAGATAGAGGAACTGGCCTTCTCTGGAGATCCGTCCCAACCTCGCAAAGTCCCACAACTTGGAGAAGGTTCCATTGTGATCTCAAACACCTCAGCCCTTTCCAAGATACGAGATGCATGTGCACATTTGAGCTAACAACAGTAATCACTTTGATGATGACGGTGATGATGGGGAAGATAATGAAATTCAACCTCCCATAGGAACCACAAAAAGTATGCCTAAATTGTATACAAGTATGATTAGAGATGCAAAATTTGATAGTGTCCCCAACACATCTACCACTGGGATTAGGATTCGTAGTATGGCTTGAAATGAGGTTAGTTTGGCCTTAATGGGTAAATTTGTTCAAACTACTAAGAAATCCACAATTTCAGAAGCTCTACAGTGTAAACCTTGGAAAGATACTATGCACGCAGAATATAAGTCACTTATGAAAAATAATACATGGAAACTTATAGATCTTTCACCATGGAAAATCCAATTGGATTCAAATGGATCTTTAAAATGAAGTACAAAGTAAATGAAAAAATTTATAAACATAAGGATAGACTAGTTTCTAAGGGATATGCTCAAAAAGAAGGCATTGATTATGATGAGACTTTTTCTCCCATAGCTAAGATAAAAAAAAATTAGGTTAATATTTTCTCTACCTGCACAATTTAGTTGGAAAATACACCAAATGGATGTGAAAATGCCTTTCTTAATAGTGATTTATAGGAATAAGTTTACATGACTCAACTAGAAGGTTTTGTTATACTAGGTAAAGAGGAAAATGTATGTAAACTCATAAAATTGCTATATGGTCTAAAGCAGTCTCCCAGGGCATGGTACATAAAAATCAACAAGCATCTCATTCAACATGGATTCAACAGGAGTCCATATGATCCTAATCTCTATCTCAAAAAGCAAGGGGGGGAGATAGTGATCATTGTAGTATATGTCTATGATCTAGTCATCGTTGGAGGATTAGTGAACATGATTGAATCAAAAAAGAAAGATATAACATGATCAATCAACATGACCAATATTGGGTCTTTGCATTATTGTCTTGGACTTGAATTTTGGCAAAGATAAAATCATATCTTTGTGTCGTAATTTAAATATGCCAAGACAATGCTTGATAAATTCAATATGATGGATTTTTATCCATTTTCCACACCTATGGAGACAAGACTTCAACTATCTCAAACAGATCCATCACCAAAAGTAAATACAACTCTTTATCAGCAGTTGATCGAGAGTCTCATCTACTTAACTTACACTATCAACTATACAGTCAGCTATATTTCATGGTTCATGCAAGAACTAATGGTTTCTCACTAGAAACCAACAAAGTGGATACTGAGGTACATCAAAGGAGCTATGGATTATGGCCTAGAATACAGGAAGAATAATAACTTATTCTTGATAGGATATTCAAATTTAGATCATGTAGGAAACATAGATGATAGGAAATCCACTTCAAGATTTCTATTCTTTTTAGGATCTGGACTGATATCATGGGGGATTAAGAAGAAGACTTGTGTTTCAAGATCCTCCAAAGAATCAAATTATCATGGAACAGGTGGATCTATCTGTGAAGTGATATGGATCCAATGTATACTTGAAGGATTGGGAATACCACAAAAAGATCCAACTATCCTACATGTTGATTACGAAGGAGTAGTAAAACTTGTTTGGAATCCAATTTTTCATGAGCACACCAAACACATTGAGGTGCACATATATTTCATTCACAAACATGTTTAGAATAACAAAATCCAGCTCCAATATTGCCCAACAGACATGCAACATGTAGATGTCTTCACAAGGTCACTTGCTCAAGGTAAATTTGTGGGTTTTAGAGAATTTCCCTCTTGTTCACTTGAGACCATGTTGAATTAAGGGGGGGAATGTTAGGAATAAAACTTAGTGTAATTCATCACTAGTTGATATTTGAATAAATGTAATAAGTTAAAGTATTTAATTTAAATACTTTAAACTTATGTCGATAGGTATTAGTTATCCTTAGTTATTAGTTAAGTAAGTGATAGTGTTCTCATCCCTATGTTTTTGTGATCATGTTGTATCTTGAATATTTTTTTCTCAGATGATTTACATGAGGGGCAATAGGGGTAGTTAGGGGAAATTTGTTATTTCTGCATAATTTCTCAAATTAGGTGATTTTTTTCCATATATTGTGGATGAGAGAGAAGTTGTCCAATATCTATAAATATTGTAGCTCTCTCATTTGTTTTGTAATGTGTACTTTTGATATTAATAAAATACACAAGCACCATCTTGTTTCTGTGTAAATCTTCTATGTCAAATATTGTTTTCAAGTATTCATTGTCAAGAGGTTCCCATGTTCAATCCTTGACAAAGAGATGCTAAGCATATTCATCCCAAACCTTAACAACCGGTTGTCATTTCACATGCAAATGCACTGTCTCAACATCTTTGAGGAAGTTATCAAAAAGGGAACTCAAATAAAAAAATCCCTCATTGCTAAAGGATTTATTAAGACTCATTATAGATACAATGGGAACAATCATAACAATCATAATAAAAATAACCATAGTAATTCTCATGATAACCCTAGGTACATAAACTGCAACTGTAACATTTTCAATTATGGTGTCACAAATTATCATATTTTACCATTCCAAGAAGAGAAAAATTTCCTCCTCGTGACTAAAAATGACAACAATATACATCTTTGGGGGATTCTCTTTCAATTATCTTGAAATAACTAGAAAGTATTAATATGGTAACTTATCCTATTACACAACCCTTCCCTAAAGGAGAACCTAAGCCAGGTTGGTATAGACATAACACATATTGTTATTTTCATCACATTTATTATCATCAAATTGATAGATGAAAACAACTTTGCAAATACATCCAAGACTTCATTGACAATGGACACATAGTGGACGAAGACATACCATCTACTATAACACCCAACAACAATCTAAAGGTGTTTTCTAATACATTTCCTAACTGTGATACAAAGGGTAAATATCACAAACATGGTGAATACTCAAACAACTCTATTTATAAATACATCAAATAATGTATCTTCGACACTACTCCACACACCCTTGAACGTCATTTTACACCTCTTGGAGAGATTCTATATATTGTATTTCAATAATTAGTAAAGGCTAACATGATCGAATATCCACCTACAAGACCCTTTTCTAATGGTGAACCCAATTCTATGTTGTATAATGCGTCAAAATATTGTGAATACTACCACATGGGAGGTAATTTTACTGATCAATGTATACCTTTTCGTCATTATTTTCAAGACTTAATTGATGTCGGATCCATCGTTATCGAGCTCGACAATGAAGCTCTTGTAACTAATGACATGTCCACTTTCATAACTTCAAATTAATATTTGAACGTTGTCCCCACTTTTACACATACTAACACTCAATGAGATCATGATGAAGGTCAAGTATCTCTCCTTAAAATCCATTCCATCTCTTCTCCATATTTTCTTCCTATAGTTCAAATAGACATCGAATTTGTTTCAGACAACAAATTTCTAACATTAAACGAGAGATTGACCTTGTTTCAAGACTCTTTTATAACCCTTAACATTGTCTATCCATCCCTCATACATTAGGATCAACAATTTCCCCTATCTGTAGACCTCTTTCAAAATGAGGAGACAATCCAAGATTTTATCATGAATCATACATTATTCCCTTATTAGACCACATGCAAGGATTTGATATGAACCTGAACACCTATCCTAATTTTGGAAAATAATTTGAGTGCTCCAGTATGAAAGATATTCAAGACTCCCTTTCAAACATTGGTATAATTGTAGACTCTACGACAGAGGGTCCACCATCATACACTATTGAAATTTATTCTATTCTTTCCATTCTAGATCCTACGCCTAACATCTCTAGTCTTGTTGTTGAAATACAACCACAACAAGCTTGGAAACTTTCACAAACATAGCCTTATGTGTTTATTATAACTCACACGATGAATCTTGTAGGCATCTCATCGATGATGATTCCTACCTATCAAGACATCTACATATGTGCATTCTATGAGGTACATATACGCAATAATATCCTTAAGAAACTTTAATTGCAATTATTTTTTCAAATCAACTAATTCATAACCTAGAAGGAGAAACATTGAATATCTTCTCTCTATGGCTCACAAGTAACCCTAGGTGTACATATAGAGATCAATCCTTCTCTCTTTTCACTCTTTCACTCATGGATGAATATGAATCTCAAAATATTATCCACATTTATAATTCTTCTCTTACATCACATAGGTTTTTTATATTATCAAAGACTTATCTAATCACACATCCTTTGACTTAGAACATTTCGTCACAAGTCTCATACTTTAGGAGTCATTGAAACATTTGATTATCTCCTTTGAATCAGATCATGTCCACCCAAGTATCAGACTTTAGGACTTATCGAATCTTTGGATTTCCACCTTTGACTTGGACCTTCTGTGCCCAAGTCTCATAGTTTAGGACCTATAGAAACTTTTAATTCCCTCTCTTGACTTGGATTTCATATTCCCAAGTCTCACATTTTAGGACCATTCAAATTTAATAAACATGGACCTATTTCTTTATTATTCTATTTCAAATTTACATCCTCGAACATTCAGAAAACTTAAAATAAAATTAAACTTTGTATCAAAGTGTTTCTTAAAGAACTGTTTGCAAATCAAAAGTGGAAAAGTGAGTACAAGTAATATTAATCATTCCATCTATTTGAAGATATCTTAATCATACCATTATCATATATTCACATTCTTCACCTATCATGAAACAGGTAAATATTTTTCCTATTGGGCATTATGTGTGTTTCGGATTTGTTATGGTTTCTATGATTTCAGATATTTTCACCTACGGTTTTGTCTTAAATTTTATTGATGGAAACTCCTTTCAAATAAGATATCTCTTTAACAAAAATATCAAACTTATTTACTCATTCCTTTTTTATCATTTATATCAGTCTACGGTGTTTATCCTTGTGACCTATTATTCACATGTAGCTAATACTTGGGGGAAGAATGTTCCTTTCTAATAAGAACATTATCAACATAAAAGGAAAATTTAATCAATCTAAAAAAATAAATCACTACATATTTCTTCTTTCATAGTCTTCAGTGATAAGCCCATACTTCTCACTAGTAGTATGATACTGGGAACAGAGGCAGTGTCCTTACTTTCCTACATTTTTTCTTTAGTGTTGAGCCCTTGTCTCTTACTGGTGACATGGGTCAAGAAATAGGGGGTCCTTCACAAAAATAAATTAAAAAAATCCTTTATAAATCTTAATCAAATTTCTTAATAAAAAATATCACAAGAAGTTTCTTATGTAAAGAGAGACAACAATTCCTTTAACCGTATATTGTTAATCAGTAGGCCATCTATGGATCTAAGACAAGTCAAAACCTATAAATTGGAATCATCTTGGAATCAGTTAGATAATATTGACTAGAGATGAGTTACATTTTTCTCATATGGATCATTATTACACCTTGTGTCTTCGCATCCATCATCTTCACTTTCATATCACTATTTACCTAGTTATCACGTCCTTCTTGAATCTTTGTGATAAGCCCTCACATAATCCTAGTTGTGCGGAGTCATGAGCAGAGTGAACCATCCTATCATGAAATCATCTACATTTCTACTAATGGAATGGAATGATTTTAATTATTTGCACCTACTTTCAAGTAGGGAACCCTTTTACCAAGTTGTAGAATATCAAAACATTAAAAAAAAAAATTCAAAAAACTTAAAGACATTCAAATATGTTTCACAAAATACAAAAACAATGTAAAATTCTTCAAAATTCAAAAAAACAATATAAAATTGTCAAAATTAAAACATTCAAATAAAGTTTGACCAACTTTTAGCAATTGGATAACATAGTTCAACAATTTCACCATTTGAAAACACTCCTCATGATCATTCCAGATCATCTTTCGATAATAATCTTTATTTCCTGTGGTGTATATCTATACTCGAGGAAATTATTTACCCTTTCGTAATAGAAATTTTCTTGTGGCACATTTGGATTTCAAATTTTAATCCAATACAGATCAAATTTAAATTGGATTTGATAAGAGTATCTAAGTATCACTCTGATCTTCGACCCAATCCAATCCACTCACATTATAAGCTATCACTCGGGGGAATTCATATCTGTCAAGTTATTTAATTTGAAACACATTTGGAGTGTCATTAGAAACCATTATTCAAAATTGGGTTCCACTTTCGTTGTTTGTCAACATTATGCGGATGTTTTTTCTTCTTTTAGATTATTATTTTTTTGTAATTTGTTTATATTTACTATAGAAAAATTGGAGGAAATCTATTCACATCTTAGTTCATATATAACTTTGGTATGAATTAATTCCTGTTCATATTGGGTTTTTTTACAATATTTGGTTTGCATCTTTTTGTCGCTTGTAAGCAATGGAGTTTATTTTCTTTTTGTTGTGTATTCAGGTTTGTTTACATTTCTTTGCATTTTTATTTCAATTTTTCAAAAAATCACAAAAAATCATATATTCAAAAATCCAAAAATTATAAAATTATAAAAAAAATTGAACAAACATTCACTTATCATAAAAATCCTACAACTGGAAAACACTTGAAGTGAATCTTTCAACATATAAACACAGTCTCAATAAATTCATACCTTTATCTACTACCCTAGTGATCATTCTGATCAAAAAAATTTAACTTTCTTCCCTTGGCAAGATAGGATAACTCTGCTTGGGGAAAGTGAAAAAAAAATTCCTTTGTGATATAACTTTACCTGGGGAAATTTCAAATTTGATCATTTGCACAATGGATCCAACAAGAGTTTCACAAAGAGTACCTTTACTCATCATTTCAATATTATCCTATTTCTACGTTGGGATAATTTGCATCTACTTAATCATCATTGTGGCATGCATTAGGGGTGTATCTGATTGTCTCCTTTTTTGACTTTATGTTGCATTGTTGATGTTTACTATTTGGACCACTTGCATTAAGTGTGATTACATCTTGGTTCCTTTATAACCCTGATGCCTGCACCTTATCTATATATTGGTTATGTTTTTCTTTTTATCTTTTCTTTGTTGTGTGTTTGGTTATTCACGCACATCTGGGTTAACCATCTTGATTCCTTCATAATCATGGTGAAAACTCTATTATGCAACAACAAAAATAAAGTTTCTCTATATTATTCTCCAAATTATGTGCATGCTATGAGCACAATCCTTCTCATACTTGTTCAATTCCCTTTTCTTCTTCATATCAAGTGGTCATCCACTGCTTTACTGTGTTTCCCACCCACTTGAGGAGGAATTACTTTACCATTATACTCATTGAGGCATAAAAATGCTTCAATTTCTTATAACCTGCATACGTCTACTATATTTAAAGCACTATCACTTCACAATAGAAATTTAAAGAGGGGGAAATGTAGACACACTAAATTCACATACCTATTCCCATTATTATCCTAGCAAAACCTAGTTCATCCCTTTATGATTGATTAATCCAATTAATTAATCATTACACCCCTATGGATTAATTAAATTAATCATTAGTACACCTTTAGCTATCTTGATTATCATTTATTAAATAAATGATTAATTAATTAGTGTGCACATTATAAATAATCAAATTAGTTATTTAGATGGAAAAATACACCTATTTCCCTAGTCAACAACCAATTGGAATCCACTTCCTCATCCCATTCAATAGCCACTTGGACTCTAAGTCCTCATCCTAGTCAACTCCACTTCACCAGTCCAGTCAACTACACTTCTAGAATCCTATAAAGGTGGTGGAAATTAAATCATATGTACAACCATCTATCTAGATGCAACTTCAGAAATTAAATTCATTTACTACCCCTAAATGGAATTTATCTTCCTAGAACTTTTGTAACTTCCTCAAATTCTATATTTATCATGTGCATTCAACCAACTTCCAATCACTACTTAGCATTATAAAACATAGGCTTACCCTCTTAAAAATCCTCTTAAATTTACAACACAATTACTCTGTCAATTTTTTTATCCAATATCTACATATTGGAAGCTTTCAAAAAAATTTATAGAAATTTGCATCCCATTTTGAGGTCATTCAAGAACACCCACAAATCTACATTTCACAAAATTTCACAAGCTTAAAGCTTCCAAAAATCTTACATCGAGGTTTGTATTGAATATTTTCTTGAAAGGTATATCACATTGTTTCGCTTTGTCTTTCGTTATCAAGCAATTTTCATTGTTTACACTTCCTATGATGTCTTGGTAGAGTAGAGGAAAGTAATGGCTAGTTAGAGGAATTGTTAGTTAGAATGGGGAATTAGTTAGACAAGGATTCAATATGATGAGGTATGGACAATTTTTAATATAACTTGCATACCTTTATGGCTTAGAAGTATCTTTTTATTTGATATAAGCATTTAACAACAATGTAAGAAGACAAGAAATTCCATAATACTAATTTTTTTTGAAATGATAAAGAACTAATTCATATCAAAATACATAAGGAATGCAATATAAGAAGGTAAACAAACAAGCAAACAAAAAAACAAATAATCACAATTGAATACAATCAAAAAATCCACACTTAAGTCAAATATACTAATGTTTATGTTATCTAGCTTTAATACCCAAATATTTGAGTTATATGACAAGGGTTAAAGATGGTGCCTCAAGCAAGGATACACATAAGGGATTAGATGGAGGACATAGAAGTCCGAGAGAAAAATAAACGTACACTATAACATTGTCCTAACCAATGATATATGCCACAAAGAAAAACATAGTAAGAAAACAATCTTTGTTGATTAAATAAGAACACAAGATGATCCACATGTCATGTGCTAGTACTAACAAGAATTTAAGTAGTATGTTTTGCGGTATAGTTTTCAATTTGCTAGTGTTTTTGAGTTTTACACTATTTTTGGGTTTTGTGTTACGTTCTGTAATGTTTTTTATTTTCAAATGTTTAGGATTTTATACGTTTTAAAAAACTATGTACAAAAGAACGAAGTGCCAAAATTCCCCTAGATAGAGGTGAGAAAATACAAGGGAAAATTCTGACGCATATATACAAGAATATGAAAAGATGAATCAAGGCCAAGAGGGATAGGTTCAACAAGATGATAAATGTAAGCCAATGAAAAATCTAGAAAGGAAAAATCATACACCCAAGTGTGAGGTGCTTGTGAAATATGATATCCTTCTATTACACTGGAAACTGGTTTTCACCAAAGGACCTTCCCAAAGTGCCACAATTGTGTGGTTTTCATGTTTGAATGAATTTATTTCTCTTACCATTTTGTTTTGATTTTTTTAGTTTGTTGAATTTTTTATTTTTTTGAATTCCTCTATGATTAGGTATAGAAACATTTGAGATTCATGATGTTCATGGGATCCTGAAGCTCTGAACCATCATGATAGAGAAATTTATAGGCTCCTAAACTAAATTTAGCGATCACAATGTATTTCCCTAACCACTTAGACTCAAATTTTCTGTTATTTTCACTTTCCTTGGTGGTATTGAACTGGTTTTATTTAAGTACAATATATCTAATTTCAAAATCATGAGAGATAATGCACTTGTTATAGCTAGTGTGGATTTTAATCTAATACACTTTGAGGTAATCTAAGGAATGGAGTTATTTTTCATCAATCAGCTTGAGCTATGATAGTCTACCCACTCTATATTCCTCTTCATTATTCATATAGTCTTTTAAGGATATTCACAAGGAGAGAAGCTTGATCTCTAAGGGAATGATGGGTTTAGTGCCAAATACAAGGGAATATGGGGTTGTGTTAGAATAATTGTCATTTATGCCAAAGGAAGATAAAGGACATATCAGATTGATTAGTGTCTTTGATGTCGAAGGATGTTGTAGGATTTAACTGACAAAGTACAGTATTGAAAAAGTTTTTTTAGTTGTTTCTGAGTCTCATAATTTCTCTTGGAATTCACATACAACATGATTTGTATTCTTTCCAAAGTATTTTCAATTACTTTATATTTTTTCTAAAGCTTATGGTTTGTCTTGATATGGGACCAAAAATTTTGGATGACTTTTGTAATGCATATTTCAAAGTTTCTTTGATCACTTTGGAGTTTGTCTGAAGTTTGTTCTATTAGCTTTGGAATCTAAACTAAATGCTTCTAATTTTTTCCAAAGTTTGTGATTTATTTTTTTATATGAATATAAGTTTGGCCTGACCATTGCAATGCATTTCTAAGTTTACTGGATCATTTTTATAATCATGTTTAGCCAAACTTCCAAGGATTTAGAAATAGATTTGTGATCTTTTTTTGGTAACTGAATTTCTCTGGTTTTGATACTAAAATGTTCCATATGTTCAAGTGTTAGGATGACTTGAGTTTATTAGTTTATACTTGTGTTTTGGCATTGATATTATTTGTGTAACTATGACCGACATTCATCTTGTTTGGTTTCCAATGATAAGAAGGTGAACATTTATAAATGGAGTTATAGACTTGCCATCTGAAAAAGTGCTAGTGAAAAAAGAAAAAAGAGTTAAATTTTGAAAGGAGAAGAGAGGAGAGGAGTCGAGAAAAAAATGAAGACATCTTTCTAAGGCTCAAGTAGATTTCTTAGTATAGAATAACAACGAATTACAAAAGAAGAAAGAGCACCGTCAAGTATGAAGTAGTGGTGACATGCTGAAGAAGAAAAAGAGAAAAATCAAGTAGATTTGAAGATGACAGCTTGTTGAAGGAAGACCCAAGGGAAGTCGCATTCTTTGAGAAAGAGAAAAAGTACAAGAAGACAAAGTAGATGAAAGTGTGAACAAGATTGAAGAGAAGAGTATAAAGTGACTTGATTTCATTAATTGGACCAACATCCCTATTAGAAAAAGGATATGATCTTTGTGTATGAAGAGAGTGATTGAATTTCCATCATCAAGTTAAAGAAGAAACTAAAAAATATGGATTTTTGTATTATTGGGGTTTGTGCCTCACAATTTGGGGATTGGTGTCTCTAGTGGGTTGGTGCCTACAAATTAGTTGAGTTGGTGCATGACATTTGGGATTGGTATCCACGGTGAGTTAGTGATCACAAATTATCTGAGTTGATGGTCAACATTTGGGATTGGTGTCTCCAGTAGGTTAGTTCCTACTAATATATATTTAGATGTTTTATGCTAGATTTGGAAAATAGATCCAAGCAATCTTTTCTTTGTGGTTTTCTCCCAAAATGGTTTCCACATATATCTTATGTTCTATGGTTATGATATGGATGATAATTTTTAAATAAAATGCTTATTTTAGTAAATTTGGACATATTATAGTGAATATGGACTCTAGTATTACAAGATTTGGAAGAAATCTATCTCCATTTTTGCGTATATTGGATTCCATTTTTGTTTATACTAGATTCCATTATTATTATTATTGGATTCTGTTAGTAGTAATATTGGATTCCAATATTGTCATTATTGGACTTATTCGAGTTCAATTTTTGTTATTATTGGATTCCAATTTCTCTATTATTAGATTCTAATATCACTATTATTTGATCCCAATTTCATTATAATTAGATTCAAATATTTCTATAATTCGATTCTAATTTCATTGTTTTTAGATTTTCATGTTGGGAATATGTAAGGTTAGCAGTTCCTAACTATAATTAGGCATGATCCCATTGGATTAATAAAAATAAAAAAACTAATAATAAATTCTTGTAAAAGCAAGTTCAAATTGCAAGCATTGTAATTTGAAAAGGCAATGCTCACAATTTCCTCGCACTTTGAAAGTGCAAGCCTTGATGTAAGGTTAGCAGTCGCTAACTATTATAAGGTATTAACCCATTGGATTAAAACTAAAATAAAAACTAATAATAAATTTCTGTAAAATCAAGTTCAATGTGCAAGCCTCTCACTTTCAGAGTGTGAGCATCACTCTTTCAAAGTGCGAGGTTTGTGCTTCTAAAGTGTGAGGAAATTGTGATCCTTTCAATTTGAAGTGTGAGGATCACACTTTCAAAGTGTAATGACTCACTCTTCCAATGTTGGAGTCACTATGGGCATTCTTGAAATTGGCATTGGCCTCGACTGCTAATGGTGATATTTTGATCTCTAGTCAAATTTACAATAAAATTAAGTGCTCACATTTGGGATTGGTTATCTCACGGTATGACCTTTTTTGTTTGATCATTATAATTATCTGAAATTGATTGGTCAACATTGGGGAAATTGGTGTCTCCAGTAGGTTAGTTCCTACAAATATATAGTTAGATGTTTTATGCTCAGTCATTTGGAAAATAGATCAAGCAATCTTTTCTTTGTGGTTTTCTCCCAAAATGGTTTCCACATATATCTTATGTTCTATGGTTATGAAATTGTTATATCTTATGTGATTGCTATTGTTTATCAAAAGGTCAATTACTATGAAAGAAAGTAGAATTTATTCTTGTAAATTGTTCCATTCTCCAAATAAACGATGGGTCACTTACTTCCGTTAGGAAGAAAATAAATTAGTCCTTAACACAATACAAGAAAAAGTTTTGTGAGAAACAAAATCAAACACCCTTGGAGATACATTGAACCAATATTATATGGTTTGCATCAATCAAAAGAAACATTATGCAACAATTGTATTCTTTATGACTCAATAATTTCCACCACCTTATGCTCAGTGTTGAACACTGTTAATGAGTCACATTTCCATCACACCCCTCATTGTGGAATAGTGTTTTTCTCAAATATGTTCTCTCAAGTCCCCCTCTTATACCCCATTCTCTTATCCTTGTATAAGTTGAGTATATCTTCATGGTTTGATTCAATTGATATCTAACTACCAAGCCCTTGTTGTTCTTGAAGAGTTTAACTAGAATATCATTTTCAAATAATCTGAAATTCAAATCAATGAATTGTACTTACATAATCCAAATCAATGATGCATCTCCCAGAGAACAGAGTAAAAATAGAATTTTGTTTAGGGTCGAACCAAAGTTATATATTACATCGTTCCCTGTATCCTTTCCCTCCACTAAAAAAACTTTTGTTTGGAGAACAAATAGCTTCCCATGCTTAAGAACTCAAATTCTATCTCATCATGCTCAGAGTTATTTGATGATAGATGTAGTTCACAATAACACAGCTAATTAATCATTTGATGATAAATAATTAATGGAAAATCCAAATCAATTGACATAAAAGAGAAAAAATAGTTTAAATTTCCTCTCCTCTCCTTTTTTGGCCAATTGTTATCTCAACCAAGTCAACCAAATCAGAAGGATAATAGTTTCCCCTCTCCTCTTTTCTATTTGAAAATTGCTATCTCCTCCATTTTAATTTAACAGTGGGTGGAAATTGGAAATTGGAAATAGCTATGGCTATGAAAAACATTGACAAAAGTGATAGACATGGCAACGAACAACATTGGCTTTCTGAGTTTGGTGGTGTCATGCTATAGCACACCCCTAGCCATAGGGCACCCTCACCCTTGAGTCAAATTTAGGGAATTGGGAACAAATATAGCTAGGTGTTTTACAAAGCTTCTTTTTAGCCCTCCTATCACAAGGCCAAAGTGATAGTCATGATGAAAAACAACATTTGTGTGCTAAGTTTTGTGGTTCCATGCCACATTGCACCCCCCAGTCACAGGGCGCCCCACATGCCTGAGACAACTTTAGGGAATTGGGAATAAATTTAGGTAAGTTTTTGACCCAACCTCCTTCTAAACCTACTGTCACAAGGCCAAAGTGAGCCATGATCACGAACAACATTGGTGTGTTGAATTTTGTGAGGCCATGAAAAAGTGCACCCCCAATGCATCCCCTAGGCAAAACGCACCCCCTAACCACAACATACCCATCATCCACAATGCACCACTTAGCCACAGTTTACCCCCAACCACAACATACCCTTAGCTACAACACATCCCCCAGCGTATCCCCCACCCACAACACACCCCCCAATGCATCCCCCAGCCACAACACAAAATATAGGCCACATTCCACCCCCAGAACTGAGACGGATTTAGGGAGTTAGGAACAAATATTACAAGGTGTGTTTAAAAGTAGTTGTAATGTAATGTGGAGTATTAGTAAGTTTTATCATAAATGGTAGAAGACACTTAAGTGGAGGGTCTAAGTGAATGCACATTTTACTTTATTGTGTATCATAAGGAGAAAATTAGATGAGACATGGTAAAATTGAGAGGGTAACATTTTAAATAAGTGAAGTGAAATTGGAATGGTCCCCAGGATGCCAATTTGACCTGAAAGGGTAGTCTCCAGAATTTGGAATCATCTCATTCCCATTTCCCATTCTCATATTTGTCTATGTGGGTCAAATACCAGACCAAAGAAGCGGGAAAAGGGTGAGTCACAACCAAAGAATGCATGGGTTTTTTTATCAGAAGTAGCACATGAAGGGGTTTGCAAAAAAAGGTACATTTCAAAACTCAGTTCCTCATCCCTTCAATCCTCCCCATCTTCTTGCTAGTTGTAAAAAAATATGTTCAAAAATACAGTGGAGGAGACCAATTTAGGGAATTGAGACCAAATATAGCTAGGTGTTCAACCCATCCTCCTTATGGTCCTCATGTTAAAGTGATAGAAATGAAAAAAAACAACATTTATGTGTTGAGTTTGGTGGTGTTAATATGATCAATTCCATGGCACAACGCGACCCCCCCATGCTAGATTTTACAGAAAATGACATCAAATGCCTGTCTGACACTAAAATGGAATTGAAAGAGCTAATTGATTCCATTGTTAGATAATTATTAGGGTCTCTCTTGTAACAATATTTCATGCCAAATTCTAAAATATTACATCCTATTAGGTGAGTGTTTAGGAGAAGAAGGGACATAGATTAGTGACCGATAGGCTAATAATTACCTTTCCTACCAATATAATTTATGATCAATTGTTGAAGAAGGGAAGGGGAATACTAAAGAATAACTTGAAAGATGAGATATTTGATGTCTATCAATGAGTTTGGTTAGTACTTACAAAAACATAGAATAAAAAAATAAAATTTGGAAATTGGAAAGGAAGTATATGGAATTTGGAAGCATCCCATTCCCATTTCCCATTCTTATATTTGTCTATGTGTGTCACACACTAGGCCAACATCGCACGGTGCAAGAAGAGGGTGAAAGGGTGAGTCATAACCAAAGAAAGGATGGATTTTCCAATGGAAGTAGCGCATAAAGGGATATCCAAAAATAAAATTATATTTTAGAACCAATTGCTCTGTCTCCTGACTCCCCCACATCTTCTTGCTTCTTTAAATCTTGTGGTTTGTAATAAAAGAAGTTGAAAATTATAGGGGAGGAGATAGATTTAGGGAATTTGGAACAAATATAGCTAGGTGTTTGACACATCCTCCTTATGGACCTCCTTTCACAAGGCCAAAGTGATACCCATGGCCACGAACAACATTGACATGATAAGTTTGGTGGTACAATGCATCAGCACAACCATAATGTCTGAGAGAGATTTAGGGAATTGGGAAAAAAATATAGCTATTTGTTCGAACTAGCCTCCTTCCACAAGGAAAAATTAATATCCATGGCTACAAAAAACATTGGCATGCTGAGTTTGGTGATACCATTCCATAGCATACCCCCAACCCTGAGTCATATTTTTGGGAATTATGAACAAGTATAGCTAGGTATTTGACAAATGTTTTTTTTAGTCCTCTTGTCATAAGGCCAAAGTGATAGCCATGACCATAAACAACATTGGTGGGGTGAGTTTGGTGGTACCATATAAGGAAAATTTTAGTGGAAAATATTCGTTAATTCACAAATATTTCATTTTTTTAATTTGAAATTGGTGAATTTTTAGGGTAGGAATTAGGACAAGGTTGCCAAAATATTCTGGGTACAAGTTAATTTTAGGGTTCAATTTTTCATTCTCACAAAATATAAATTCATAATATTCACCTTAATACTGTCAGCTAGTAGTATAAAATATGCTACTGGATGGTAGTATTTTTTATGTTAATGGCTGACATCATATATTTATGTCGTCAACCGGTAGCATAAAAAAATGCTACCAGATGGTAGCATGTTTTTATGTTACCGACCGAAAACATAATATATGTTGTCTTCCATTAGATAAAATATGCTACTGACTGACATGTTTTTATGCTACCAGTTAACAACATAATACATGTTGTTAGTTGGTAGCATAAAATATGCTACTAGCTAGTAGCATGCTTTTATGTTACCAACCGACAATATAATATATGTTGTTGGCTGGTATATAAAATATGCTACCAACTGATATCATTTTTTTATGCTACCGGTTGATGACATAAATATATGTTGTCAGTCAGTAGCATAAAAAATGCTACCGTCCAATAGTATATTTTATGTTACTTGTCGATAGTATACAAAAAAACTATTGTCCGATAGCATTTATAAAAAAAGAGTATGGGATTTGTTTTTGTCTTGCACCATATTTTGGGAGGACATATTTCTCATTGAGACAAAAAAAATCACTTCTTAAATTTTTTTGTTTCAGCCATATTTTTTTAGCACAAATTTCTCGTCGAGCCGGTCATTTTAACTATTATTGTCAAAAAATGATTTTGATAAAAATTATGTATATTTTTGGCTGACATTATATACTATCAGCTGACAACATAATATATGTTTTTGGCCAATAACATAAAAAGTGATATCGTCCGACAACATATTTACATTTTCTTCATATTTTCCATTAGCACAAAAGTCAATTTTCACATATTCACCAACGAATTTCTACAAAAAAAAAATGGAGGGGGGTCTTAAAAATTTTCCTAGTGCCATGCCACAGTGCACCTCGAGCCATAGCATATTTCCCATTCCTATGATGGATTGAGGAAATTGGGAACATTTAAAGAGCTAGGTGTTCGAACCAGCCTCCTTCTAGTCCCCCTGTTACAAGGCTAAAGTGATATCCATGAACACGAAGAACATTATATTGATAATTGTATTATAGCTATACTATGTTCAATTTTATGCCACAGCACACCACCCATGACTGAGTTTACAAAAGATGACATCAATTTTCTATCTGACACTAAAATAGATTTGAATAACCCAAAGGATTCCATTTTCACATTGCAGTTTGGGAATAACAACACAATATTCATCTGTAACTTTTTCAGAATTCGTTGTTTACACAATGACGATGGAAAAGTGATGTACATCAAGCTCCTAGAATAACGGTTGAAAGATGATTCCCCAAGGGCTCGAAGTACTGTGGGAGCATGACTTATTTGGATCTTTCTAGTATCATTCTTTCAAGAAATTTTAGTTTTGAGTCTCTCAACATTTAATAAAACATAGAAAAATAGTCACCTCGCCATTACGACCATACTCAACCCTCACCTAAGCTCACCTTGTAAGGTCAATATGTTCATATTTCAACACAATATTCTAATCCTAATGGCATGTAAGCTTCATTTTTATTGTGTTGATGCAACATAACGAACATTTGATATTAGTGACCAATAGGCTAGTTATTACCTTGTCTATCATTATAATTTTTAATCAATTTCCGATTATTGCATGGGAGCATAGAATTATTGTAAAATATAGTTAGAATGGATATCGTATAAAAGATAGAAAGCATCACCCATGACACCGATTCATTTTCACGGATCATGAGACATGAAAAGGAAATTAAAAGGAGCATTTGAATGTTTTTTGATTCAAGAAAAAATCCATAGACGAGCCAAATCAAGAGCGCTTTTGGGTACGTATAAAGTTAACTATATAAAACAATATCACATACATCAACGACTTGGGTAGGGTCTATTTAAATGAGGTAATTTATGGTCATTCATAGCCTAGCCTAGAGTTTTATATTACATATTCTCCATGGGCCCTTGGAATGGTTGAACGCTATGTGTTCAAGGGTCACTAGAACAATATGTTAATGTTAAATGAACTTATAGATTTTGAAAATCCTTTGAAAATTATAAAAAAGATATCTGTTTGGAAATGAAACTAAAAATCACTATGGGTGTTGTGGGGAGGATCTTACTCAATCAAAAATTAACAAAATGAAAACAACTAGTCACCTCGCCATTATAACCACACTCATTCCACAAGATTTTAATATTTAAGTCCACCTTACCATTAAAATTTATTTTTGTTGTTTGGGATCATGGAATCATCCACAATATTTGTGGGTGAGTTTATGATTGAATACTATCGTCAACATATCGACAATATTTAATATCTTTTTCGATGGATATATCCGTAATTTATCATCAACTTCCAGAGTTTGAAATAGCCGTTACACACATATTTCTCATCAGATTTATAAATCATAATAATATAGTGATCACTAAGCTATTGTATTATGATTTTTTAGTCAATCAATATTTTCAAAATAAGAAACATCAAACCTTGGCGGAAGCTAAGCCATTCCTTCTAATAATTAATAGAGCTTAGCGGTTACGAATCCATTACTTCTAATTTGTAAGGACGAGGGGTATAAATTTATATTAACCATATTAAAATATATATTAAACCAAACATTAAATATATTGCAACCAATATTAATAAAATAAACCATTGAATATGCAATGAAAATAGAGACACAATAATTAATGTGGAAAACCACAATGGGGTAAAAAACCACAAAAGAATATTTTCCATTAACCTGGATTACATAATAATCTAAATTTGGCCTATAGCCATATTTAATAACCCAAAGGATTATGACCTTCTTAAGTGATGCGACACACACCAATTTAATATTAGTTAATAAATAACTAACAACCTAATATAAATTTTATATTAAATAATAAAGAATAACTTATATTCTATATTATTTAAATTTAAACTAAATATTATGATTGTTTGATATTATAGTTCTAACATAATCCAAAACCAATCATTTTATCTTTAGCATAGGAATGAAGGCCATGATCATGATCCGAAGGCTCGCTCATTCCCTACATCATAAAGCAAAGGCTTAACCGGTCTTGAATTTTCATGATGGGCAGGTTCATGAGCACCTACTAGTTGGAAATCCATATTATTTTTTTCATGTTGATGAGAATGCTTAGATTTATGAGCCCATTTATGTTATTAACGTGATTTTATGTATGACTGTTGTTATGACTATGGTTATGTGATTATTGTTGGCTATGAAATTATTTTAATATAATGGGAAAGGCATTGACTAGGCCATCGGTACTTCAACATCCACACCATTAATACACATAGATCGGAGGTACTTCAACTTAAAATGATGTGTTTACATATGTCATTAATTAATTTGTGTTTGAAAGAGCCCGATAGTCTAACACAAAGACTAATTTTCCATAAATATTTCGAATTACATACAACCATTTATATAGGAAATAAATTTCCTAAAATATAGGAGGTAGCAATAACCTCTCCACCCTATCTACGTGAGCTGTTAAAACTCACTCACCAGTATTTGATATAAATTGTTTTATATAACAACTATATAACAACTATATGACTAACATATTTACTAACTCAAAATTACATTATATTAATTACTAACGTAATTATTAATGTACCAATGGAGCAGTAACATATTGAATTTCCAAACATTACCCCCCCTTAGTAGCGAACATGGGGAAAACCTGCCTTGTACTACAACATGCCACTTTGAAGCTTAATCATGATCTAGATGGTTTCTAGGAAAATACCAACAGCCTCTGGATGGTTTTCCCAGTGGTGTACCTAACAACCACACAATGGATGGTTTTTTAGGACAATACCAACAACCTTTGGATAGTTTTTACCAATGGATTAATAACAACCACAACTATACATATGGTTTTTTTAGCGGATTACTAACCAACCATAACTATAGATGATGGTTTTCCAGTCGATAACTAACAACCACAATATCATGATACTGCAGTAGTATCATCAGCTCTCACCACAATCTCACTATAGGGAATAACATAGGAAAATCCATGTTGAAGTCTATTGCTCATACACATAAAATGAAAACTGGAAATGGAACATTGAATCATGTTCACCGCCACCCCCCCCCCCCCCCCCCCTCCCCCCTCAATGTGAACATTTTCACTTATTCATGCAAACAAATAAACCATGAAATCATACTACATACAGGAATACTGCAAATCTTAAGCACACGGCACACAAAAACAAATTCACACTGACACATACAGTGTTACCACAACCTTTGATGCAGCCCCATATAGTTGGCGAATGACGAGAGGTCGTTGATTTAACTTCAACCTCTAATGCCTCCATCCTCCAGTGACAGGCTGCTAACTTTAGTTAGATATGATCATGAAGCTCAAATTTACATAACCTCCACAATTTAGAAAGTTGCGATACAAGTGAAAATGCATCCAATCGTTGAAAAGTGGATTAATTTTTTTTTTGACTTTGGTTGGACTTTTGACAAATCTTGAACCACAATGACAATTTTGACTGAGACGACTCGATAATGATACGTTTAGTGAAGACAATAATGACACAACTTTTACTAGACAACACTTATGTACTTGACATCAGTAAAGACACTTGACACTGGTAATGAGCCAACTATGACATGAAAACACTCTCAAAACAATAACTAAAAATAATGTTTAATTGTGTATTACTAATAATGACACATAACTGGACTAGTCTTGAATGAAACTTTATAACAGTTGGACTACGTAACAAAAATGTTGAAGAGCATTGAAAAAGACATGGCTTGCTAATCTCATATGATCATATTTTACTCTCACATGCACATAGTTTATTTAGATAAATAAATGGACATCCCTTATAATATACTAATGACTCATGATAACTTATACTTATGAATAGTAAACCCTTCACATTATAAACTTACTTAAAATGGTGACTTTTTTTTTAGAACAAGACTTATCAGACTTGTAACTACAAAACTGAAGGAAAATTAATGAAGGACTCATAATGGAGACAATTCTATAGATCTGACATGACCTATACTTCACGAGTATATGTTAATGCAAAGTAATGGCATTGATCTAAAGAAAAATTGATCTCTGACTGAGAGAAGTAACTTTGCAGGTGAGGTCGGTGGTATGGTGGAACGTGCATTATTCCAGCAATGCCGTGAATTCAGACACTATAAATAATCCTCTAAACTAGAGATTATCAAACATTAGTGATGACGCTTTTTATGGTATTTTGCAAGAGGTACGCACTGACATGTACAGGGAGTGCACATTGCATGTTAGAAATGTAATTAGATGAACTCACATAAGATTCATCGGTCTGTACTTCATAGTGTAGGTTTTTGTTAAAATGATTGTTCTAACTGCAATCTTCAAGTGATTGCATGAGTCCGTATCACGAGCTGATTGGTAGGAACACAGACTGAAACCCAATTAAGGTCAGATTTGATCATGGCTGATTGTCAATTAAAGTCTTATGGATATGATAAATAATGTGAATGTTGTCGAGTCCAATCTTTAGGCTATAATCACATGGCTGGTAAAACACAAATATCAATGCCACGAACATTGCTAGTGAATTGAATCTCTCGTAAACTCTAACATATGTTAAGATCTAAAGAATGCGCATACTAGCATGAATGGATTCGATATCAGATCTTGAACTCACATTATTGCTTCAAGATGGTGACCAGATCTAGGCAACTTTGGAGGTGATTTGTGTTCAAACCATACTAGCATTTTGCCACAACTACCCATGTCAATGGAATCTGATGCAATGCATTAACATGTGAATCAAGCTCAAACTCGATTTATAAATCGACTGAGCATATTTTCAAGTAAGGCGTGTAGAACTAGATGTTGTCACAAAAATCCTTTTAATAGCTAAACTAGGTATGGGCACCCGAAATAAAATGTCAGATATCACAAAAGAGGATCTACAGAAAACAAGAGAAGAGGGCTACCCCTTAAATATGTTGGACTTGCATCGCTCTGATATACCAATCCTACTCTGAAAACAATATAGAAAATTTGCCTAGAGAGATCTAACAAAAAGAATCCGAATGATATTCAATAAGCTCCTTCGAATTACTTATCGAATTGCATATAACCATTTATATAGGAAATAACTTTCCTAAAATATAGGAGGTAGCAATAACCTCTCCACCCTATCTACATTAGTTGTTAAAACTCACTCACATGTATTTGTTATAAGTCATTTTATATAACAACTATACAACAAATTACTAACATATTTACCAACACAAAATTACATGATAATAATTACTAACGTAATTATTATTTATCAATGGAGCACTAACATATTGATTTCCTAACAATGTTTGTGTTAACTGTTATTCATGTGGTTCTAATTGTGCAATATCAATCATATTTCATATGAGGGTATTAATTAATATTAATCATAATGTCCTTGATGGATTAGAAATTGTCAAGTGTGAAAGATTGGATTGGATTGGATTGTATCATTAATGTCACTTGTTCTTCCATTTAACGATTAAGCTCTATTCTCATGTGTGCTCGATCATAGGGGATATTTTTAACGTGTTCGCTAGGCTTTATATTTTCCTATTTTCCCTTATGTTTTTTTGGGGAAATGGAGTCTCCCATGCTTTTGGTGCTTCTATTTTCTTTTTTATATTGTGAGATGGCATTTTATTCTATTATTTTGAAGCATAGTGTAGTCTTTTATTTTCCCACCGGAATGTTATGTGCACTGACACGTCATCCAGAAAAATCAAAATTCTCACCTGAAGCGCATGCAACTACCATGTCTCTCCTTTGTATTTTCTTGACAAGATGTTAGCATATATATCCATAATAACCATATCAAATACTCATTCAATCATGATTACTCATTGCATACATTCAACTGGAAACACATGTAACAAGAAAAATCATAGCTAAGATGAAAATCAATATCAATTGTATAATGAATTCACCATACTCAGACATGAAAAATGATCATAATATATTCTCCATAATCCATTATAGTAAAGTATTACATAACAGAATCTAGATACATAAGTATACCATAGCACTGGAACATGTGCACATGTATCAAACCCTAGCTAAACAACATACTACACTCCAAAACTATATTCATACTCTATGGTGGTATAAAAACAAGTCATACAACACACACACATATAGGGGTGGGGAATTTTCCTTCACCACCCATACACTCTCCTAATAATAGGCGTGCCAAAAATAGATTACAAGGATGTTTTACAAAGTAGCTAATAAAGATCATCCTAAAAATAAGACTTGATTATATCCTATTAATATCCTCCATGTGTGTGCTCAATCTGCGTGTCCATTATCCCAAAAAAATCCTTTGCCTGAATGCCAAGTTATCATGATTTTCTCCCTTTCTTGATTGGAACTCCATCCTAATTTTATATTCTTAACCCGTAAACTAGAAAATCAGCTAATTCCCAAACTCTTTCCTCCTGGGAGTGAACCTCCCATGTGCTTTTCTAACCCCTTTCATGCATGCCCCTCCACGCCTCCCTCATGCGCACCCAAAAATGCTACGCATGGCTTTTAGAATTAATCATTTTATCTATCCAACATCACCCCACACTAATTACATTTATGTCCTTGGCAATAGGGTTTCTCAACTTATCTCTGCAAAGAATGAAAAGAATAAAGAATGGAAATACAAAGAATAAGGTAGAATGGTAGAAGATTCCTATATGCGCATTGGTTTCTTGTTCCTTAATTGGCTACAACAACTTTGGGAACACATTATCAAGGATGTTCTCTAACTCACCCCAGTCTACTAAAAAATTAGTGGCCATTTATTTAATTATACATGTTTTCTCCACCATCTCCTCAAGAGTCATGTTTTATCCCTTATGTTGCAATTTCCTTATTACTCATGTGAGACCTAAGATTAGCCCCTCCAAGTGATCTGTCTTTTTGTGCAATGAGTAAAACCATCCCCTTGAGATGAATCTCATATGTGTCCCTTTTTTGTCTTCATGGAATCCCTCTTCACTACAATCTCAGCAAGAAGTTTCTCACACCTGAGCTTCCCTTCTTTCCTTGTAGCCTGCACACTCACTAAATCTTCCTCATCGTGATTAGAGTATACTTTAAGGATTAGATCAAGGTCTTGACTATGTTCAAAGGCCCATACCACCTTCCTCAAGTATCCTTTATAGTTTGTAACAAGGCTTTAAGATCTATCATTTTTCATGCCACAATCTTATTATTCTTCTCCTTCTCTGACACAGTGTCCCCTTGAGTTATCCCTTGCACATTCAGCCTCTCCTATAGTAGTAAATGAACTAGATCTTGTAAAAAATGTAAGGCCAATGATTATGTGTGCTTAGTTTTCTCATCAAACTCTGGGCACACCTTAAAAAACTCATCTCTAATGTCAGATGCAAAATCCAAAATAGCCTTCATGTGATTTTCCACTTTGTCATGTGCCTCAATCAATTGTTTAATTATTGTTCCTTATTCTTCTTGTACTCCAACAAATTTCTTTGAGATACTTTTGTTATCATTTTTTTCAATACATTACTGGCTTGTTCATCAGTGAACTTGGTTTGTTTTATCGTCACATGGGTCATGTGAGGCACCTTCTTCATCCCACACCTTAGGCATGATTTCTTGTTGACATAAAACTTGGGTTCATTGATATGTATCTGCATAGTCCAGCTTAACATCTTTCTGGTGTGCATATTCATGCCCTTTGGGTCAATCATCTCCCACCCATATAATTTATCAACATCGAGAATACTTTAGAATATTATGCATATACTATTTTTAGGGTTGTTGACATACCTAAGGTCTAGTGTGTGCAAGAATTATTCTCCCCTTCAGCTACTAGTTCTTCTACCTATGGGTATATGAGTTTTAGCACCTTTAAACATACCTTCTCCTTGCTCACCAGAAGCTTCCCTATGTTCCCTGGATGGCTCGCCTACACTCTTTTCCCTTTCTTCATCCTCTCCAGTGAGACCTTATTCCTCACGCTCACTGGGCACTTATTTTCCTTCCACATTAAGAAAAGGTGGATATTCATTGTTGTACATAGCCTCGTCCGACATCCCTTCTTCATCATTGTCACTATGAGTCATGAGATTGCATCTTCTCTTCTTCTTATTTTCTAGGCTTATATTGATTGGTGTTGTCCTTGAATACCTTCTAACAACTTCAGAGGTTCTTATACCACTGATCTACTACTTGGGTTTTCTTCTCATCTTTATTTTGTATCCCTAGTCAAGTGCGCCACTAACTTACTTCTCCATCTCCTCATCCTTGAGATAAATCTTTACTTTTCCCTCTTCCTACCTTAGAGGAGTATCCACATGTGACCTTTTGGTGCCTACAATATGATTTCCTTTGGGAGGGCCTGTGAGTTTCACATCTTCACCAAAAACATACCTCCCATCTTAGAACCTGGGCCTGAGGTAGACATATACGCATGCATCTTACTTCTTCCTAACTGTTATGGACTCGAGGGTGATATAAATGTTATCTAATTCCATTATCTCTTCATATTTCATCTTGTTAGGATAGACATAGGTCTTCCATAGTTTATGGTATTATGTATCCACCTTGTCTGTATTAAATTTCATCTTTCTTGTGTTATACAACCTATTCACAAAGTCTTTAAAGTATCACATGGTAAACGTGAATGGTAATTTACATCATGGGGTTTTCTCCCCATCCTACATAAGAACCTGCCCAAACTGAAGTGTTGGTAGGCCAAAAATTTATCTTGTCCATCTAGAACCACAAGAAATTATCTTGGTATGCACCATTCTCCTTCAAATATATCACATATCCTTATGTACCATTTATCGATGTGTTTCTTATAGGCACCCAAAATATTACCATTACAAGTAAATTTGGAAAACCTCTGGGAAGGCTACATGTGCTCCAAATAATACACCCACATGGTTTCCCTAAGCTCATCTGGCATCCCAACCTCACTAAATACCAATAAAAGTAATATTGTGCCCCATGTAATTTTCTCACCTTTATCAACTTACACTCATGCTTCTTCAATAATACCTTCAACTATACACTGCATGATATTATAGTAATTTGTGTTTACCATTTTTGTGTGATATGCAGCTAACACTTGTTTAATTCATTCCATCTTTCTGACATGCCCAACATGTAACTCACCAAGCACATGGCCACTCTTGTTTCAGGATCTTTAATACCCGACACATCCATTACACAGCATCCTTTATGGTAGTTAAACATTGCCATTACTTTTACGCCTACCTCATCATCCAATTCCAAACCTCTCTCTCTCCCAGAGATGTGCAATCTGGTCATCTTTCCTATCAACTTCCCTGTGAGGTGTATTCTTTTACCTACAAAGTAAAATTAGTCCTTGTGGACTCACAATACCAACCACTGATATATGCACTTTGGTTTTCCAAAGAAATTCATCTCATAGAGATGAAACACTCCAACACTTTCTAGGAGTCTTTGTACTGAGTCATCGTAAACCCTTTTCCCTAACCCATCCTCTCATCAGTTTTGACAATTGTATCCTTCTAAATATCACCCTCATTCTTCTCTAAGAGATAATTAAATTCAATAATCTTGCACTTTTTCTGTTATGACTTCCATGGCTTTCCTTCTATGACCTCTCCTCGATATTTTATCTCTACAAACCATTCCTCTGGCTCTTCCTCCGTCACAGGATTCTTGTTCTTATTTATGACTCTCCTTGGTTTCATTTCTAAACCATAAAATCTGGTCAATGTATAAGGTTCCCTAGATGTCAAGTTACTTACCATGGATCACTCTTTCAACCTTTTTCCTTCTTACTATCTCTAGTTTCTCGAACCAACATGCCCTAGCTGCAAATTCTAGTTCTCGACCCCTAGCTATTAAAGTTGAACCCTTGAACCTATACTCCCTTCTCCTCACACCTTTCCTTCACTTTCACACTTCCCACAAAATATCTTCACTTCAGGCCATGCCAAACTTTCTACATGTTTGATAGATTCTCTTTTGTACTCACACTTCACACTCGTTTGCACTTCAGTCACTCTTCAAGGCTCAAATACTCTAACATGCAAGATAATAATGAAGTCACTTGTACTCCTTTTATAGAATTTCATACTTTTCCAGCATTAATTTCTCCTCACCTACCACCTTACTCAACTTTAATTATGATTTTTCACTTCTTCCTATGCTTTCCATTGCTTTCTTTCACATGCTACAGTCGTAACCTTCTAGTGGGCTCATTATTTTCTAGTCTGTAGACCTCCTCATACACACTTCCATGCACCGTAGTACATACACCTCTATTCCATATTCCAAATAATTCATCATGTCACTACCTACCTCGCGTTACACTACATGGACTTTTTGAATGTGTGGTCTTCATCTTGAGCATTTCCCTATGAGCATCTTCATCCTTAGTACCTATAGCACCTCTTTCCAAAATGCGACACCAATGGATTTATCACTCGCACAGTTGCACCTAGTTCACCCCACACTAAAATGATGTGCGGTCCTTTGTGCATGAACTCAATATATAGTAATAAACTTCCTGAGTGCAAGCGTGCTTATTACAACAAAACAAAGAAACAAAGTAAAAAAACATAACTACTTGAAATAAATACATGAAAGGGAAATCTAATTTAAATGATAATACTTCCTTATTACAAACACCAAGAAGATTTATTTATATTAGGGTCTCAGCCTACTCTCATTGAAGTAATTGGAAAACATGGTTCCATCCAGTGACATGGTCCTGATTCAAGTCACCAACCAAAGGACGATCTGGCCAACTGCAAATGTATTATTCTTAATATACCGATCATGCCATGCTTTCTATTTTTCCTTATTAGTATTCTGACTCCAACACGCAATAGCGCACCTCTCATATGACTATATTAGTTTTTTAATGAACTCTTGAATATATTTTTCATCATCAATTCCACTTGCATGTGAAATACATAGGGATGGTAACATGAACTCAGATGGTAGTACTGTTTCCATTCTAAACACCAATTTAAAAGGTGTGGAATTGTTTAATCTTTTATAAGTGGTCTTGTAAGCCCAAAATACAGTGGACACATTATCATCCCAATCATTTCTTCCAACATCATAGATCTTTGTCAATTTATATCCTAAAATCTCATTAAAATCTTCTATAGTACCATTAGCTTGCGGGTGATAGTGAGTAATCTTATGGTGTGCCACCATAAACTATGTCAATATAATTCTGATGGTATCATTCAAGAAATGAGTTCCTCTATCACTTTTCAAGCTTAATGGGCAGCCATAAATACTAATAATATTTTCCCATAAGAACCTTGTTATTATGGCTATTTTACAATACTTTTATAGGTGTAGCCTCTACACACCATGTTAGATAGTCTGTATAAGTTATGATGTAACACGTGTCAATCTTGTGTGTGAGTGGCATAATAGGTCCTACAAAGTCAGTAACCCACTTCTCAAAAGTTTATATGCTTGTAATAGGTCTAAGTTACATCTCATCTCTATGTCCATGTTTTCTAAGGCATTGAAAATGATCAAGTGCTTTGACATATTCCTTGGTATCCTTTTACAATGTCTACCAGTAAAGGATAACCATAAGGATTTTACATACAATCACATCACCTGCATAATTTCCTCTTGGTATACCTCCATGAGCCTCCTCCATAATAGATTCATGATCCTACTTTAGAATACACCGGGATAAAACCTCTTCTCTTCCCATTTTGTACAAGTCTCATCCAATCAATTGATAAGGATCCATGCTTATCACAAATTGCTTCTTCTCCAGAGTCTTCATTCCCTCTGGTGTCATTCTAGTGAACAAAAATACAACTATTTATTATAAATCTATGTGCGTATAGTTCAATCTAAAAAAATATGCATTAGGTATAGTATATTCAATTATTTGTGCATCCTCACTAGAATTAATCCTTGATAGATGGTGAGGCCCTGAATTGCTCTTTCCTATTTTGATAACAACTGTGAAATCAAAATTCTAAAATAGAAGTATCCATCTACAGATATGTGCTTGTAAAATAGGTTTGTTTACTAAGCACTTCAATGTCATATGATCTGTATAGAAAATAAACAGAGTATCCAAAAATTACCACCTAAAATTGTGAAGCGCATAAATTGTAGACAAATCCTTGCAGTTTGTGGTAGTGTGATTTTGCTCTAGGGATGTCAAATTTTGGCTTGTAAATAAAATAAGATGATCTATAATTCCTTCCCCTGGTTGCGCCATTACTATGTCGATTTCCATGCCAGAAGCATCAAATTTTACATGAAATAGTTTGTCCCATGAAGGAAAGTGAAAAATAGGTGCAGTGGTAAGCCTTTCCTTCAATGTTTCAAATGCTTATTGTTGTGCATTACCCCAATAAAATTTTACCTTAGCTTTGAGTAATTCTTCCAGGGGTGCTACAATATTTGTATATCCCTTGATAAACTACCTATAATAGCTTGTATGTCCTAAACAAACATGCACTTCACTATGATTGGAAGGCTCTTTGAAACCCAAAATGACAACTATCTTAGCTAGGTCTACCAACAATCCCTCTTTACAAATAATGTGCCCAAGTAGAATGTCAAAGGGTGTATCAAAGATACACTTTTTAATGTTAAGAGAGATTCTCAACTACCTATACCTCTCAAACATGAGCCTCATACTATCACAATGATCCTTGACTAAACCATATACCATCTAATTTTCCAAATACACTTGTAGGAGCTTGTGAATAAAATCCTGAAATGCTTCCACAAAAATGCATGAGAATACCAGTTGGTGCATTTTTTAATCTGAAGGGCATAACTATATAGGAAAAACTACCCCACTCAATAGTGAAAGTGGTATCCTCTTGGTATTCTTTTGCGATGCGCACCTGGTGATAACCTGAAAACCCATCTGTAAAATAATATATCTCATGCCCTATAATGCCTTCAAGAATTTCTTTTTTAAAAGGTGTGGGGAAGGGATCTATGACACATGAAGAATTCAACTCTCTATAGTCCAAAAAAATCCTAATCTTCTCATCCTTCTTTATACCTTTAACCATGGGGCTAGCCCATTCAGATTCCTCAATAGCATCAATTATTCCAAACTTGAGCATCTTATCAATTTCCTCTTTCACCTTTACATGCAAGTTAGGACTCATCCTATAAGGCCTCTTCTTAACCACGAACATACCCTCTTTTAAATTTATTTGCATCTCACCTAAGGAAGGATGCACACCTTTTATTTCATGGAAACCTCTTGGAAAGAGATCTTGAAATTCACGCAAAATTTCAATGATCTTGGCTACTTCCTATTCTAGCCAGTAATCCCCAATGATTTCCTCCCTAGGCTCATCCTCTGTACCAATATTCACCTTCTTCATTTTGATGGGGGTATGGTATGTGCATGCCTTCTCATCAACATAATCCATTATCTCATGCACACATTCAATGTGGCTAACATCCACGTGGTCTACTTCCTCATCATCATTCATGTACACTAGTTTTCCTTTCTCTTTCTCTTTCTAGGTGTGACCCATATACACTTCTTCTGTCTTATAAGGATCAAGACAGACCTTAGAATAAAGGTCTCCCAATAGCTCTAGCATGAGCTCTTCTACCTTCACATTATCCCCCAATGTGATGTTCTTCATGATCTACAATGCTTCATGGAATGGAGGCTTGGTAGAAAATTAATCAAAATTTTGATTCATACCTGTAGTCATCTTTTTCCATTTTGTAGTCTCCCTTTTCAATTCTGCATGAACATGTCAGGTGTGTATGCATCCAAAAAGTGTGGATGAAAACTTATGTACCCATATGGATGGTAGTAAATCCTCCTGGCCTTGCACCCATAGCCTCTCACAAGTATGGACGTGATAGAAAGCCATATTCTTACCATGAAATTCATAGATGTGTGTAGGTACATTTCTCTAAGTAAAATAGGTGAAAATGGTGATTCTCACTTCCTGTCATTCCAAGAGGTTACCTCTATGTGTTTCCCACTAGTATGTTAATATCCCACACAAGGTATATACCAACTTGTTTCTTCTATCTCCTTCATTCGGCCACTGATTCTCCATGGCATGTAATAATGTATCAGGATTCCCATCACTAGTGTATCTTGGTACCTAATCCGAGCCTAGACACCTCACCATGTGTGACATGATCATCCTTGTGACTCACCATTTAAATTTACACCCAACCATATCCTATGTTACATGAACCCAGTTATCAAAAGCAACACTAGTAGTGTCACTTACAGACTGTGCATCTTCCCACTAAAGTATGACTTCTTTTAATGGTTCTAAATTCTTTGGATCACACACCATCTATGCATAAATTTGATTAAGATCTTCTTCACTCAAAGGCTTAACATAAGGCTCCACCTTATTTTTAAAAAGAGGTATAATCACATGCTTGTATTTGTTCTCAAAATTGATGTATCTATCACAAATCAGCATTGTTTACATAACACTAGGGCCATCCAGGTAATGTTAGAAAGTTATCTGCTTCGACATTTTCCAACACCTTAAAGTCCCTAGTAAACTTAGCTCCCTAAATAATAATGGATGTATCCTTTATTACCCCAATAGGAATAATATTAGTTTTGTTTTCCATATACAACACATTCAAATATGGCTCTAATGTAGGCCTCCCCATTTGATTCCATGTTTCCAGAGTCAGCAATTTTACCTCAGCACTTGTATCTATTAGGATATTTCTTACTAAGCACCCATCAATAACTACATCAAGTGTGATTTCCTTTTCAAATTAATGGTCTTGAGGTGGTATATTTACATGAAGTATCTACCTCTCACGCTCAACTCCTGTGTGTGGTACCTTTTCATAAAGTCATTACCATAATAGAGGAATGATATTCTCCTGGCATAACATTTTATACACCTCTTTAAGTTCATCGACATCCTTCTGTGGGAGCTCAACATGCTTTGCACGTTCCCTCTCATGTTCCTTTTATTTTAAGCCCTATATTTCACCCTACGGATCTTTAATGACTCCAATAGTCTCTTGGTATACTTCCTTCTGGTACGCCACATCTAGGTACTTAGCATGTATCACTTCCTCATGTGTAATGAGAGGTTTATCCTTTAGAGGCTCACATCCATGCTGCCTCAGTGCACATTGTAACCAGCATGGTTTGCAATTCCGGATCAGTCATTTTCTAAGGCATCCATTGATAAGTATTCATGCTTTGGACCTTGATCATTCACATGCACTTGTATTTCTTCATTTTTTTACTCATGTTCTCATATAGGTCTAGGAAATCCTCCAACTTATGTTACTTCCCACACCATGATTAAGTTGTATTCCAAGGGAAATATCATTGGTAATGATTAGGGGATTCACAAGTGTAACAAGTTCCTTGAGAAAATCTTCCTCTACCACCACTATGACCTTGATCTCAATATCCTCCTCAGAATCCTCCATTCCTATTATCTCTATTATTACGCCATTCATTATGTTTTCCTTTCTCCTCTTTCAACCTTCTCTCCACACTAGTCTAGCACACTTCTGTTTCGATGGATTCATGGATGTGATCAATTAGTCTAGAATCAACTGTATCATGGGTATGAGCATGGAAACTATTACAATACATGGAAACATTAGTCTTAATCACACTCTTCAAAAGGGGATAGTTCCAAAAATCATGGTCACATACTTCATAATCTAGTAACATCATGTGAACAGTCTTGCACATACAACTATCCTTAGTATGTCCCTCAACCTCACAATCAGTACACCATATACTATTGCACATATCATGTGTTGAGTTAGTAGAGAGATTCTTTAATTGTTTTTCTATGGACACAATCTGCGCCTATAATAAGTGTCTCACTATAGTATTAACACTTGCAACCGCCTTAACACGTAGAGCGGTTTCCAAGGCCTCGCATGGATCCAAATATGTCTTATGAGATAGAGATCATCATAATGGATTCGGAAATCCTCCAAAAAACCAATGTGCATGTGTACTAGGATGAATATCATAAGATAACTTAGACAACAGATTTTTAAAACATGCATCGTACTCCCTCAAGTTTTTAGATAAACCCTCTTTGATATACTTGAGCATTTTAATGCTTTACTATTCAAATTCTGGGATGTGAAACTCAACCAAAAATGCAGTGCGTAAATCGTTATAATCTACCATAGTCTGATGTGGATCATACATCCTATACCAAATATTATTGGAAAATTGACTTGCATTCCTATCTAAATTTGTAATTCCCTTAGTGTTCCATAGCATTACATGCTTATGGACATGCTCTGCTACATCTTCAATACCCTTATACTTTAGTAAATAGAGAGAAATATCATGGTAAACTTGATGTTTTGGTTGTATTGGTTACTGAGGTGGTGGTTGTTGTGGATGTGGACCCTATCCACCAGATCCATAACCAAAACTTATACTAATATTTCCTCCAAGTGGCTGACCTAATCCTTCTGATCCTCCTGACCCTCCCGTGCCCTATGCTACGGGTTGTGGTCTAGTTGATGAACTTCCTTTTGTCCCAGTTATAGTACTAGATTGGACACCAACATTCTATGTTATTGTAACTACTATTGAATTACTTTTAATAATTTGTGCACCAACACTCTATCCTGATGACATGTCTAAAACAAATCCTGTATAGGTACTCCCAAATAATGATGCTAACTATGTTTCCATGGGCACATGACTAACTTGATATCCTTCTAAATTCAATGCAAAATGATATCTACCCATCTCTACTATCTTACCTACACTAGCCTGTTTCTCAATGACTACCTCTAGATCTAGAACACCATGTAAAATGGCTAGGTGGCTAGGTGGGATTAGATTTGCACCCGTAGTTCTCATTCTTTCTCATGATGTGCTCTCATCAGAATCTGAAGGGTATTCTCTACTGCACTTGCCCAAATTTGGGAGATCTTGATGTTACAGTTCATCTTCTTCTACGAGAGCTCCAAATCCTTTGCAATCCATCATCCTCCTCAACTCTAGTGTCTCCTCAATATCTCATACAGATACCATGTCCCTCTCTCACACTACATTAAAATTGAGCCGAATTTTCTCTCTTTTTCTTTCTGCCACTAGGTCCACCATCTCTCTCCACACATTATCTTGTCCCTATGCATGGTGGGGGTTTAGCTAGCCATAAGGATACTCTCAAAATATAGTTTGATAATCAAAATATTGATTTCCAAATGAATTGTGTGTAAGTAAGATCCTCTAGGATCGCATAAGAATCAAAACTTAGCCTCCTCTAGACACACATAAGTAGAAATAACATACTCTAATGAATAATTGTGCAACATGCCAACCCAATAATTATCTATAACTCTATTCCACTCCACATCCACATCAAAAAGATTCTAGTAGTCCTTGTTTCACCTTTTTCTTAGATTGTTTCTTTGAATTGTTGATGAAACAGATAGGGTAACGGGCATAGGAGGAATACTTGTTCAAATGTCAGTTGATGGGTTGTTGTGCGCGTATGACTTCTAAATCCACAGCTGATCGTGAGAGATTCCCTTTGGCTAGGAGGAACTACCTGTAATGAAAGCAACACCACCATAAATAATTAAAAAATATGGGTAGTGAACTGCCTAGCGTAAGCTAGATTCGGGAAGTATGATACTTCCTAGATGGCCGTCAGTCCACTTTTTTAAACAAATTAATGTTGAAAACAAGGTAAATCCTATTGTTATTTTAAAATGATTTAGGTATCTCACTTTAAACATAATAAGAAATAGATCTAATCTAACAGGTTAAGCTAGAATATAATCCACAGGTCAAATGGTTGGCTCTGGTTTCTACAGGTCTGATAAAGTTCTTGGGTTGGTCACAAGTGAGTGAGGGTGAAGTAAAATGAGGTGGGTAGGTCTCTGTTTATGGATGTCTAGGCAAACATAGAGACCGACGTTGGTCAGGGGTGACTGACCGTGGTTAGGTATAACTGGCGCTAGTTATTGTGAGATCAGGGGAACGTAAAAAAATGGGGTTTTTGGTATTCTTTGTGATTGTACAAAGGATTTTGGTTGGTCAGGACGAGGTAATGGGTGACTGGAGTAGGTTTTGGCAATATTTTTCTGGGTCTACGGAGGTGAAAAGTGTTGGAGATGGTCAATAAGGAGAAAGATAAACAATGGGTGATAACATAATGATGAAATGAAATAACAGGAAAGTATGATGTTATAATTACTTGGATTTCATTTTTGAAAGTCTGTGTGTGAAGGATGGAGGTGCTAATGATGTGTTTGGAGGCTACAAGTGATCACCAACTGAAGATAAACTTTTTCATCGGCTGCATGCATGCTCCTCTTTGCTTAGATAGATCCGAACGTGGCTAGGATGGCTGTGCAAGAGAATATGCTCAATCTCCTTCCTTGGCTGTGAGTTCTTGCTGGAATTGACTCTCTGAAGATGTGTAATCTTTTGAGATCTCGTTCTTGTTCGTCAACTTTCTTGCTTCCAACTTCTAGGTTCAAAATTCCAACCTTGATAATAAAATTGTTTTGGAGTTAAAAAGGGGGTAACCGATGGCAGTCCATCTTAACCGATGATGGTTAGGGGTAACCGACATCGGTCAAGGCGGGATTTCCTAGGTTTACTAAAATTAGGGGGATCCTCCTAATTTTCTTGGATCTCATGTCGTTATCCCGTGGATTGAACTAGGAGCTTCTTATGAGCATGCGAGAATGTGGTTAGAGGGAATGTAGGCATTGGTTTTTAGGGTCTGGGTAAGTCTTAGTTAGTTATGGAAACTTACTAAGAATAGGTCTTAGGTTGAGTTAACTTGGTGAGGTGTCTAAGTGAACTTTTTGTGTGGATATTATCTAAATTAAGATATTTAAATAATAAATATGGTGAGGATAATGAGTTAATTTAATTAAATTAACTAAATTAATACTAGTAGGGTGAAGGGGGAGTGTGACGTAATTTTAGTGTCTACATTTTGCCCCTTTTTGTTGTGTAGCTTATATTGGTAAGCGATGATAACAAAAATAAGATGCGGTTGGCCCAATGTGTGGGTGAAGGTGATTCCCCTCAAACCAAGAACTTATGAAGCAGAAGGATGAAGCAGTGAGTGGTTTGATAAAAGGTAAATGTGAGGATAAGGTAAGTAGATGCAGGGGAAGAGGGTGAAAGGTCTACTCATGTGATTTAGGTAATGGGTCAGGGTCAAAGGTAGTAACAGTCAAACGCACGCACACATATAAACTGCAGCACGCTACTAGGTTGAAGAGCAGGAAAACTCTGCATCGTCTAAGGTTGATAGGTTTATCCAAACAAGGGTGAAGTGAATCTGATATCCAAGGTATAGGATAAGGTCAGGAAACACAACGTAGGTTAGGTGTAGGAATGTTTAGGTATGTTCCGGTACACCAAAGGTAGGGTTAGGATAAATAGTCATGACAATAGGATAGGTAAGGTCATTAGGTCAACAACACAGGTAATAGTGCCACAAGGTATATCGAACACATGAGGTCAAAGTTCACTAGTGATGGTCTAGGTCCAAATATTGAGATCACAGCACAGGTAAGGCCAAGGTAGGGGTAAAATAATAAGGCATCAATAGCAGACGTGAGGAGGTTGAAGATGGTGGAGGGCCAGAGGTGAAGGTAAAGTGATCTAGATAGGTGTAGGGGAGGCAGCGGTCATAGGTATATGCCGAGAGGCCAGAGTCACAGATACAGGTAGAGAGGCAAGAGCCTTAGGTACAAGTACAGGAGGAGGAGCCTGAGCTATAGATATTAGTAGATCGTGTGATGAGACCACCATAGTTAGTCTCAAGTGAGTAGACATAGTCGCGCACATATAGTGATGAGAGTGTAGGTGGCCAGTGAGCCCAAAGGAGAGAGCAGAGGACATCGATCAGTGCACGGGGGTCAGCATCAGATGCCAAGCCGTTTAGTGGTAGATTGAGAGTAGTGAGATGTTGCTTTAGATAATAGGGGACTGTCGACACTATAGATGAGGTAGACATGTTATAGTAGATGTGAGACAGTATGTCAGACTATTTTTGTATTTTTGGATTTCGGATGTATATCGGCCTGAGTGCCAAAGAGATATTGTATTTATTTTTTGGACATGATACCGGCCTGCGAGCCAAAAAATTTTTTGTATTGGATATCGGCCTGCAAGCTGATGATGATTATTTATATTATATCATCCTGGGTGCTTACATTTTTGAGATGATAGCCATAATGAGACATGAATGTTTAATGAGATACACATTTATGTGATACGGGTGTACATTGTATTGATACACACATGTATATATACGGAGATAGATGATATTCAGGTGATGTTGTTGTGATGTGTATGAGTTTTACTTTATTATGATATGGATAGAAAATAGATGAGTTAGGCATGATAGAGTCAAGTCATAGGCATGGATTGAGTCAGGTCAGTTTAGGCATGGATGAGGCAGGTTGTTAGGCATGGTTGAGTTAGGTTGTTAGGCATGGTTGAGTCAGGTCGGTTTAGGAATGGTTAAGTTAGGTTGTTAGGTATGGTTGAGTCAGGTTGTTAGGCATGGTTGAGTTAGGTTGTTAGGCATGGTTGAGTAGGGTTGGTTTCGGCATGGATCGAGTCAGGTTGTTAGGCATGGTTGAGTAGGGTTGGTTTTGGCATGGATCGAGTGAGGTTGTTAGGCATGGTTGAGTGAGGTTAATAGAAATGGTTGAGTTAGGTTGTTAGGCATGGTTGAGTTATTTTGATATTTTTGTAACAAATGGTAATATAAATGCATGAGATAGTGTAAAATGTGGAAAATGTTGGTTATGTATGAAAATGTGAAATAATATAAGTGGTAAAAGTTATGTGATATACGGTTTAGATGTCGAGGTTTTTTTATATGAAAAATAAATCAAGTAAAAGGTGGGGAAAATGGTAAGGGTAAAGAGTGTCCAAGCTAACATTATAGGGCCCCATGCCCTAGATGTGTTGCCTACATAGTCCCGGCGAAAAGGGACCTCAGATTGATGTAGTTCTCCTATAAGCTAGGGAAGAAGATGAAAATGAGTTGGTAGGTTTGTGGTCATGTTGTGGGTAGATGATAGTAAAAATGTTGCAGGTGAGGGCGACTATGGTGAAAGAGGAGGATGACCCCAAAAGGTAAGTGTCGAGGACTAAGTCCTGTATAAGAAAATCAAAAGGTGATGAAGAAGAGAAAATATAAGAGGGGGAAAGAAAGCCACCTGAGTGGCAACGATCAAAATGTATGAAACACATCTATAGATAAGATAATGAACGTAAGAAACTAAAGACATTACATGATTGATAATTATAAGAGTGACGAAGATTCATATGATCACCAAATGTCATAGGTTCAGTAGGTCACTTGAGGTATGAAGTGAAAAGTCAATGGGTAGAGAGGTGCAAGTAATTGGGTCATAAAATGGGAAGTAGAATGCCTTGGACAATAGAGCCAAGATCACAATAGGAAAGTCCATGATGAAAAAACTTATTTTTCTTTTTTATTTTATTTTTGAATTTGTAGATAGAATGATCGATGCTGGAAGTCTACACGGGATGAGTATATGTCTCCTTGAGGTCATCGCAAAGTTGATCGATGTAGGAAGCTTCTAAATTTTGATTTTTGAGAAAAAAATTCTTCTTTTTGGAAAAACTTTGTAGAGGGTTGTGATATTTTTATAGTTGTCCTTCGAGGGAGTAGTCTACTTATAGTAAAAATTGAGGGTGGAAGATTTCCTTTTGAGGGATTCATCTTTTATATTGGAAGTTTGACTCAAGGAGTTGATCCCTTATTTTGGAAGATGTTCTTTTGAGGGATTCATCTTTTTTGTTTTTTTGGCTTTTAAGTCATGGACGAGACTATAACGAAGCATTTGGTTCTTGTTGAGAAGGAAAGGGTGAATGACCATGGGATCTCATCTAAAAGACGAAAATTATCCATGAGAATCATGTCATGTGTAGAGCCGTGGTGCACATATTTAAGAAAAGACAAAAGGGGGACGGGTAATCACATGACCCTTGTTTAGTCATTGGAGATGAGGTGTGGAAAAGGTAAATGTCACTCAAGGGATGAGAATAACTAGATAAAATAGTGATCTGTAGGACTAGAGGTCAATAGTAGAATAGTTGAAGATGCAAGGCATTGAGGGGCTCATGTTCGGGTTTACCCTCAAGCGAGGACAAATGATAGGCACCTGATCCATAGGTATGAGTTATGATGTATGGTCCAAGCCAATTAGGAGCAAATTTTCCCCATTTTCTTTTCTCTACTTTGGTTACGTGTTGATTTTCTTTCAAAACAAGGTCACCAACTTGAAAGGTTCATTCATGAACACGTTTTTCATAAGCATGTTTGATACATTGTTGATAAAATTGAAGGTGATCCAGAATGTTAAGATGACGTTCGTCTAATAACTCCAGTTGTGCTAAGTGGTCTTGATGAAATTCATCATCAATAAGCATGTCATGGAGAGAAATGTGAAGTTAGGGGATCTAGACTTTGAGAGGCAGAATAGCCTCGGTACCGTAGACCAGTGAAAAGGGTGTAGCTGTAGTATAAGTGAGAATACTAGTGTGGTATGCCCATAGAGGAAAAGGAATGGGCATATGCCAATCCTTCCCAGTATCATCAACCACTTTCATGATAATTTTATTGAGGGTTTTGTTAGTGGAAATGGCCTGGCTGTTGGTTTGTGGGTAATAAGGTGAGAAGAAACTAAGCTGAATGCCGAAGGTGTTGCAAAGTTTTTGCAGTGTTTTTTTTAAAATTATTTTCCATTTTCAGTGATGAAGCAATGAGGGACACCAAAGAGAAAAATGATGTGATGGTTAATGAAATTATATATTTTCTTGGCTTTCGTGGAAATGAGTGGTATGGCTTATACCCATTTTGTGTAGTATTCAGTAGCGGTTATGATCTATTGATGGTGTTGGGAAGAATGAGGATTGATTTCTCTGACAAGGTCCAAACCCCATTGAGAAAAGGGCCAAAGGTCACGAGTGACCTGTAAGGCATGACTGGGTGTATGATGAAGGTTGGAATGTTGTTGACATTTCACGTAGCATTTGATATAGTCACAACAATCATGGTTAAGGTTCGACCAGTAATATTGTAGGTGAAGAATACGCTTAGCAATAGCAAGGCCAATAAAGTGACCTCCACATATTCCATGATGAACCTCGTTGATGGTATAAGGAATTTCAGAACTTATGAGGCATCGTAAGAGAATACCATCAAAGCCACACTTATAGAGGAGTCCCCCCAGGATAATGAAAGGGGATACCTTCTTAAGGAAGGAGCGTTGTCCATTACGGGTGAGATTGGGAGGTAAGATGGAGAGGGAAGGTAGTTGGAGTATTGTTTATACCAAAGGTCACTTGGATTAGGGGTGTTAGTTCTAATTGAGTAAACATCGTGAGTTAAACAAGAAGGTGAATGGAGGCATTGTACACTGACAAATATTTTTGGAATCAATAAGGGAAGCGGGTATTTGGGAAGCTAAGTAGGCTATAGTGTCTTCAAATTTTTTTGTTGACCGTGGGATGGTTTAAAGGGTGTAACGATCAAAGGTGGTCAAAAGTATGTCTACATGATGTTTATACTTTTGAAGTATCTCATTACGACATTGGTACATACCATTAACTTGGTGTATGTCCAATTGTGAATCACAAAAGATGTGGATTGATTTGACATCGAGGGCATAGGTGGTTTGGTAAGGGGGTTCATCCAGGGAAAGGGTAGTAATCAACTCATCGGGAAAGTCAAAATTAGAGGGTTGGTCCCCAGCAATAAGTGCATCAGCCAGTAGGTCAGCGATAGCCTAGCCCTTAATGGACTTTTGGTGGATGTATTCGGGGTCAAGATTAGCTAAAATCATAAGCCATTGCATGGTGCACTGATTTTTATAAGGTTCAGCGTACATGAAATGTAAGGGGTCAGTGTTGGTCAGAACATAGGTTTTGTGGTTGAGTAAGTAATGGCAAAGTTTGGTGGCAATGAAAACTAAGTCTAAGCAAAGTTTTTCAGGGTTAGTGTATCGGGTTTCATTTTCTAGAAGGGTACGGCTGATATAATAAACCGCCTGATCCTTATGCTGTTCATCACGATGAGAAAGCATAGCCCCTAAGGAGTGATCGGTAGCTGATATGTATAGGTAAAAAGGTTAGTCGTCTTTCGGTGGAATGAGTACGGGTGGTTGGAGAAGGTATTGTTTTAAGGCCTCAAAAGCTTTATGAAATTGATAATCCCATTTGAAGGAGACATCCTTCCTAACTAGATGATGAAATGGTTGACAGCGATCCGATAATTGTGAAATGAAATGGTGAATGGACTTCAATTTACCTTATAGGCTACAGAGTTGTTTGAGGTTCGTGAGTGTCATTTGGTAAGGGGGTTTATCCAGGGAAAGGGTAGCAATGGATTCATCAGGAAAGTCAAAATTAGAGGGTTGGTCCTTGGCAATAGGTGCATCAGCCAGTTGGTTAGCGATATTCTAGCCCATAATGGACTTTTAATGAATGAATTCAAGGTCAAGATCAGCTAAAAGCATAAGCCATCATGCGGTGTGCTGATTTTGATATGGTTTGGCGTAGATGAAGTGTAAAGGGTCGGTGTTGGTCACAACATAGGTTTTGTGGTTGAGTAGGTAATGGTAGAGTTTGGTGGCAACAAAAACTAAGGCTAAGGAAATATTTTCTTAGTGGTTGTATCGGGTTTCATAGTCCAAAAGAGTACGACTTATGTAATAAACCGCCTTCTTCCAATGTTGTTCATCGCGGTGAGTGAGCATGGCTCCCAATGAATGCTCGGTAGCATGTATGTATAGGTAAAAAGGTTGATCATATTTCAGTGGAGTGAGTATGGGTGGTTGGAGAAGGTATTGTTTTAGGGCCTCAAAAGCTTTGTGACAATCATCATCCCATTTAAAGGAGACAACCTTCCTAAGAAGATGATGAAATGGTTGACACCGATCCGATAATTGTGAAATGAAACGATGAATGGATTTCAATTTACCTTGCAGGCTACGGAGTTGTTTGAGGTTCATGGGCGGAGGCATTTCTAGAATGGCCTTGAATTTAGCAGGGTCAACTTCTATACCATGAAGGGAAACAATAAATCCTAGGAGTTTTCCTGAGAGAACCGCAAAGATGCACTTTTTAGGTTAAAGGCAGACGTATGTAGACACCAAATTTGTGTCTTACGACCCCTTGTGACCCGCATCTCATCTCGCAATCTAACCTCATTACCTAAACCTTACACAATTATTTATTAATTACCTTATAATTGATAAATCCACATCACCTTACCCGTCACCTCACTTTGCCACCTCATCATGACCTAGCCCTAACCCTAAACTAACCTAATTAAGACCTGTGACTTGGTCTAGACTCACATCCATAACTAATGCCTCCTTACTCGCACCCCAAAGCCGACCTTCTAGCCACTTGACCAAGCCCGCAACTGATCTCTCGGGAGAAAAGCAGGGAAGGTGGGCTATTTTACTAAAAATAGCCTACTTTTTCCTTACTGATGCCGGTTCCTACTCGACCGCCGTCGGTTACGCAACCGCCATCGGTTCCCTGTAAATGGGCTCCCCAAACCAAAACAACGGATCAAAATTTCATTTTGGGGATCAGTCGAAGGATTTCTGGATCAATAGAGAGCATTGGGAGCGAAAGTCATCTCTCTTGCTTCATCGAACATAATTTTCGATTTGGGTTTAAAACACATGCATTGCATTCCTGCTTGTTGTTCTTCAATTCTAGTGAACATAGATTAAGTAACAGGGCGTACACGTGGGGGTGATATCCGCGGTATTGACAGGAAATTAACCCTAGTTTCACTGCACAACACATACCGAATCACTTCACCATTAACACAACAGCTCAAACATCCCCCCTTTTCCGCGGTATTCCTCCGCCCGATTGAGGTAACCTTATAAGCCAAAACAAACTTGACATTTCCCCTAGGTCTTGTTGTTTAGGATTCTGACATCATCTTATGTCTAAAGGCATAAGCCCACGATAACTAAAATTAACCCTAGGATTAGTCTCTGGATTTGCGTGTGCATCTTGCTTGTTTTCAAATTCTGTTTTTTTCTGTCATACTTTATCTTCTGTGATCAATAAGTTGATAAATATACTCAACGTTGCTAAAAATCAAATTAGCAGCCTTTTATATCTTCTTATCCTAGACTTTTGACACCGGCATCGGTTAAGGGACCGACGTCGTTTGCTCTGTGACCGACACCGGTTAGTAAACTGATATCGTTACTGTCTTCATCGGCCCCTGACAAACCAACAACTTGCCAAATTCATCATTCTGAGTTTGTTTTTGTTCTTGATAGATTGAAACTTTCCTGTGTGTTCTTGCCCATGGTTGTCATCACTCGGAAGCAAGCTTCCGCCATGGTTTCACATGCCTGCTCTGTGTCTTTGCCTGAATCATCCCCTTCACATTCTATAGGGAACCCTACGGACACCAGTGAGATTCCAAAAATTCCTGTAGGAGACAAGGACTTTGCCAAATTTATGGATGCTAATCCCAGCGCTGTATAATACTATTTGTCTCATGCCCCTGACCGTACGCCTGATGGTCAGCTCCTTATTGGCATGCCTATTAGTATAGCTACTCATTTAGCTCCCACTCCTCCTGATAACACTGCCTTACTTCCTGCATCTCTAGCCCCATCTCCCAATCCGACGGCTTCAGAGGTTCATACGACCCCAATTAGCTTTCCTTTGGTTAATCTTGGACCCCACGTATCATTACCACCAACTGCCCCTACCTCATCTCTCTTTCAGACCACTCCATTCATGACTTACTCTCTGCCACCTATTCACATGAGCTTTCCTTCTCAAGCTCCGCCTACCTTTTAATTCCCATACATGTATCTAGTAACCTCAATACCTTATATGGGACATCCCTATTCTATTTCTCCAACATACTCATCCTCGATACCTTATCAACACTTAGCCCCACCATTGTCCAGCGGAAGCCCTTGGTCCAACTTGCCTCCATTTACCACAACCGCACCATCATCTCATCCAACCACAGATTTCATTAAACAAATGATGGACAAAATGCAAAACCTGGAGGCTTCTGTTTCAGGAAGTCGTAGCGCCTTGACATACAAGCAAGTTTTTCGGGAGCCCATTCACCCTTCTGTCCCCCTTCATTCATATCCTCCTCAATGGGAGTTGCCAAAAATTACTCGTTTTAATAGTAAAGAGGATCCTCAACAACACTTGCGATCATTTAGACATGCTTGTTATTTGATTGCCCATGATGATGCCTTGTTACTCCGCACCTTTCCCATGTCCTTATCAAGACCTGCCTTGGAGTGGTACAGTGCTTTAACCCAGCACTCAATCTTCTCTTTTAATCAACTAGCCCAGTCTTTCTTGGATCATTTCTCCATTAACATTGCCAAGAAAGTATCTATCACCGACCTCTATGCCATCCGACAATTTGAAGACGAATCTATCGTAGATTTTGTTGGACGATGGCGGGGCCTTATCAACCAACTTACGTATGCCTTGCCTCAAACCAAACTTATCAAACTATTTACGCGGGCCTGCGCTAAGCACATCTCCCCTACCCTCCAAATTCAAACTTTCTGCACATTCGACGAGGCCTTTACCATGGCTCGGAAAATAGAATTCGAGCCTTAGAAGAGAGAAATTGCGGTTGCGTAATAAAAACCCCCAATTTCCGAACTCCTGATTCTACCAACAAGCCAAACACCACCACTCCTCACGCGTCCACTTCTTCTAAATCAAAAGGAGCTGTCCACGCGGTAATGGTCAAATCTCAAACACCGTCCAATACTCCGCCGAAAACCACTTATAAGTACAAAGCCGAGCCCACCAATTACACTCCCTTGGGAGAAACTTATGGCGTCATCCTGGAGAAATTTCTCAAAGCTGGGGCTATCACCTTGCCCCCTGTTAAACCTCACTCTGGGTTTGACTCCACTCGCGCAATACCTTCCTGGTACAAAGAAAATGACTTTTGTAACTTTCACCGCGTAAAAGGACATAGTCATGAAAACTGCAAGATGTTGAAAAAAATAGTGCAGGAAATGGTTGATGCAGGGGATATAACCCTCGATAATCCTAACGCCCCTGCTAACCGAAATCTGAAAATTTTCAACAAGCCATTCCCGAATCAATCGTCCAACAGTAACGTAAACCAAGATATCTTAGCCAAGGAGAGTGTTCATGAGATCCATGCAGTCTTCGATTCTCAGCCAAAAGCCTCTATTGAATTTTTTTTGAATCAAGCCTCTCCACCAACACAGGAGTCTGAACCTCCTTCACCACCATCAAGCCAAAGTGAAATCATTCCTCTACCCATAAAAGAGTTAACTACCCAGACTTCTCTTCTCATCGACGAGTCTTCTTACACCACATCCCTACAAGACTGTGACCGGATGTTATCTAATTTATCTATTTCCCAAACATCCCCTTCTACCGCTCTTACTACACAAGAGGAAGGCTCGCCACTCCTTTTGACATCCTTAGATGAGAAATATCTTACACTAACATCACCACATTCTTTAAATGTGACAGATCCCCTCAAACACGCCCTCCTACCTATTAGTCCCTCATCGCCTAAATCTTTTCAACGACCGGTTGACCTCTTAACATATATTGATACAGTGCCTCATCTACCTCCTGTGTCACACCCACAGTGGACTGGAATCACAACCCGTCGTTCTTCTGTACAAAAATTACAAATCACACCTGGAGAATGTCATTCCACAGAAGATAGATAGGCCCTATGGGAACGTTTGAGTACCCCTTTTTCTACTCAAATGCAAATGACTGATCCTGATGTCTCCACCATATACCCGAAGTGTTTACAGAAGCTTAAATGCCCCTGTTCTCACCTTCACCCCCCTCACCTCTACCAAATGCCCCGTCCACTTCTATCAACTTAACCAGATCTTCCCCTACGCTTGGGACCTCACCAATGCCCAGTCTAATGCACCCGCCTAAGCGACTCGATCTATCCAAAAATAAATCCATCCCGCCACCTAAGAGACAAACTCAATCCGTGCCCCTATCACAATCAAAACCATCATCGTCATACCTACCTTCCATATGGGACCCCATCCCTCTACCTTACATCAATATATCATACCTCCTGCGTTTTCTTCAAAACAACCTACGCCTTCCGCACCCATACAGAAATTCCAGGGTATAGCAAACCCTGTCACTCCGCGTATCCTGTCCACCTATCAACCCTAAACAAATTCCATCATCAAAAGATTTGTTTTCGGTCACTCCTATTTCCCCGTGGTTGTTTTCTGATACCACATCATCTGCGGCCTCATCATCCAACATAGCTTCTGCGCCAAAGAAATCACGTTTAGTAAAAACCACGTATCAACACCCCTCGGCTAAACCACCACCCGTGTGAACCAACCACGCCCAAACATTACCAAAACCCACACAACCAATACCCTCATCCTCTTCCAATTTTGACCCACTCAAAGGACCTTACGCCAAAATCCTTGCTATGTTGGTGGAGAATGTGACCATTTCCCTACCTCCACTTAGACCTTATGACCCGTCTAAACCCCAACCTATGGGTTATGATGAGTCTAAAATCTGTGCTTATCACCGCACACCAGGACATGATGTGGAGGGATGTAAAGCTCTAAAAACCATCCTTCGTCAGTCACCTCTCCCAGATAGAAAGATTAAGAAAGACAACTTACGAAGGGAGAGACCCTTTAGTTTCCATTCCCTCGCCTATACCATCTGTCCCCGCCTCACCAAGATCTATCATTATTACAACCCCACCTCTTGAAGACCATGAGTTATCCCAACCATCTTCCTCATCTCAGGTCTACGAGATTAATATGATTAGTGTCGCTACTCGAGGGCAGAAAAAACCAATGGGAAAGCAAAAGAAAACACACACCTGCAGCATCTCTTTCTCTGTCAAACATCCCGATTGCACCACCACCTAAAGTGGTCATTCGCGGACCCACCTATCCCGTCTCTAATGGCATTGGCCCACCGAAATATGATTAAACAGCTTCACCAATCAACCCGTAAAAATGACATTGTATGATCTCATTCAGACTTCTGAATCTCATCAACAAGCTCTCGTTGAGATCCTTCAAGGGATAGAGGTTTTACCTAATGAAACCCTACCTGTCGCCTCCATTCTAACACCCAATATCACGTGCTTTCTCTCACCAAACGAAGCCCTGCCCCCTGCCCCAACCACTTCTGTCTCTGAACACAAGCTGACCTGCAGTCAGTTTCTCTGAAGACGAAATTGTTGACTTTGGTACAGAAGATCCTGGACCCTGCTCTTTTGGTCATCTCAGCTTACATCTGGGACATTCGAAGTACGTCATGTTAGGATTGACGGGGTGTGCTAGCCTAAACATCATCCTTCAAAAAGCCTTCCAACAAAATGAATATCACCTTCTAGTTGCATGGTGTGCCAACCCCATCATGTTGCAGTCATTCAGATGACGCTATTACTTCTACCTTAGGCACTGTGATCCTCAACATTTCGGAGTAGTGACCATGTACTTTACCCAAACTCTTCTATGTCTTGGATGGAGAGTTCCAATATATATATGCTGGTCGTCCTTGGGCATCCGAGCCATGGGATGCGTTCCCTCAAGATACATAGATGCATAAAACTGTTGGAGGTAGCGATGGGGAAGTCCTACACTGTAAAAGATGACCCTCCCCCCCTTTAAAACCTGCAATATGTTATAAACCGGCCCTAACAATGTGATTATACCAATCAGACACCCCATACATTCAACCCAACCATCCTCTTCAAATGTACCTCAACCATCCACCTCAACCGCGCCTACGCCTTCAACTGATGAAACCACCATCGCAAAACCCACTTCCCTTCCTACAGCTAACATTCCAACCTCCGACCCCTTAGTAGATGTTTTTCAGCGCCTTACGCTGGTGGAGTACTGCCTATATAACGTTAGTTCTTTCCCTACTCCGCAGGAGTACGGACAATTACATGCACATCCCACCTATGACCGTCGCGTGGGGGAGATAATCTCTTACGGACCACCCCATTGCCGTACCAACCTAACGTATGGGGTGTTGACGCATCCTCCATTACCCTTGAACCCCTCTTGGTGTGGTTCCCCTTCCAATCTGATTTTCAATACTTGACAAATCGTCATTTCGCCCTCAACCTTCTGACTCGCTGTGCTTGGAAAGGCTTTGTTTTGGTCTTTACGACAAGGCCGACATACACTCATTCCCGTGACTACCCGTAAACATAATGATCGTAGTGGTCTCGGTTTTCCCAAAACACCTACACAGGAGACACTCTTAACACCTACACATTGAAGGAGGGACACCTCTTGTCAGCTGTATCATGGAAGAAGAAGACGTCGCCCCTACCAAACCATCATCACCCACTTTGCCATCATCACCCACAGAATCTATAGACCCTGAAAATCCATCCCCTAACTTTTTTTTTCATTCAAAATGCTATCTTCATAGGTCCTCTCACTTATCACGCGATAATGATTGAACCCATCTTCTCTTTCCCCCTTCTGTATCCAGACATGATCGAAGAGGATTCACCTTTGATTAATGTTGTTGAATGCCAGGATGAACGACTCCATCCTCACTTACCTTGGCGCGGATGATTCTTATATTCAACGAGCCTTACCATCTGAAAACCCAAACCATGCTGAACGAATCTACCATAGAAATCAATTAATCCACACGAAGGAGGATCCTCACATTGTGAAGATTTGGACAATCCCTTAACACATCAGAACAAGCCCGCCTTTACTACCTTTCTCCGTGCTCGCAACCAGCTTTCGCATGGTCTTACGCTGACATGCCAGGAAATTGATCCTGAACCATTGCCGTCCAGGGAACATCACCTTGGGAAAAAAACCCGATTCCAACCACATCAAAACAAAATTGAGAAAAAATGCATCCACGCATTGCTCCTCTTGGTCAAAGAGGAGCTCCAACGACTCCTTTCTGTTTCCTTCATCCTGCCTATCGACTACCCTCAATGGATTTCTAACATCGTACCTGTCACTAAAAGCGACAGGGGGACTTCGGAAGATATGCACAGGATTTTCCCCGAGGATCTTAATCTCGCTTGCCCTAAGGATGACTTCCCCTTACCTAGCATTGACCAACTTGATTGATCTAACTGCCAGGTCATGAGATGGGCTCTCTCTCATGGATGGCTTTTCAGGATACAACCCAAATTTTGGTTGGCCCCTGCCGATCAACACAAAAAATGGGGCCTTCATAACTCCTTGGGGAACCTTCTGTTTATCAGTGTCATGCCATTTGGCCTTAAGAATGCTGGTGCTACCTATCAGCGGGGTATGACCTACATTTTTCATGACATTATGCACACTATCCTTGAAGATTATGTTCGACGATCTTCTCGGCAAGTCTAAACCATCGTAGTGAACATCTCGATGTTTTAAAAAACCATTATTTTTGATCGCACTGTTTACAATATTCTGTCCGCCTTCAACCAAAGAAATGTGTCTTTGGTGTTCTTTCGGGAAAACTTCTTGTCTTTATCGTCTCTTTTGCGTGGCATTGAGGTCGATCCATCTAAAGTCAAAGCTATCCTAGAAATGCCCCCACCCAAAAAATCTCAAACAATTGCGTAGTTTACAAGGTAAGCTCCAATCTATCCGACGTTTCATCTCCCAACTCTCAGATCGATGTCAACCTTTCCATCACGCTCCTTAAAAGGATATTGCATTCCAATGGAGCGAAGAATGTCACCAAGCCTTCGAAGCTCTCAAATCCTATCTCTTGCAGCCACCCGTGCTTATCCCACCCCAAGACGACCGCCCTTTCTACCTTTACCTTTCCACAACACCTGACCACGTTGTAGGAGCCATCTGCTTGCACATCGTGACTCTGAGAAATCGCGAAACAAGCCGTTTTATTATATATAAGTCATAACTTTGGTGGACTATGAGACTAGGTACACACATGTAGAAAAATTGTGCCTTGCCCTATCATTCGTGGCCACCAACTCCGACACTACCTTCTAAATCACAAGACTTTCGTCATCACCAAATAGACCCCATCCATTACAATGTATGCCAAACCTCATCTGAACCAACGCATTGCCAGATGGCTCATGCTTCTCGCCGACCTCGACCTTGAGTTTTTCCACAGAAATCAATCAAAGGACAAAACCATCGCAGACCAACTTGCGGAAGCTCCTTTACCTGGGGAACAATTTACCAATTTTCACCTTCCCGACGAAACTCATCGCTACTCTTTCACTCCGGGAAGGAGTCGTACCCAATGACCCTCTTCTTCAATGGATCTAAATGCCAGCGCGGCAGAGGAGCCGGCATAGATTGTTCTTATTCCTCTCGATGCCTGAGCCTATGCCTCTTTCATTCCGACTCGATTTCCCTTGCACTAATAATACAAAGCGGAATATGAGGCCCTTGTTCTGGGTCTCCAGTTGCATTACACTTAGGCATCAAATCTATCAACATTTTTGGCGACTCTCAATTGGTAGTCAATCAAGTTATGGGCATCTACCAATGTAAAAAATGAGGAGCTTCAAAAATACAAACACTACGTGGATTCACTTCTAGCCTTATTTACTCACTATTCTATACAAACCATTCCCCGCTCCACTAACAAATTTACGGACACTATGGCTTGCTTAGCCTCGCAAAATTTCCCGCCGCGCCAACTGACTCTGAATTATTCATCGTGGTCCAACAACTTTTTGCCCCATCCTATTCAAAACCCCGGTATTTGTATGATAAATACCGTGTCTACTAAATTCACAGGATACCTGGTACCACCAATTTCACGACTACCTTACAATCTCTGTCCTCCCACCTGACCTTACTAGTAACAGCAAACGTGCTTTTCTTAAAGTGTTTCATGTTATGTTGTCATGGGGGGACTCCTCTATAAACGTGGCTTTGATGGCATCCTCCTTCGCTGTCTAACTGGCGCGGAGGCCACTCATACCATCCAACAGGTCCATGACGGTATTTGTGGTGGACATTTTAGCGGCCTTGCCGTGGCCAACGAATCCTTTGCCTTGGTTATTATTAGGCCTACTCTCAATAACGACTGCTACGAATATTGTTAAGCGTTGTGTTATGTGTCAAGCAACATGCCAACCTTCAACATACTCCTAGCCATCCGCTCCAGGTCGCTCGAGATCTTTGGCCCTTCTCAAAATGGGGTTTTTAGACCTTATTGGTGAGATTCACCCGACCTCTTCACAACGTCACCGTTGGATAATCACAGCGACCGAATATTACACAAAATGGGGTGGAGGCTATTCCACTCATTTCAATCAAAAAAGAAAAAAAAAAATTGTCGAGTTCATTAACCACCACATTATCTATCTCGTTTTGGTATTTCCTCATCGCCTAATAACAGATAATGGAAAATCTTTTCAAAAAAAAACAAGTTGTTACAAGACCTTTGCGACAACTTTGGTATCAAACTTTAGCTTCTCATCACCCTACTATCCACAAGCCAATGGGCAAAACCCGAGTCCTCTAAATAAAACACTAACCAAAATCCTCATGAAAGTTTGTCAATGAATCCGGAAAAGAAATTGGCACAATCACATTCCCTTTGCCCTTTGGGCTTATCGTACTAGCATTCGAACCTCTACTAATGCCACACCTTTTTCTTTGTATACGGTACCGAGGCTGTTTTGCCTCTCGAAATACAAAAACCCTCCCTCAAAATATCTCTTTCAGGATATTCTCACCAACGATGATTTCCGCTAAGAGCGGTTCCCCCAATTGGAGCTTTTCTTGACGAACGCCGTCTTTACAGCTCTTGATCACCTTCAAATCTATCAAAAACGCATTAAACGTGCTTATGATAAGCGACTTCATGAGCTGTACCTTAAGGTTGGTGATCTTGTCCTCAAAGAGAATCAACATGTAACCAAAACAAGAAAAGAGCAAACGTGGAAAATTTGCTCCAATTGGATTGGGCCTTATATAATCACTCACAACCTATGGATCTGGTACTTATCGTTTAGCTTCGCTTAATGGTAAACCTGAGCCTGAAACCCCTTAATGCCTTGCATCTTCGACCATTCTACTGTTGAAATTGTGTTATATCACTTCTTATCTACCTGCCGCCTTCGTCCCTTGAGCTCACTTACCACTACATACACTCTGTTTCCTACACCTCATAATAACAATCAAGCTCACATAGTTTGATTCTCACCTCCCCTTGATGATGCCTTCCCCTTTTTTAGGTCTAGTCATGACTTCAAAGTATTAAAATAAGTCGTATTCTTTATGGGATTTTCTTGAGTCAAACTTCCCCTACTAAACTAGATGCTTCACGCCAAAAGAACATCTAGTCCATCTAAATTACAATATAAGACTGCTCCCTCGAAGGACAGCTATATGCCAAACTATTGCTGCTATTATATATAGACTGCTCCCCCGAAGGACAGCTATGCATTTAAAATCATATCTGCTACTATAAATAGACTGCTCCCTCGAAGGACAGCTATACAAACAGTCAGCCTTTATCAGAAGCTTCTCGCATTGATCAGCTTCGTGAAAGACCTCAAGAATAAAACAATCAATATCCCTGTAGACTTCCCGCATCGATCAGTCTATATTCAATAAAATAAAAGCCTCATTCAGAGAACTTTTTGAGTCATGGGACTTGTCTATTTAGGGGGGTAGGTTCTCTTTTTGTCAGAACACTCACTTTGTAATGAGTTCTCCGTACCTCAGCTATATCATCCACCTCACCTCACCATTTGTTTCAACTCAAGGGACGTAACGTAACACCTCGATATATGTGATCACACAACTCTTTTCACCTATTGACTTCTCGTCTATGCACGGTACCTAGGGCTCCAAGCTCGTTTCTACGTGGTGTGGTTTGTTTAGCTATCTTCATCTACTAAGTACTCTTTCTGCTTTGCCTCGCATCTAGGATTGTGTGTTTGACCTTAATCGGACACGATTCCCTACTACTTTGGGTAGGCTAACTTTCACTTCCCTTATACCTTTTACAACATCACCAATTCATTACCAACACCATCAACCTTACCTTTACTAATCTTAATATTTTTTACCAACCAACCAATTGCCTAAACCATACCAAATTGCCTGAATTCGCCTCTCCCTGATCCTAAGGGAGAACTACATCGGTCTGAGGCCCCTCCTTGCTTTGTGCAATGGCTATGTAGGCAGCACTTTCGGAGACATGGGGTCTCCCAGGTTAGCTCGACCATCCCCTACCATAATCTATCATGTGTGGTATAATAAAATATTTCTGTGTATTTCTATTTAATCACATCCTCTTATTTTTCAAAACACCGAAAATCAAAACGAAAACATTCTTATTATTATAACTCAAATCAACATACATATTCAGGTTTTATTTAGATGTTAAAACAAATACATCTTCTCTATCATCGACACGCAGGTCGGACTCCTTATTTATTCTTATACCTTGCTAACATTTACTCAGACCCTCACGCCTCAATCCCGAACTAGGTGATGATCGTGATCGTCGACCCCTCTCGCCGGGCCTCTCTATCCTCAAAGGTACCACGGCTATTGGTACGAACCCACTGATCTGCCACTGATCTATCTCTCCTGTAAACATATGAATATGCCCTCTCGCATGGAGGACTCCCAGCCTCTAGTCTCTCCGCCTTCGTGACTCCGCAACCACTAACAATCCTCTTGTCTCATTCACCTGCGTTTGGAGCTGCTAAACCAAAAAACGCTGCAGACGATCCCTCTCTGCTATAATCACCGCTATGTCAGGGCGCTCACGTACAACCTCGCAGTTCTGCTACCCACCATATCTATAGGCCTCTGTCATTCCTGCATCATTACCCTGCGATCGGCTTGCTACCTCTTCAGGCCCTTCTGGAGGTGTTGGCCGGGGAGGTGAGAATGCTGCCTCGGCTCGATCGATCTCATATATGGTCTATAAGCCAGGGGTATAATCCTGCACAAATCCAAAATTGTCGTCGCACGGCGATCTATAGGAATCCTCTCATATTCACCTGGCCTGTGCCCCGCGATCCACTCATTCGCTCTACACAAAACCCCCTTAACTCCTCAGCTATGCTCTCTGTTACCATATAGTTACCATAAAGGCCTCCAACAGATGTCGCAACCGTCACCCTCTCCCATACTTCCTGTAATACACAATGTCACTCACCCCGTCACGCCTGAGATCTTACCTCTGGAATTGTTCTGTCTGGACCCATCGTGCTGAATCCCAACCTCTGTACTCCAGTCTCTCCTGCCTGGAGGGATTGGCCTATTGGTCGTAAACAAAAATGTGTGCTCATAGGCCCAACAGTTGTAATAAGTATGAAACAACAAAAAACAAGGGGGGGGTTCCAGCGTCGTCCTGTTGATTTCGCCTACAAGCCCATAAACCCCTGTATAGCTCCGCCAATATAGCAGGTGCCCATGCAAACGTAACGTTCCTTTCTACCATCTCCCAGATAACACACATCAATGCCTTTGGAAATCTTCCTCCTCCTGCCCTCGTAATGCATAATACCCTACCGCTATCATAAATATCACACTGCTAACCTGACGATTCTTCCTCAGGGTGTAATGTGACACCCATGCTACATACATTACCCCATACGTTAAAGGATGTGAAAACCTCGCTGTGTCAAATCTCGTGCGTATTCCAAGGAACCCAGACCAAATACTTCTGTTATCGCTCCCCGTTGCCGCGCTAGTAGTGCCTGATATACTGGTTTCTCCTGTAATGGGGGGGAGTCTCAAAATCCGTTAAACACATCTTCCAATGTTACTGTCATCTCCCCTGTAGGGCAGATAAGAAGGTATTTGTCTGGGATTGCCATCTCTCAATCAAACCCTAAACATAAATGTCCATACGGGATTCGGGAATAAAACAGATTCCAAAAAAACGAGAAAAAATGAGCGACCCCACAGGATAGGTTTGAGAAACAATAGTGTGAAAAAAAGGGATTCCACTGCGAGAAAAACAAGGGATGACAGTTGTGAAAGGTGAGGATAGGGGATTTATCATACTTTTCTCATTCATTACCACCCTATGTAAAGGAAAGCTGGATGTTTGGTACATCCGTTCGCGGATTCGTGACAACAAATCCGTGAACAACCGCACATCTTCTAATGGGGCCTCGCTCACGCAACTATCATTCATCTCTCATCCAACCCTGAGGGTTGCCTGTGGATAAGGAATAAAAAAGACTTCCACTTAACCCCCAAACAATTTATCAAATTCCGCTAGTGTTTACAAGATCGTTCGGATCCATGACCCAAAAAAAAGCTCAACCCTGCCTCTGCCTGCATACACACAAAACAACAAACAACCAAAAAAATTCAATCCGTCAGGGTTTTTCAAACATTCTGGAATTCCTCCAGTAACTGTATCGGTTATACATAACCGATATCGGTTGAGTACTGATACTGGTTCCTCCCTAACCGCTACCGGTCACTGTCAATTACATACATCTTCCCTCAAACAAACCACCTACGACAATAAATTGCTCGTTTATTCCTCTCTGTATACACAGACATACCCGAACCCTTGATTACCTACCACGTAACACTCACCTCATTATAACTCTTGTTATCATCTTTTTCTTTCTCATATCTACCCACATACTCTCCCCCATCTTATTATAAAACATGTCAAAATCACCAATCACAACCAAAACATTTACCTCTGGGTTGCAGTAGCTTGAGGTGGCCCTTGTCTTTCCTCTTGTCCCTGCCTGCTGGATGTTTCTCCTCGTCCTGCCATATCACCACTCTTTTCAAATTTGCCTTTCTACTTTCTGAATCTCTGATCGCATTCACCTTCCCAGTCTCTTTTCTTATCACCCAAATCTCTCATACAAATTCCTATCTCTCTTCTCCTTATCACTCAAATCTCTCATGTAAATACCTGTCTCAGTCGTCAAAAAGCGTCGCGTTCGCGTATTTAACCTCTTGCATGGCTCTAAAATTAAAACTTAAGTTGCCACCCTAGCTTTTCTATTTTTAGAAAAGCTCATACCTAAATAACCGGTATCGGTTACTTAACCGATATCGGTCTATCAGCTACCGATATCGGTTCCCTAACCGATATCGGTTACACACCTATCTTTTCTCAACAGCGTTCTTTTCTTCATTTCTCACCAAAAATTTTGTCGCGCCCGCCTCTTTTTCTTGCATAAAAAACAACAAATTTACCACATTTGTTCATCCACCACATATAGCATTACACTTTCATTAACATCATTTATTTTATACAATACACAAACCATCAACTACGGATATCAAGCAACTATCAATCTATACATCATTTGGATCCAACTCATCATTACATATATCACAAGTCACAAAACCAACAATTCATCACATAACCTGTCTTTCATATATACGTGCAAACAAAAACATCAACATCATCCATCTATCAACATGTCAACTAAAATTATCATACATTATATATTACCAACCATTAACAAAATATTTAAACACATTTTGAACACTGCAATGTGGATCAAAACATCGTCTCTATATATATACAAATTTTCAAAAATACAATGTGCCCTACATCGGGGCCTCTGTGATCTCATAATCCACCAAAGCCGGCACGCAGGCCGCAATAACTGTCAAAAAATCTCGACTCGGCTCGCAGGCCAGTCCCTCGTATCAAAAAATAGATATATACTCGGCTCGCAGCCGGTATCCACTATACAACCCCTACTCGGCTCGCAGGCTGGTATACAATAAATGAATGAATACATGAATAATACATAGGCACGCAGGGCCTCTATCAATACACCCGGTTCGCAGACCTGGTGCCCATCTCTAAATACAAAACCATGTCTGGGATCCCTCAACTCTCCCCACCCCTCCCCACCGCCCTCGGCACCTCTCCCCGCTGGTCCCTGTGGTGCCTCTCGCCTCTTTCCTGTGACGGACCCACCAGCTGTGGCTACACCTCCCTAAGACCTCTGGCTCCGAGAGGTCTCTGCTCTATGTGCCGCATAGGGCTGATAATCAGCCCCGGTACCATCAAGAATATCTTGATAGTATCGGGCCTCCGCTCTAGCCTCCATGTAACACTCTCGAGCCACCGTAGGTACTGGGGCTGGTCCCCTGACACCTACTACCAGTGCCCACTGTGCCTGTGCTGGTGCCACTGGTGGTGCATGTGGCTGTGGTACCTGTAACCTGTACCTGTGCCTGGGGCTGTGGCTATACCGCTGCTGGTGGTGGTGCTGGTACCTGTGCTGCTGCCTGTACCTGTACCTGCATTTGTGGCTGTGGTGCTAGTGGTGGTGCTGCCTGTGCCTGTGCCTGAGCCTAGGCTAGCTGCCCCTGTAAGACACCTATCTGTGCCTGTGCTGCAGCTAGCTACCCCTGTAAGAGCTGTACCTGACCCCTGAGCTGATCTCTCTCTCCTATCACTGCAGCCAAGTCTGGCTGTGCAGGGTGCTCCGGTACTATCCTGGCTGCTCTCTACCCAGCCCACCACACCCTGTATGCTCCCGTGCACCCCATCAGCATACATCTACACCCTCACATGCTGGCCTCTCTGCTACCCAATCTGGATCCAAAGGCTGTGGTGTAGGCAGTGGGGCCTCTACATCATCTCTCCTGTACTGAGGAAAGGGAGGTGGCTCGTCCTGTCACAGCCCCATCTGCCTGCGTACCCTCTCCAAGGGTATCCGCTCGTACTCTCCTGGCCTCCGTCCTGCTATCCAGAATGTGTACTGGATTAGGCACAACTGTAAGCGGGCTCCTCTGCCAGGATGGTGACCTCTGTAGGGTCTCCATACAATGTCTACTGCTGTAAGGCCCTCTAGCAGAATGTCTATAGTATGCCACATCCCGACCTGCCATAACTACTCGTGGCTGGCCCACGACCCCCAACCACCTCTGAAAGCCATATCGGTATATGACCTGTGGCCCTGGCTGCTGGGGTAACCCTACTGGCCTGATGCATATGATGTGCTCATATGCCCAACAATGCAACAAAAATGTAGAACAAATACCAAATCGCCTCCTCCGGCGATAGCCCCATAGCTCCCTGTATAATTGCACCAGATATATTGGTGCCCAGGCGTAACAGGTGTGCTCCTCCACCATCTCCAGCAGTACCCCCATCAATGCTCGTGGGAAGCGGCCTCCCTCTGAGTCCGGGAGGGCAAAGCAGGTGATCCCAACCATCATCAACACAGCCAGTCGTGTCTCGTGTCGATGCGCACGGTACATGTCACCGTACCCAATACTCATGCTATGGTAGGTCAGTAGCGCGGCTGCATCCCCAAAAACCTGTAGTATGCTGTCCATGGCAATCTCTGAATCTACCTGGAAGACTGCCTCTCCCTCGATAGGTAACCAAAGGATGCGATACACATCCTCCAATGTGACGGTCATCTCCCCAGTCGGGAGATGGAACACATTGGTCGCCGGATCCCATCTCTCGATGAGGGTGACCATCAGGCTGTGATCTCTCTCTATCGCTCTGTACCTCTGGACTCCACCGAGTCCCACCTCACGCATGATGGCCCAATGAGCCGCAGATACGTGTGGCCTCATCCTCACCAATAGCAGGGGCATCCTATCCCGCATCGTCAACTGCTGACATGCCTGCAAAACCAACCCACATCCTTAGACCTACTCTTTATTACAACATCTACTCTATCATCTAAACACCCTTTTTTATCCCCCCGACCATACTCTCTACCCCGGACTCTCTACCACCCCCCTAAAAAGCAACCTACCACCCCTAAACCCTAAAAACACCACCCAACCCTACAACCCAAACCCTCGGGCGCCACAACCAACCCACACCCCCCCAACCCAACCCAACCACCCACAACCCAACCACAACCCAAACCCAAAACCCCCCCAACCCAAAACCAACCCAACTGAAAACCCAACCCCAACCCTACACCAAACCCTTCTCCACAACCAACCCACACCCACCCCCACAACCCAACCCAACACCCACAACCCAACCCAAAACCCCAAAACCTAACCCCACACCAAACCCTTCTCCACCCCTAACCCAACCCCCACACAAACCCACACCCACCCACAACCGACGCCGGCCGATACATGACCGACGCCGGTCACCAACAACCCTCCCTTTCCCTAAAATTGTGCGACCGATGCCAGTCGCTTAGTGACCGACATCGTTCACTGTCCTCTCCCAGAGCCGAACCCCCGCGCGGCCCCCAAAACCCATTTTTTACCTATTTCTACCCATCTACCCACCAAAAACCCTAAAAACTTACCCACCTACCCACCTTAGCCTATCTAGCCTATCTACCCTCTCCCTTTTTCAAATCATTTCCATCTTCTCATTATTTCCTAAAAAAGGTTAATTCCTACCCAAACCCCCAATTTAGCATAATACAACCAAATCACCAAATTAAAGAGTTTTCGAATCTACCCGAACGACGACACGTCGTCGTGGTGGGATGGGTGGTGGCGGTCTAGCTGGTCCAGCCCCTCCAGCTCCTCCTGCCTGTGCCATGGCTCCAATCCTGATCTGCTGGGTCCCCGGCCAATCAACTGTTGCCTGCCTCCTCCTTAATCGGGCCCACTATCAACTCTCTCCGCCAATACAATAGCTCCACCTCACTCGATCAAGCCTCTAATCCCAACTCTCCACGTCAGACAAGTCGATTTGGTTTGCAAATAACAAAAGTGACAATGACAAGCCGTATTTTTCTTTTTATAGGTTATTCGCCTTTCACCGATATCGGTTTCATTTTTGCCCTAAGCAACCGATAATGGTCCCTTAACCGATATCGGTCAGGCAGAATCGACATCGGTTCTCTACCCAACTTTCCCCCAATTTTATTTTTTGCCCCTATTTACCATTTGCCCCTTTTTAACCACATATCGCCTATATCCACCCTTGCTGAACACCATTTGTTTCCCTATTTGGCCCGACCCAAGGCCTTAACCTACCTATTTGGCCCGACCTAAGGCCTCGCCCTAACCTATTTGGCCCGACCCAAGGCCTTGCCCTACCTATTTGGCCTGACCCAAGGCCTCAACCTACCTATTTGGCCTGACCTAAGGCCTCAACCTACCTATTTGGCCCGACCCAAGGCCTCGCCCTACCTATTTGGCCCGCCCTAAGGCCTCGCCCTAACCTATTTGGCCCGACCTAAGGCCTCAACCTACCTATTTGGCCCAACCCAAGGCCTTAACCTACCCATTTGGCCCGACCCAAGGCCTCGCCCTAACCTATTTGGCCCGACCCAAGGCCTCACCCTACCCATTTGGCCCGACCCAAGGCCTCGCGCCAACAACTTGGCCCGACCAAAGGCCTCACCCTACCCATCCGGCCCGACCCAAGGCCTCGCTCCAACAACTTGGCCCGACCCACGACCGCATCACTTTAATACCATACCCACAATCAACGTTTTATTTTATCCATCCATCATGTACCTTTTGTTCAATCGAGCTCACCTGTTTTCGTGTTTTAGCATGATTAGGGTCCTTGACTTGATCTGTCGACCAACTTTGCCTAGACCTAGACCGTGATGTTTCTCAACCAAACCAACCATTTGGTACTGCCGAACATGCCTAAACATTCCTGTACCTCACCTGTTATATACCCTGGAGCTACTTCCTATGCCTTGGATACCAGGATTATATCACCCTTGTTTGGATAAACTATCGACCTTTGCCTACACATTGTTGGTTTGCTTGTCAAATCATGTACCCTCATCATACTATTGCATTTCAACATGCGTCTTCTTCCTTGGACCTACCCCACCACCTTACCATCATCTCTACAACATGTACCCTTTATCAACCCTATCCCTGATTTCCCGTTCACTCAATTGGCGATAGATTTGAGGGGATTACCTACATCTTTAACATGAGAAACCACTTCATATTATTATCCGCGCAGCTTTACAGAACAAGCTACACGACAATAAGGGGCTAATGTAGACACCAAATTTGTGTCTTACGACCCCTTGTGACCCGCATCTCATCTCGCAATCTAACCTCATTACCTAAACCTTACACAATTATTTATTAATTACCTTATAATTGATAAATCCACATCACCTTACCCACCACCTCACTTTGCCACCTCATCATGACCTAGCCCTAACCCTAAACTAACCTAATTAAGACCTGTGACTTGGTCTAGACTCACATCCATAATTAATGCCTCCTTACTCGCACCCCAAAGCTGACCTTCTAGCCACTTGACCAAGCCCGCAACTATCTCTCAGGAGAAAAGCAGGGAAGGTGGGCTATTTTACTAAAAATAGCCTACTTTTTCCTTACCGATGCCGGTTCCTACTCGACCACCGTCGGTTACGCAACCGCCATTGGTTCCCTGTAAATGGGCTCCCCAAACTAAAACAACAGATCGAAATTTCATTTTGGGGATCAGTCGAAGGATTTCTGGATCAATAGAGAGCATTGGGAGCGAGAAACAGAGTCCAGATCTTCACTTGACCGAGTAGAGACGAGTGGAAATACCAGAAGTGTTTACAACCAAGGAGATCAACTTGCATCTTTGCCAAAACCAGTAAGTCACATCTTGCATGTCCTCTGTTATAACATTTCTTATGCTTCTTGAATCTCAGTCCTCCTAAATCCATTTCTGAATCCACTACCCAACGTGCCATTGCATCTAACTGTCATTCTTTATCCCTCATCATCTCATTTCCTAATATCATCCATAAAACCAGCCTTACCAAACACCATAGCTACCAAGAAGATCCTAGAACCCACCGGTATCGGTTATTAGTAACCGGCATCGGTTATCAGTAACCGGCATCGGTTCCTCTGATCAAAAAACCAGAAAACCAGCCTTTCCCCTACCCAGTTCAATGAAACAATTTAATTGATATTTTGCAGTCTTTTGTGTTAATTCATATTAGCAGGGGAACTGACCACCTTCGAAAGGAAGTTTTATATTTCCTGGGCCCAAGGCAGTTTCCTCATTTATTGTTTTAATCAAAATCTTGTGGTCTTGTGTTCTTATTTGCAGGTAGTCCTTCCAAGACAAAAAGGAGTTCTCCGCAGTCAACCTGATCTTTCTCTACGGTATGCGCACACCATCTCGACATTCAACAGGTATTCCTCCTAACCCTAACCTCATCTGTTTCTAAAAGGAATGAAAGGATAAGAGCAACTCTATTCCCAGAAGCTGAAACATTCTGAGTGAAACAACATAATACTTAATGAGGTGTTCAAAGATGGTTTTGAGGACAGTGAGGTGCTCAATGTGGCATTTATATTTATCCAAGATATCATCCACGTAATCTTCCAATATGCGATGCATGATATCATGGAAGATGTAAGTCATAGCACGTTGATATGTAGCACCAACGTTTTTAAGGCCAAAAGGCATAACATGATAGCAAAGTTTCCCCAAGGGGTAATGAATTTGGTCTTATGCTGATATTTTGGGGCAAGCAAAATTTGGTTATAACCCAAGAAACCATCCATGAGTGAGAGCATCCCGTGACCCATGGTAAGTTCCACCAGTTGATCAATACTAGGCAAGGGAAATTCATCTTTTAGGTAGGCAAGGTTGAGGTCACGGAAGTCCGTGCAAATGTAGAGTCCCCCTGTTGCTTTAGTAATAGGGACAATGTTAGAAATCCAACAAGGATAATTAATGGGTAAGATGAAGGAATGGAAAGATGTTGAATTTCTTCTTTGATGAGAAGAGAAATGTGGGGGTGTATTTCCTCACCTTTTGTTTCATAGGTATTTGCATCGGGAATGGTTACGATATTGTGGACCACTATGGTGGGGTCAATACTGGGCATGTCTGCGTAAGACCAGGCGAAAGCGTGGTTATGATCTCGAAGAAAGATAGTGATGGCTTCCTATTCAGTAGCATCTAAAGATTTTCCAATCTTTAGGATGTGTGGGTCATCCTGAGTATGAATTTTTGATCTAGATAGTCGATTCATTCAACATGGTTTGCGTCTCAGCCGAACCGCCCGAGTCACGTACTTCAAATGATTCTTCTGTCACCAATTTCAAAAGTGCGCTCTGGATTCCCCGATCGGCTGACATTGAAAGCACCTGTTAATGATAAGTTATCGTCAGAACTTTTCAGGATCCCAGGAATTTCCCAGAGTTCAAACGGGCATCACCTTCGTGTTCCATTTTCGGCTAAAGGCACCCGAACCGCGTACTTCGTGTGTTTATCATCCCATAAAGTCCCAGGAGGGATACATTCAAGATGCATCTTCTCCTTCGGTGAGGGTGGTCGCCTGAAGGTCGAGCTGGAGAACGGATAGGGTCTTCAATGCAGTTCACATGCGGGCACATGTTTGGTACAAGGGTCTAAGGAATGCCATCCATACTTAGTTTTTCCCGCTCTACCCGAATATGTTGCGGGTGGTCAAACTGGAATAGTGAATTTAAGTTGCAGCTCTGATACGTATCAATCTGAAGACCAAAACCCTTCCAAGGACAGCGGTGCAGGAAGGATGTGGGTTTTCAATGATGACTGGTCAGTGATCTGGAATTCTAGTGGACAATACGCTGTCATTTTAGAATGATGACTTCTGAGACATAGCTGTAGGCGGTCAGTATCAAGAATTTCCATAGGCAGAGGACTAGTACTGAAGATCAGTGAGGTCCCTCCAAGTGACTGGCCACCTGTCTTCTATACGGTCCTCATAGCGAGGGTCTTGGTGAAGGCTTCCATTTCTTTTGTCGTTTTCTTTGTAACAGTGTTGAGGTACTGCGATAGGCGGTACTCCCTTAGACTGTTCTTGGTTAAAGAACACCTTACGAAGAGATAACTGATTTGTAAGTTATATAGCTGGCCTTCTTCACGCCATGTCAAGAGGTTGAGGAACTTGGCTTATTTTCTGAAAAGTGTAAATAGATTATAAAGAAATCTAATGGGTCAGTCATGGAGGTTATCCCAACGGTTGTCTATCCGATCTCTGTTATTCCTAAGCTTTCATTTATTTTCTTTGTGAAGGACAATTTGTCTCAAGTGTCGTTAGTCTTACCGATTGCAGTACTGGCTTCAACTTATGCAAGCCTGGTGATCTTGTGGTAACCAGAGACTGAAGGTGTTGTGGTCCTTGAGTTAATGAATTGTGTGTCTGGGTATGTTAAGAAAGTTTGTGTTCTAGCAAAGAGTGGTTATGTTACAGAACTTATGTGATCTTTGAAGGGTGGTTGACCATCTTGGGCATTTGAGGTCCAATACAGGAATGATCTTGTTTCAAGTGTCACTGTGACTTGGTCGCATACGTAAAGGTATTAGGTCTGATGAGTCTATAATTCTGCAGTGTTGCCTATCTGAGTAGGTGTCCCGTACTGATGTTGGAGGATGTAGCTCAGTCCTAGTTGTAATTGATGATCTTCATGAGAAAACACTGGTGGTCTGTGGTGATCCCTAAAGTTGTAACCAGGTTTATTGGAGGTAATCATGTCTGTGGGTATGGGTTTGTATTTAGGTATAGTTCGGGTTCTGAATAAGGGTGTGGTCTGAGTGCTAGTGGGTAAAGAGGAAGGGACTTCTTGTCCCCTGACTGGTTGCTCTTCGTAAAGTCCTGATGGGTGACGACCAATGTGTTTGGGTAGATAGTGGAGGTGTCATCGACAGATCTCTGCATTTGTGTTGAGACAAGGAGTAAGAGGCGCTCCCATAATAAAGCCTTATCCACATAATCCAAGTGATTGGCAATACGTGAGAATGACATGTTTGTGGGTGGAATTGGTGAAGAACTAATGGGAATTCCCATAAAATGCATCTTAGAGATGGGGAATTGGCCAGCTTCAGCTTCTGTGGGTAAGAGAGCTGAAAAGCTAGGTCTATTGGATGTTGGGTAGCTGATGGAGAATGCTTTCCAAGAGGCAAAGGTATCTCCACCAGGTCTATGACAGGTGGAAGAGATGATGGGAGTTCCTCAATAAGTGGAGAAATGGATAGGTGCTCCTCTGTGGGTGGAGGAGGTAATGGGTGCTCCTCTGTGGGGGAGAAGATATTAGGGTGGAGGAGGTAATGAGGTGCTCCTCTACATGGCGAAGGAGGTATGGTAGGTAAAGGTTTGACTAAGTGGAGAAGCTAGGGGTGAGATGGTCTCAATGTTAGTAGAAGACTCCTCCATAGGTGATGTAGGAGATGAAGAGTGTTCTTCTATTGGTGAAGGAATAGTGACAGTTGGGTCAGATGTGGAAGGAGGATTTCAGGATAGGATTTCCTCTATGGAAGGGATGTGAGGTAATTGAGATGTGACAGGTACCTCGTTAAAGATCGCATGAACCTCACGAGTATGGGTATCATGAGTGGATGTCTCACTGGTTTGATTGGATGAAGGGGAATGATTGGGAAATGGTTTTTTAAATATTTGTAGATTTTGTTTGGGGGGCGGCATTGGGATTATCCACAGTCAACTCACCTTTCTCGAGCATTTCTTGGACAATATTCTTAAAAGTGATACAGTTGCCGTCACTATGACCTTTCACTCAGTGATAGTTACTAGAAATCTTTTCCTTATACCACGTAGGCATGGGTCGAGCAGGGTCAAAACTAGTGTGTGGTTTTATGGGTGGAAGGTTGATGGTGCACCAACTTTGATCAACTTTTCTAAAACTAGAAGAGTAAGGTTCCCCAATTGGGGTATATTTTCACTGCTCTTGTCTGAATCGAAAAGCCTAGTACGGGTGATAGATTAGATGAGGGTTTAGCCTTGATTGGATGGATGAGCTGGGCTGGCCTTATGTACCACTACCTTAGTGGTACCTTTAGCCTTTGAGTAATTGGTTGGAGGTTTGGAAGAAAAGGAGGTTTCATTCGAATTGAATGCTGAATTCTTATTTCGTAATTAGATTTTCTTCTTTTCGATGGCTTCTAATTTCGTGTCTCTTCGATTTCCCGAATTTCTAACTTTCGTGTCATAGTGAATGCCTCATCAAATGTTTAGGAATTTTGGACCTATAAGGTCGTAGAGATATGTCTGGTGCAAGCTTAGGTAAAGAGATCAATGAGTTCAGTTTGTGGTAGTTGAAAGGTAAGTTGATTGATCAGGCTGCGCCAGCAAGTGACAAAATATGTGATAGATTCATCCTCGTACTGACGTGTGGAATATAGATCGGTCATGGTAACTTTCTTGGTGATATTGATAGAAAAATGATCCAAAAAATCTTGGGCTACCTGATTGAATGAAAATATGGAGTGTTTGGGTAACCCGCTATACCAGTCTAATGCAGGTCTAGTGAGGGACATGGGAAAAGTTCTCAAAAGTAAGGCATCATCATGAGCAATCAAATAACACCCATGTTTGAATGAGCACAAATGTTGTTGTGGGTCTTCCTTACTATTGAAGCGGTTGAATTTAGGCATTTCCCAATGCACAGGGTATGAACAAATGGGAATGGATGGGTGAATAGGCTCGTTGCAAATCTCATTGTAAGTGAGAGTGTTTCGGGAGCTGAAAACCGATGCCTCCAGTGTTTGCATCTTTTCCATCATCAATTTAATTAGGTCATTGGTGGGTTGTGATGATTGGATGCCTCCTATAGTGTGAGGAGGTTGGTTTTGGTTATATAATGGGTGTGGCATTCCAGTGTATGGGGCTGCCATGTAAGGTGGTGGAGAAGAAGGCAATGAAATAGGGGGTACGTACCCAGAATGAATAATAGATGAAACAGGCGGTTGTTGGTAGTATGTATATGGGGGAGGAAGGGTCGTGGTAACCCTAGTGGAAATAGGGGCTAATGATTGTGGAATGGAAAGAACAACATTCTGAAATGGGGTAGGGGTCACCGACACTGGAGGTGGGAACGTAGCTACGGGTATGTATGAGACATTAGGGGTGGATGAGGTTGTGTTTGAGGTAGTCGCCAAGGGTATGGTGGATGTAATGGGTGCTACATAGGTAACAAACGTGGCAGTCATAGTGGATACAGGACCTAACTATGAAATGACTGGGGGTAAAGTGAATGCAGGTAGCATGGATCCTAGATGGGGCTGATGCGGAAGTGGGTGTGAGAGTCGGGGGGAGAGATATGGGCATGTCTATATATCAACTGACCCGAGGCATCTCGAGTGGACGAATGGGAGAGGTAAAACTGCAAGGTAGCAGGATTTGGTCAAGGAGTCGTGCAAACTCCTCATCTCTGGTAGCGATATTAGTAGGCTGGATGGGATCCATGGATGGTGATAAAATAGAAGGTGGTGAAGGACTAGGTGGGAGTGGTTGGCAACTGGTGTGGAACACGAGGGCATTCGCTTGTCTTCGGGTCAGTACCATGTGAACCAGTACTGATCAGGTGGGGTTGCTTCTCTGTAAATGGTACAGAGAATAGGAGGAACAGATGAATGAAAAAGAATGGATGAAGTAACAAATGGTGGGTGGAATGTGAAATAGGCTAATTAATTCCGGTTAAGGAAAACCGATGTCAGTCAGGGGTAACCGCTACCGGTCACTATGGATAATAGGCAGTGAGTAATCAGTGAGGCAGAAAGCAAAATCTGACAAGTGTGCCTAATTTGGGGATGTGTAAAATGCCAATGGGAAAAAAATGACAGTGACAGAGACTGTGGAAAGTGGAAAAAAAAGTGAAGTGAGAATTGTCCTTTTGAGTAGGTTAGAAAAAGGACCTGGAACCGACGTCGGTTGGGTTTAACCGATGGTGGTCAGAGGTAACCGATGACGGTTATTGTGAAATTGAAATAGTCGATGATAAAAATTTGTTGTGAATTAGAATTTGATGTGGAATCAGACCCAAAATTCTGGGAATGATGGTTATATGGCCCAGGCACACTCAACTGAAGCCAGAATACACCGACTATGATTGGGAGTGTGTGAGGAAAGACAAAAACAATGATCGAAAGCTCTCACCTCAAAACGTAAATCAAGTAAAACACTAAGAAATAATGTTCCTAGAGTGTCTATTCTATTACGTTTGTTCAGCTTATGCTATTTGTATGGATTGACTGTTATGAACAAAACAATAGAATTTTTTGGTGAGGAAGGTTTCCTACGAAGAAAGAGTTCTAAAGGGTGAGGTTTCAGGTTTGTTATGGTGGGGGTGGGCTTCGCTCTGAAGTATGACTCGACAGAGTAGTGAGCTGGGTGCCCACTATGTGCTATGATCATGTGATCACCTACAACTTCTTCTAGGTAAGATGTTATTTAAGAATGTATGTATTTTGAATTTTTGTGTGGTTTGGTAAGACTCAGAGAAAGAGAAAAGGATAGAAGTGCTTTTCTACGATTCGTTTGTCAACCATGGTAATGACTTCCAGCATATAGGTTGCCCTCATTTAATGTGAGCTAATGCAAAAAATCAGAATGAAATGCAATGATTTTAGAACCCAAATCGAAAATGTGAAATTGGATGACACAATAAGATGAAGAGGAAGAGGGATTCTCTTTCACTAAAATGCAGAAAGCATGAAGAAATGATTCTTTTTAAATACACCAAAAGAAAAGTTTCCTTTAGAGAAAATAGAAAGAAGGAGTGGATTACCAAGGAAGAAAATTAGTGTGTATGATTTTAGAAGGGAAACAAACACACAATTTTTTCCTAGGAATGAATGAAATGCAAGGAACCCCAGATGGGTCCCACCGGGTGTGCCAAAATGTTTCACCTTTTTCTTAGATTGTTTCTTTGAATTATTGACGAAACAGATAGGGTAACAGGCATAGGAGGAATACCTATTCAAATGTCAGTTGATGGGTTGTTGCGTGCGTATGAATTCTGAATCCACAGCTGACCGTGAGAGCTTCCTTTTGGCTAGGAGGAACTACCTGTAATGAAAGCAAGACCACTAGAAAGAATTAAACAATATGGGCAGTGAACTGCCTAGCATGAGCTAGATCCGGGAAGCATGATACTTCCTAGATGGCTGTCAGTCCACTATTTTAAACAAATTAATGTTGTAAACAAAGTAAATCCTATTGTTATTTTAAAATGATTTAGGTATCTCACTTAAAAAACAATAAGAAAATAGATCTAATCTAATAGGATAATCTAGAATAGAATCCATAGGTCAAATGACTAGTTTTGGGTTCTACAGGTCTGATAAAGGTCTCGGTCTCGTAGGTCACAAGTAAGTGAGGGTGAGGTAAAATTAGGTGGGTAGGTCTCTTTGTAAGGCTATGTAGGCAAACACAGAGACCGGCGTCGATCAGTGGTGACTGACCACAATTAGGTATAACCGGTGTCGGTTGCTGTGAGATCTGGAAATGTCACAGAATGGGGTTTTTGGTCTCCTTTGTGATTGCACAAAGGATTTTTGTTGTTAAGGACGAGGTCATCAGGTGACTGGAATAGGTTTTTATGAGGTTTTGATGGGTCTATGGAGATACAAAATGTTGGAGATGGTCAATAGGGAGCAAGATAAACAATGGGTGATAAAATGATGATGAACTGAAATAAACCAAAGAAGTATGACATTATACTTACTTGGATTTTGTTTCTGAAGGTCTGTGTGTGAAGGATGGAGGTGATGATGATGGGTTTGAAGGTTGCAAGTGATCACCAACTAAGGAAAATCTTATGCATGGGCTGTATGCACACTCCTCTTTTTCTTAGATAGATTAGAACGTGGCTAGGATGGCTTTGCAGGAGAAGATCCTCAATCTCCTTCCTTGGATGTTAGTTCTTGCTGGAATTTTCTCTTTGAAGATGTGTTATCTCTCTCAGATTTCATTCTTTCTCATCAACTTTCTTTCTTCCAATGTTCCAACCTCCTGATTCCAAGTTCTAACCTTGAGAATAAGGTTTTTTTGGGTTAAAAGGGGTAACTGATGGCGGTCCGGCTTAACCGACGATGGTTAGGGGTAACCGATGTCGGTCAAGGTGGGATTTCCTAGGTTTACTAAACTTAGGGAGATCCTCCTAATTTCCTCGGATCTTGTGTCATTATCCCACGGATTAGACTGGGAGCTTCTTGTGAGCATGCAGGAATGTGGTTAGAGGGAGTGTAGGCATTGATTTTTAGGGTTTGGGTAAGTCTTAGTTAGTTATGGTAACTTGCTAAGAATAGGTTTTAGGGTGAGTTGGCTTGATGAGGTCTCTAGGTGAGGTGCATGTGTGGATATTATCTAAATTAAGATATTTAAATAATTAAATATGGCGGGGATAATGAATTAATTTAATTAGATTAATTAAATTAATATTAGTAAGGTGAAGGGGGTCATGGCTAGGTTAATGTGATGAAGGGTTTTTATATGTCAAGGGACAGAAGGGGAGTGTGACCTAATTTTAGTGTCTACAATCCTCTTACATCTGAATTATCGGTCGAGGAACCAAACACTTCCCTAACGAATAAGTTTCCAATCACTCATAAAATTCTACTGGAAAAATCGTTGAAGAACGTTTCATAGAGATCATGATAAATATTATCTTCCACCCAATGACATGCATTGAAATCATGTCCAGTGTTATATGTCTATGAAAACTTATCATGTATATATTCTACCAAAATTTTAATGCTCTCAGGATTTAATCGATACACCATCTGTATGTGACATCCTGATAGACAGTTTGAAAAGAGGTCCGATAATGGAATCAAAATGTAGTATTTTATTTTCTGAACAATGTGTTGTATGTTAACACCTCATCCAGACACATCTAAATGTTCATCTAAAGTGCACGTAGCTACCAAGTCCCTTTTTATATTTTCTTGACAATATGTTGGCATACATATCCATAATATCCATATCAAGTATTAATTCAATCATAATAACTCATTGTATACATTGAACTAAAAACACATGTAACAAGAAATGTCACAGCTCAAATGATAATCAATCCAATTGTATAATGAATTCACCATACTTAGACATGTCAATGATCATAATCCATTATATTAAAGTCTTACAAAATAGAAGCTGAATACATCAGTATATCAAGAACATGCACACAAGTATTAAACCCTATCTGAACAACATACTAGAATCTAAGACTATATCCAGACTCTATGGTGGTATCAAAACAAGTCATACAACACACACACACACACACACACAAATATATATATATATATATATATATATAGGGGTGGGTAATTTCCCTTCACTGCCCATGCACTCTCTTAATAATAGGTGTGCTAAAAATAGATTACATACATGCTTTACAAAGCAACTAATAATAGATCATCCTAAAAATAAGGCTTACTTCTATCCTATTAATAACATCCATGCATGTGCTCAATCTATATGTCCATTCTCCCAAAAATATAATTTTCTTGATTTCCAAGTTATCATTCTTTTCTCCCTTTATTGGTCAACACTCCATGATTTTCTATGTTTAGCCCGTAAACTAGAAAATCAGCTAAGTCCCAAACTCTATCTTCTTGGGTGCAAACCTCCCACATGCTATTCTAACCCCTCTCACACATGCCCCTCTGTGTCTCCCTCATGCACACCAAAAAATTTCGTGTGTGGCTTTCAAACTTATTCATTTTATCTGTCCAACACATAGACTAAGTGTAATATTTTCCGTTGATTTCAAACAATCTATAACAAACATTGAAAATATTTTGGTAGAGAAATATATGCATCTACCTCGTCATGCTCACATAAATTTGGAAATAATTGCTAATTTTATTGAGCTTTTAATGATCATTAATCCTGATAAATGTAAGGCAATGCCTATGGGTTGAAAGTGGATTCACCCAAAACACAGAGTAGGTATAGAGACTATTGTTGAGAAAACATGTCTTACTTTGTGGCCCTTGTTCTTGGCTAACTTATCTCATTAAGTGGAATGGGTGGAAAATTTTTATTTTGTGGAATTAGGAAGGAGAGCAGAAATTCTCAAGTCCTTCACTGAATCACTGATTAATTTTTATAAGAAAGATAAGATCGGTGTCCTTCAGCTACCTTTTCTTGATTTAGAGTCCATGTATACTCTGCTCTCAATGCCTCCATGCTAGTGGAATATTCTACGTGGCTTGGCGTCGAAGCTGTATTATCATCTCTTTTCTAAGGTTAGGCTAAGCTCACATGTAAATTCACCCAAGATGTTTGAGGTTGTGTCTATGACGATGGAGCTGATTGAAATCATAGTAGACATCTCTTCTGACTCTTAATCTTGAGTGGGTGGAGTATGTGTTGATTATGTTTCCTATATACATAGATGTAAATATTATAATGATGTAATTGATCATATACCATTAGGTACATACTGCACTTTTTATAATCTTATATTTTTTACTTATCAAAACAATTAGTTGATATAAAGGTCATAATCACTATCGATAAATAACATATGTGTGTTTGATTGATTTTCATTCTTTCATTAAAGTTATCTTTAATTGTAATATTCCTTTCCAATTAAGTCATCTTTACATAATTTTATTTACTACAAAATGGAAATTTGTATATGATATTATGAGGTCATGTAAATTCATTGTCTTACACTCAAACTATCAAACACCCTACATAGCCATCTAAATATTAATTAACATGTAGTGATATTAATATGGATTATGTGCATTTTATTAGTTATTTGATAGTTATTTTGAAAATAAAACTTTTTTGATCCTAGCGGCCACTAAGCCATTTCTTTCAATAAGAAATCTAGTTTACCGATCACTAAGCATTTTAGTTGATACGAACCAATGTGTATTGCAAAAAATAGATGGATAGGTCTGACCCTAGTGGTCACTAAGCTAAGAAAATAGTTTTAACAACCATAAAATCCTAACTGAAGTTTAATTTCGATTGATACGATACAATGCTTTTATACCAAATTCTTCTTTCCTCAGCACCATTTAATTTGACATGTCTCCACATCATGATGTTGTATGAGTACCCTAAAAATTTTGTTAATAATCATCTTTTTTCCTGACTAGGAATAACCATCCATATCCTTCGAGAGTACCAAATGTCTGCTACAAAAATATTTCTCCCAAAAATAGATAAAGGAAAACACCTAGCAACCGCTAAGATATACTATTATGACTTGTTATTCAATCTCTATTTTGAAAATTAAGAATGTGTTAATCCTTTCCTTTCAATAAGTACTAGAGGCTAGTAGTCAGTAAGCATTTTCTTTAATGCACACCGATGTGTATAACGAAGAAAAGATGCAAAGGTGTGAGACTAACAGTCGCTAATCTGAGAAAAGAATTTTTATGATGACAAAAATATAACTGAACTTTAAACCTATCTTTTAGGAGATAATACTATTATACATAATGCAGCTTTCTCCAACAACATGTAGGATGACATGTCTCTAAACTATGATGTTGTATGAGCACCCTACAAACATTTTTAATAAACATATTTTTTCCTGACTAGACAAATCCCTCCATATCCTTCAAGATTTATTTTGAAAATTAAGAATCTATTGATCCTAGTGGTTGCTAATCCATTCCTTTTAATACGTAATATAGCTTAGTGGTTGCTAAGCCATTCCTTTTAATACGTAATATAGCTTAGTGGTTGCTAAGCATTTTATTTGATGCACACCGATGTGTATAACAAATAAAATATTCAAAGGTGTGAGACTAGCAATCGTTAATATGAGAAAAGATTTTTATGATGAAAAAGACATAACTGAACTTTAAATCCATCCTTTAGGATATAATGTTATTACAGACAATACAACTTGCCCCAATAACATGTACGACAACATGTCTCCACATTATGATGTTGTATGAGCACCCTGCAAACATTTTTAATAAACATATTTTTTCTCGACTACACAAAGCTCTCCATATCCTTCGAGAGTAAAAAATGTCCATTACACACATATTTCTCATGGAAATATATACATGTAAATGCATAGTGATCTCTAATATCTATAAGTATGATTTTTTATTCGATTTTTTTTTCAATATAAGAAATTGTTTAGACTAGTGTCTGCCAAACCATTCCTTTCAATAAGTATTCAAGCTTAGTTTTCTCTAATAATTTTATTTGATGCAAACCAATTTTTGATTTAACACAAGTAAAGGAGCTTAGCGGTCACTACTTTCAAAATAAGAAATTGTTTAGACTAGCGGTCTTCAATCCATTCCTTTTGGTAAGTATTCGAGCTTAGTAATCGCTAAGCATTTTCTTTGATATGAACCAATTTTTTTGTCTAACGCAAGTAATGGAGCTTAGTGTTCGCTAAGTATTTTACTAGATATGAACCAATATGAATTATCTATTACATATAATATAACTTATGAGAAATATATAAGTCGTGATCCCTCTCAAGGGTATATATTGTATTTCTTAGTTGCGCAAGGGATTTTATAGCCAATATGAATCAATTATAATTAATGAAAAATAAGAATGATCTAAAGATTTACAAATAGATTTTAATATTGTTGGAAAGCCATCTTAGGAATTATAGAGGCTAGTGGCCACAAGGATTTTCCTAGAAACATAAATGGACAACATAAAACATGTAGATATGTTTATTAACACTTATTGAAAGGAATAAAAAATCATAGTAATGGATCTTAATGGTCACTAAGTTCATTCCTATATAAACCAATGTGAAACATGTGTGAAGTGGAAGATTATGTTTTATTTTTTCTACTGTAAAATGTAACTAACACAAAAATATTGATAAACACAAGATATATTAGAAATTTCATGCCACGTGTCAACATTTTAGTGGGTTCCATTTACATAATAATATGACGGATTTTTATAGGTTAAAAGTATTTAATAGGAGTTTCTTTAAATAAAAATTTCTTAATAAATGTGTCAAATATATTGTTACCTAACTATCTAGTTCAAACTTGCCACGTGGCACATTTTACTTGAATATTTATTCTAAATTAGAGCACACTATATCTAACAATCTTGAATTTGAATTCGATAAAAAAATAATAATAAATGTGTGTATATTTCCTTATTACACTTTAAAACAATGTTTAGAAATTTTTACTTCAATTTTATTATAATATATTTTTTATTATGATTAAATTAATATTTTTTGATGCCCTGCGATTTTGAAAAGAAATATTTGTTGTTGTCCCACTCGCTTCAAAAGAAAAATTTATAAATTTGATTTCCTCCTTTCCCCCAAAATCCCTCACATTAAATGCAAATATTAATGATGGATAATTTCAAAATTTTAATTGCAAAATCCCCTATATTAAATGTGAATATTTGAAATTTCAATATCCCCCACTTTTTCCTACTAAGGGGTAAATTCAATTTTCCAAATTTTCCTATCCCAATTTTTTTCATGGAATGTATCAATACATATATATATATATAATACCCTAGAGAAATATATATTAGGATTTATTTTTTGGCATTGCAAAAAGTAGCTCTTGAAATTATAATACAACATGCGCACAAACTAGATTACAGGTCCGAGTGCACGAATCCTGGCCATTTTTTGCAAGGGAGCATCAAGGAAGTGATTATAATCCCATTTGCATACACACGAAAGAGGCAAGAAAAAATGATTGCGAATAGATCACATGTCCAAGTGCAAAAATTATGGCCATTGTTTATAAATCTAAATTGTAGAGTAGGAGTCACACAAAGGACGAACTCAAAGGAGCCAAGTAAAAGAGGTTGCATACAGAATCACACAGATAGTTTTTTTGAGAGAGGATACAGAGGTTTCATAGATATCATCAAGCTCATAATAATATCAAAGACTACTAAAACAAGTATTTATCAAAAGTATCTATTTTAGTGTATGTGTACCTTAGTTGATGCCAACACTTTTCGTCACTTTGTCTTCGCCTAGTTCTTTTGTGTTTCACAATAATCCAACCATGCCTTTTCCTCTTTCGCCTTCGCAATTATATTTCATCTCATTTTCAAACCACCGCACTCTTTCTAATACCACATTTTTTGTTGTATCCTAAGCAAAGAAAATGAAATCCCCATTAGAAGTTTTATTCTTTCTAAAAACACAATTTTGTGTTCATCTATAGCTCTTATATTCATCCCTGTTAAACGATGTCCCTTTTCAGCCATTCTATGTCTCTCTTTGAATAAATTTTTTGTTGATTTTTTGTTCTCCTTCTTGTGATTATTTTCTCTCGATAGTGATGACATGTCTCCGCAATCACAAAACACGATGCACACATTCACTTTTTAAGAAAATTGTAATGGTTTGATTTAGTATAGTTTAGGTATTCATTATGACTTCCTTTAATGATTTTTATTTAGATGAAAGAAATAATTGTGGATAATTATTTCAATGTTCATTGTTTATATGGTTTCTGCATTGATATATATTTGAAATTATATACATTTTTCCATGTAGAAATAGTCAAATTTAATGTCTTTAGCAAGATTTTTTATGTAAACTATAATGTAAAAATACTATATATACACATAAATATTATTAAATGTTAATTTTAATCATTATATTTTTAAATATATATTTCCTTTTGTAGACCTTATGCTATGCCACAAAACCACATAGATTTTTGTCCTCCATGATATAATTATTTATTTCAAAGACCGATTTACGAAAACAGAAGTTTATTTCTAATTAAATGTGAACCCAGAGAATAATAGATTTTATATAAAATTTAATATTTAATATACTACATATCATTAGAGAGATATATAATTTAGTTAAATATATTAATACACGATTATACACGTATGTGTATGTATCTATTTGTAAATTCAATCATGAAAAATGTTGTCTAGACTAATGGTTGCCAAGCTATTATTAAAATTTATCGAAAACATATGTGTAGCTTAGTAGCCACTAAGGTTGTAGATTATTACATTTCGTCGATGAAACATAACAAATAATTGAGATTAGTAGTCACTAGGATATTTGTTGTCTTTCTTACAATACAATTAGTAATGACTTACCTAAAAATTGAGTTGACCTCCATTATTATTTTTTAGATTTTCAAATACGATATTCCAAGACTAGCGGATGCAAAGCTATATGTTTATTACATTTCTTTGATATTAGAAAACAAAAAATATTCTAAGACAAGACAAATATTAATGATTTTCCTTAATACACGTTATCCAACATGAAATTTTAAGCATAGTGCCCGCTAAGTTCAACATGATATTCAAATCCTAGTGGCTGCTAAGGTCAAAGATTATTACACTGCATTGGTGCAACATAAGAAATAATTAAGATTAGCAACCGCTATAATATTTTTTGTCTTTCATATAAGACAATTAGTAAGGACTTACCTAAAAACTGAGCTAAGATCCATTATTATTTTTAAATTTTCTAATATGATATTCAAGGACTAAAAACCACTAAGTTATATGTTTACTACATTTCTTTGATATTCTAAAATAGACAAGACTAAAAATATTCCAAGACAAAAAAATATTAACGATATTCTTGAATACTCGTAATCAAAGATGAAATTTTAATACTAGAATCGACTAAGTTTGGCATGATATTTTTATTCTATCACATGATATTCGAAGACTAACGTGATATTTGAATCCTAGTGGTTGTTAAGGTCAAATATTATTACATTGCGTCGATGCAACATAACAAAGAATTGAGATTAGCGACCACTATAATATATGTTGTCTTTCATACAAAACAATTAGTAATGACTTACTTGAAAACTGAGCTAAACTCCATTATTATTTTTAAATTTTCCAATACAATATTCCAAGAGTAGTGGCCATTAAGATGGATGTTTACTACATTGCTTTGATATTCCAAAATAGACAAGACTACAAATATTCCAAGTCAAGACAAATATTAATGATTATCCTAAATAATTGTAATCCAAGAAATTTTTTTAAGCCTAGCAGCCACTAAATTTGGCATGATATTCGAAGTATATTACATGATATTCAAATCCTAGCTGTTGCTAAGGTCAAAAATTAGTGCATTGAGTTGGTGCACCATAACTAACAATTGAGATTAGCAACCGCTAGGATCCTAGAAGATGCTTGGGTAGTCCATGATTTTTTTTTATTTGATCACTAATTTGAAAATAAGAAACTATTGAAACTTGCAGTCACACACCCATTAATTTTGAAAAGTAATGGAGCCTAGCGATCGAAAATAATTTTCCTTCGTACAAACAGATATGAATTATGTGTTATACACAAAATATCTTATGAGAACTACATAAGGCTTGATCCCTCTAGATTGTATGTAGTAAAGCACTTGTCTTCGCTAGGGATATTCCAACCAATATTATTCAATTAATTATAAATATTGAAAAATACTAGCGATCTAAATCTATACAGATAGTTATTACATTACTCGAAAGGATTTTTAGAATATATACAGGCTAGTTGTTGCTAGGCTTCTCATCTACAAAAAAATTGACAACATAAAACATCCATTGAATTTGGTTAACTCTTGTTAAATGAAATATCATAGCAACTACCAAGAAAAAATGTAATGAATGGAGCTTAGTGGTTGCTAATCATTTTCCTTGAAATGAACCAAAATTAATTATGTGTTATACACAATATATCTTATGAGAATGACATAAGGCTTTACTCCTCTTGAGTGTATATTGTGCATCCTAACGACCATCTGAGATAAGATGCCTTTGTGTCAGTCAATACATTCCAGACAAGGAAATTACTATTTATTTGAATGAATAATTAATGAATGTTTTTATGGGAGAAGTGTGCCACATTTATTAATGATTACTTGTTGAAATTGTTATGTGCAACTCATAAAAAAATTGATTATTAGTGATTAATTTTTTTATAATTAAAAGAGGGTTGAATGGATCCTTTCCCTTTACATTAAAGGTATAACATGAAGATCAAACTAAAAATGAACAATCTCACAATAATTTGCTAGAAAAACCCAATAGACTATGCCAAAAACACAAGGGGTTTGGAATATAAAACAAAACCCCAGACCAAAAAGACAGATTGGATGATTTGATTAATATGGAACTAACAATGTTATATAACAACCAAAACAAATCTACATATTAACATATTTTAGGAAAAATTATTTCTTAGAATCAGAGGACACCTCCAGAATGTCAACTTTAACAGGGCGGTAAATAAGAAGCAAAGGTGGAGTCAGAAAAATATGATATTTTCTAGCAACAAACCAACTCTTAAACCAATTGTATGCCTCCTACCTTTGTCTATGAAGCATATCCCAATGAGTTGGTTCCAATTGCAGTGGAGTAGGCATAGCATCTAGGTCAGGGAAGTTGATCAAAATGGGGCCTAGGGTCGAGCTCTTTCTAAATTTAACCATAGAAATCACGAAACCCATCAAGACCTCAAACCGATTGTAAAACTCTATAAATAATTCCTCGTCCAACAAACCTTCCTAGATATAGCGAGCCTTAGAAAATAGGGGCCATGACATAGGAAAGGTTTTTTAAATTTTATCTTCCATGATAATCCTATAAGATGGTATGATCCAATTATGCCCCAATTCCAAAGCCCAATCCTTTTCCATATTTTTAATAAGAAGATGAAAAATGAAGGACGAAGCCACTTCCCCATTAACCCTTAGACAACCCTCCAGATAAATATAATCAGCACCAAGAACTCCCTTAATAGCAATCATATCTTACTCTAATCCAATCATAAAAGGAGCTTTTAGATGAAGCCTTGAAATATTAGTATAGAACGCCATTTCACGCATTAACACAGAGAATTGAATGAAAAGAAACAATGGAACATACATAATAGAGGAAAATAAAGCCAGTGAAAGAAGGCCAAATGGTTGTAAAATAAGAGAGCGTGACACAAAAATATAGGGAGAGAATTCATCATCCCATGCTTAGAATTAATAAAAACTTACTTCGACCTTCACCATCCACCATTATTGGAAAGGGTGATGAATTATGACTAGTCAAAATAATGATTACCAATCTTACCACCAACTTATTGCACAATTTCTTGATTCACTAAAAATTTACCTCTTTATTAGCTTCACTATAGATATGCTTTAAGGACCAATCTAGAATTAATGAAAGACTTAAAAGGAATTTCATCAACATAACATTAATTTTCCATGACAAAGATTGATTTATTATGATGATGTAACCAATAACTTGAGAGTCATATTCAATCATTAATTTATTAACATTCAATTCATATTTTGTTTTTCTAAGTCCAAAATCTCTTCTTTGCCATAATCTTTATGAAGAGAAACATTGTCCCATTTAACGAGGGGGATTTTCTTGGTCTCATTTGTTCCTTTCTAGAGAAAGGTTTGCATAATTATGTTGTTTTTATCAATCAAAAATTTGGGGATCCTCATAAGAGAAATAATATAAATAGAAGTTCATCTTGATTAGATCAGCAAGATTAGATCATAATAATATAAGTTCATTATTTAATCATGAGCGAGAATTCTGTTCATCTTTGCCCTGCATAGTTGGTAAATCATTTTGGTCTATTTGATTTCATGGTTGATTTTGATAAAAATAGCAGGCCAAGATGGACAGGATAATTCTTGAGGCTTAAATGATGAACTTATATTACTATGATCTAACATTGCTTAACTATATTGCTAAGGTAGACAATGAATTTTTTATTTTATCGTTATTTTCAAAATTAAAAAATCTTGAGCCTATCCGCCACAAAATTGTTGTTTTTAATAAATGATGGTGCTTAGCGGTCATTAAGCATTTTCATTGATAAAAACTGATATAAATTACATATTATACATAATATATCTTATGAGAAAAATTTAAGGCATTATCCCTCATTAGGGTATGTAGTGAAGCACTTGGCTCCATCAGGGATAGTCCATCCAATATGATTTAATTATTAATAATGAAAAAACCATCGATCAAAGTTTTTTAGATTATTTTTTTAATTGTTAAATTGGATTCCTGGAAATTAAAGAGACTAGCGGTTGGTACTCTTCTCAATAAAAAATAGTTATACAACATAAAAAATTCATTGTTGTTCATGATATCCTATTGAAATGAATAGCTTAGTTATCACTAAGACCTAACAGAAGTATTGGAGCTTAGCAGTCACTAAGCATTTTCCTTGATAATAAATGATATGGATTATATGTTATACATAATCTATCTTATGAGAAATTCATCAAGCTATGCCCCTCTCGAGGGTATGTAGTGCACCATAACAACCATTTGAGATAAGTTCCCTTTAGGCTAGTTTTTGCATTCCATAGAAAACAATTAGAAATGATTTTCTTGAATAATTATCCAATGCTTTTATGCGAGAGGTGTACCAATTTTTGTAAAGATTCTTTTGTTGAAATCGTTGGCTGCAATGCATAAACATCCCACCTAATCTTTCAATTTGATAGTTTTGTTTATTCACATCACTATTTTTTCCCACAAGGTCTCCTTGTTCCTTATCACATGTATTTTTAACTTCTACCACGGTCTTGATGAGCTCACCCTTGTACCATTAAGGAAAATTACCTAAATGTGACAAGAGTTAATGATTCAAGCCTATTGTAAAATGAAAAATATCACACATAAAGAAACTAGGAGACCATGTGGGAAAAATAATGATGTGTAGAAACAAAAGTATCAAATTGGAAGAACAAGTATTTTTGATAGAGATTACGTTTTTCAGTTATATGGAACTCTAATTGAATCAAATAATGTTATAATAGAAAAAAATGCATCATAACCAACTCCAACGTCTTGTTTTGGGATTTATGAATTATGTGTTATAAACAATATATCTTATGAGATATATATATAATGCTTGATCCTTTCCAGGGTATGTAGTGCAACACTTGGCTCCGTCAGGGATAGTTCATCCAATATGATGCAATTATAATAAATGAAAAAAACTAGTAATCCAAATTTGTAATGATATTTTTTAACAATAATAAGAGGTAATGGTTAGAACCTAGTGGTGGCTAACCTAGAAGATGATTTGTTATTCTATCCTTATTTTCAAAATAAGAAACTATTGAGCCTAGCTGTCAAAAACCATCCCTTTCAATAAGTAATGGAACTTAGAATTCGCTAAGTATTTTTGTTGATACAAACTGATATGAATTACATGTTACACACAATATATCCTATGAGAACAACATAAGGCATACTCCCTCATGAGGGTATATAGTTTAGCATTTGGGTCCACAAGGGATAGTCTATCTAATATGATTTAATTATTAATAATGAAAAAAACCATTGATCAAAGTTGTTCAGATTTTTTTTTTTTCGTTGTTAAAATGGGTTCTTGGAAATTAAAGAGACTACCAGCCGCTAGGCTTCTCAATGAAAAATACTTGGAAAACATAAAACCTTCATTGTTTTTCATGATCTTCTATTGAATTGAATAGCTTAGTGACCGCTAATACCTAATAGAAGTATTAGAGCTTAGTGGTCAGTAAGCATTTTCCCTGGTAAGAAATGATATGGATTATGTGTTATATGAAATATATCTTATGAGAACTACAGAAGACAATGCCCCTCTTGAGCATATGTAATGCAATGTAGCTAACATTTGAGATAAGCTAATTTTAGGCCATTTTTTTACATTCCATAGAAAACAATTAGAAATGATTTGCTTGAATATTTATTAAATGCTTGTATGCGAGAGGTGTGCCAATTTTTTCAGCAACTATTTGTTAAAATTTCTGAGTGTAATGCATTAAAAACCTACGTGATCTACTAATCTAATAGTTTTGTTTCTTCACATCACTATTTTTCCCACATGTTCTTTATGTTCCTTATCATAAGTATTTTTAACTTCTACCACGAGCTTGAATATCTCACCCTTGTATTTTTGGAGCCCAAACTTGCACCCATCCTAGATCAGGTTGAACTAGGTCGTTGAGGAAATAATGGGACTATCTCCAAGTTGTGGTACCTTTCACACTTGAGATAGACCTTTGAAGAAGGCTGGTTCCTCTACCTACTTCTATTGCTACTACTATTCCTAGTGCTGAAATATAAATCCTAAGATAAACATGCCAAGGGACTAGGGATAGAAGGATATGTGGAAAGGGAAAACTAATCTAAGGGAGGTGATAACACCAAAAAGAAAAGCTGATGAACATGATTATATTTGAGTGAAAATTAAGGAGGATGCACAAAGAAAGACTAGGAACGTGTAGCATAGGCCAAAACATAGCTACACAATATTTTAATGGGACACAAGTAGAAAAGGAGATCCAAGATACGTGAGAGGACATAACAAGCACACAACATAAGGGAAAGGCAAGAATAAATAAATAAAAAAAAGTTAAGGTAGAAAGTAGCCCCAAAACAATGTTTCTATTACTTCTAGAAATGTACAATCTATTACAATGGCATATAAGGCTAATATCTACATGCAAAGACCAAATATAAAGTTCTATTACTCAAAATGAAAGGCAATACCTATGCAAGCTGAAATATTCTAACCCTTTACAATGAGAAATTCTCTTACATTTATAGAAAAAAGGAGAGAAGAGGAGGAGAAAGAAGGGAAAATCAGATTTGAATCTCCAACCACCAACAACTAGTAATGAATGCCTACAAAACCACCTATAAATATATTGAATATGCGTTCCCATGACTGTTTAGCATGTAGGAGAAGGAAGGAGGTAAAATTTGAATCAAATTAGGTGGTTGGAGCGATCAGATCCTACATTAATGGCATCAGGGGCATTTTCCTACTTCTCATCTACCTAATCACACCAAAATTTCAACTCAAATGATCTAGAGTGTAACTGTACGCCGGAAAAGTGACAAGCGAGCATGGGAATCTACAGGTAACTCTTCTGCATACCCGACCTCCCGAGGTCGTGCCGAGACAGCCAGTGGGAATGGAATATTCATGGGATGTAGACAGACTAGTTAGGCAATCTAATGTCTTCGACACGCACTAGTGGAATTTACGAATCTAAGGAAAAGAAGGCCCTTCTAACCTATACTGGTGTGATAGATCGATCGGAAAGGATGACTACTCAAAGGCTCCAATCAATATCAAGCTTTGGCATGATTCAATCTATGGGTTGTGGAATACGTGGGAAATGACCTGGGATAGTTTCATGTATGTCTCCAGATAAGGTCATATGGTGGATGGTGGAAACAATTGACTCTATGGATGATTCTCTGGCTTAGTCCAGAATTCTCTAGCTTCGTTAGATGCTATATCTAGTAAGGACAATTGTTCAATGATGATGGGTGGAAGTGGAGTGGATTGGAATACTAGTGTGCGTAGGCCAATGTTTATATTCAATTGAATTATGGATTCATTAGGTTGTGGGACTTATGGGTCACAACCGTAGACTCTTGGTTGTTACGGTTATGTTATGGTCATATACGAAATGAATTCCTTATTCCTAGTATCTAGTTTTCATATGCTTTCTTAGTTTCTATGTTTAGGACCAACAACTGCGTGATTTTCTCAGAATATCTCATAAGCGTTCGTGCAACCTAGATCCTTAAACTAGTATCTATGTCTGTGAGAGTGTCTCCTGCGCCTTGGCCGTGGAACCAAAGGATCAAAACCAAAGGTTTGATCTCTTTCGAACCCTTCTACAGTCATGTGAATGTTTTCCTAGGGTAATTTATAGTTTGGTTGATTTGACCAAAACGTGTGTGCTTGGTCATCTTCTATATTTAACCCTCTCAACTGAGAACTGATCAGTTGTAAATCTGTTGTTGTTTAGAAGACTTGTATTATGAGATTTTGGTCTATGTCAACTATTACTGTGATGAGGTTTGGTTGAGGCACGATTAGCTCAAACATGTATTCCCTGGGCTCCTGAGGTCCTGTGATTGTCATATGAAAACGAAATGTAAATCTAACTTATAACAGAGAAAATTCTAACTACATAGAATAAACCTAAAACATATGTAACTTCTATTATTTTGAGAAATATCTTAAGAATTTTAGTAAAGCAGCTATTTAAACATATATAGAAATAACAACTAAATAACAATTTAAAACAAACAAGATAACCGAGTGTAGTTATTTGTCTATGCGTTTTGTAGATTTATTCTAAATAATGCTATAACTCATCTAATCTATCTGTAAGATTCTCGATCCTACCTCAAAAGTGAGGAGTGAATCATAGTTTCTTAGAAACTATCAATCCTCATACCTTCCCTGGCAATATCGAGAATAGAAATTACTAAAATGAAACAATTAACTACCTTATTTGATATGATTCTAACTAGAACTTTGAAAGCTAGAACATGGATTCCGCAAAACAATGGCGAATCCGATGGTGTATGTGATATTATCCTCTCAGTATGATCTCCTTGTTCTTTCATGTTCACGTGGATCCAAAAAAGCGTGTAATGCTAGCATCGACAAGAGTAGACATTGGGAAAAGGATAGCTCAAAATGTAGACCAAAAATGTGAGTAGGAGAGGGATAGCGCAAGAGTACAGAGCTTGGATTATGTGATTCCTAGTGGGATTTTACTACGAGTCATGTGACATGAAGTGACCAGAACCTAAAACTGTCCTATTTGAAAAGAAAAACCTGCAACTTTAATGGCTTCCTAAGCTATTCTATTCCAACGGATTGGATAAAACAACAACACTGTTTGCAAAAGCAGGATATGTGGCTTACCAATAACTGAATAAGACTAACCAAGCATGCAAATGAACTAAAGCAAGTACTCTAAGCAAAATTATAGCTAAATCTAATGCAAAGAGAAATTCAAAGACAAACTTCAGGTTTTTTTGTTTGTGCACCAACCACTTATTTATAGCTTTCATTCACCCAAAGATCAAAACCAAACTGAACTCTAAAAACCATAAAACAATGGCCAAACACTATTCCAGGGGACCAAAAACATAAATGCATGCCCAAGTTGGCAAGGAAAGCTAGTGAAACATTTATCTTTTACGTGAGTCGCATCAAAATGATTTCTGGAAAACACGTGCAGGACCGCCGCTCTAAGCAGGGTGGGCAGTTACCAGGACCGCCGCCCTGATCAGGGGCGGCGGTTTCATCACTGAAGATCAAAAGGCCAAGGAAAGAGGGAAAAAAAGGGGGAAAACAAAGGGTGCGGGGGCTAAGTGGGGCATGTGGGATGTTAAGGCATACTCCGAGGGATTTTCTGGAATCCCGAACACCTTGTGAAGAGACCTCTATCATCATTGGGGAGCTTGTTACACTGTTCCGGCAGTACAGTACCTTACAATTTTGGGTATGTACAGTAACCCACATCAGCAGTAATCCAAAAATAAAAACAATGCCCAAATCTACTATTTGTAGAAGAAGTTATGATGATCTGAAGTCTACATGTTGAACTTACACTTGGCGCATGTTGATTTGTTATAAGGATCTAATGCCCTGTTGGCATGATTTGATAGGTTACACATGATACACTCATTATGATAGGTTTCCACATGGCATAGTAATTGGCACAAAAAAGGGCATGAATGTGCGTGAGGAGGGGAAAAGTGTGAAAAAAGGAAGCAAAGAGAAGGCATGCAAAAGTGACACACACAGGAGGAATGGGAACAAACTTATAAGAGATAAGTATGTAGGTAGGGAACAAGCATCAAAAGGTGATGTACGGTAGTATGAAAGGGGACACACAAGAATTCTAGGGACTTAACTAATATTGAGAAACAAGTCTGAGGTATGCAAAAGGTGAATAAACTACTAAGAAGAAGGTAGATGCACAGGAAGTGCACACAAGAGGAGTGAAAGACAATAGGGAAGGTAAGAAAGGAAATTGGAAAGAGTGAAGCAAAATAAGAGCATGGGAGGATGCACGAGGAAATTCTGCCAAGTAAATTATACCAAGGAAGCAACCAAAGGGTGCATAACCTACAATGTTGAGCCTCATATTCAAAATGTGAATGTTATTTGTCAAAATAACCAGGGGATTTCTTTTGGACAACAGTTTTAGCAACTTTCGAGGCCATCTACCTACTAGATGAAGGATATCAGTATCCTGATGCATCCATTAGGCATGAAGTTAGAGTGTGAATCATGAATTTCGAATCTTTAAATTGAATAATTGTCCATGGAGTCACTTGAGGAAACCTTCTAAACTTTGTCCTGAATCTTGTAAAAATGTTGAAAATTACTGGAAGATAACTGACATCTTGGAAGCAAAAGAAGAGCATGCTTGAGGAGAACGCAAAAGAAAGAACTATATACAAAAATAACAATGTAGGCACAACACACTTGGAGGAATTAAAACTACTCTAATATATATAATGATGCAAAATACTTAAATGAAGGTTTTGAGATAAATCCCATTAACTGGGATTGATAGTGATCCTCCATCAAGATGAGACAACTCAAAATATTTAGCCTCCTTACATGAACTGATGATGTAAGGGCCACTCCAAAGTGCATAAAATTTTGAATGGTGCCTTGGTTTGGCTCTTTCATCATCCCACTTTAAGACTAGGTCACCAAATTTGAAAGCTTGAAGCCTCACCTTTCTATCAAACCATTTCCTTGTTGATTGATGATGTTGTTCTAGATTAATTATGGCATATTTTCTTAAGTCTATAAGTTAAAACAAATCTTCCATTTTAATTTCACTCTGATTTGTGCCCTCAAACTCCAACTATTGGGAAAGCTCTAATGAAGTAAACTCAAGAGACAAAGGAGTCAAGCTTCCTTTCTATAAACAATTTTATATGGTGAAGTATCTATTGCCTTATTCATCGTGATTATGTCTACCCACAACGCATGTGATACCTTTGTGTGCCACTTCCTTTGGTTGATATTCATTTTACACTTCATGATTATGATTAGGTTCTGGTTTCTTGACTTTTCCAAGCCATTTCCTTGGGGGTAACAACTAGAAGAATTAGTTAAGTAGATACCAAGGCTTAGCGCCCAATCAAAAAATTTAGTACCAAGGAATGATTTTGCATTATAAGAGATAATGGTCTGAGGAATGCCAAACCTTATTACAATACCCTCAAGAAAGTAAAGGATGATTTACTCAGTTGATTCCTTGAGCGCAACAACTTATGTCTATCTGGTGAAGTAATTTGTAGCTTTGAACACCCACATGTGCCCAACACTTTAAGGAGGACTGATCATGCCTATGAAGTCAAGACCCAATTGTGAAAATTTTTGATCTGTCTGGATTGGTTAGATGGGAAGTGCTTCTAATCTCTTCTTTCCTACAAATAAAACTCATTCTTTGCATTTTTTGACCCACTTGTGTGCATCATCAAACAGGGTAGGTCAAAAGTATTCTTCCTTGATAATTTTCATTATTTTTTCCTTGGAAGAGAAGTTTCCATTGGAAAATACATCGTGAAATTTTTCTAACACTATATCAATTTGTATGCCATCAATACACCTCAGCAACATGTCATCAACATTTATTTTTAATAGGGTTCCATCAACCATCACATATGGAATAGATTTCAGCCTCAGATGTCACCTCTTCGATTTGTTTAAACTAGGAGGATATGTGTTAGTGGAAAGGAATGTGATAATTTCCTTCATCCATTTTCACACACCAGGATATGTGCTTTGTTCAACTTCAGCGTGTGGGATTTCATCATTAATAAACAATGAAGTCTTAGGTTTAGACTATGCATCCTCAACAATCTACTTACAGAGTGCACTGCCTCTAACCAACTTTGTGGATTTTATAGTCACATCATACTCCATGATTTTGGTCACCCACCTTGCTCTCTACTCGCTGATTTATGCCCCCATGATGAATTCTCTCACACTTGAGTGTGAAACTATCACCTTAATATTATTTGTGGCGAGCATAATTTTGAACTTTTTAAGTGCACACACGATGGTGCGGACCTATTTTTCCATGTGACTTTATTTCAATTCCCAATCCTTATATGTTTAACTGAAGAAAGCCACTTTTTTCTCTAGTCCTTGTTCATTTTCTTATGTTAAGGTAACAACAACACTGGTATCAATATTATAACCATAAAGGATGAAATCCTTGGAGTAATACAAATTGATGAGTGTTTGCATGCAAGAAATTTCTTACTTTATCTTATTGAAACTATCTTTCCCTTCTTCTATCCATCTGAACGATGTGTCGTTCTTGAGCATGAGAGTGATGGGCCTAATCGGTCCTACAAACTTAGGAATGAAGTTCCTAAAAAAAATTATTTTTCATAGGAAATATTGCAAGGATTTCTTATGTGTCATCAAGGAGAGAGAAAGGATGGTAGAAACCTTCTCAGGAGCAATAATAATACCATCCTTAAGGATCACATGACCTAAAAGCTTACCGTGTGCCACAAAAAAGTTGCACTTCTTATGGTTAAGGGACACCCCAAATTCTCTATATCTTTCAAATAATTTCTCTAGGTGTGCCATATGATTTGCACTCTGCTTTAAGAAGATAGTTATGTCATCCAAGTAGACTAGGACAAACTCATTGATATATCCTTGGAAGGAAATATCCATGGCGCACTAAAATTTTATGCCTGCATTTGAAAGACCAAAGGGAATATTTTTATATGCATATGTCCCTCATTTTTTTATAAACATTGTTTTAAATTGATCCTCTTCCTTGACCATGATTTTATTGAATCCAGAATACCTATATAGTATGGAAAATATTTGCATTCTAACCGAAGTCTGCAAAATCTACTCCATAAAAGGAAAAGGATAGTGATCCTTCAAGTATTCCTTATTCAAATCTTAGAAATCAACACAATGTTTGATTTCACCTTTCCTCTTTCACACTGGAACAAGATTCATGACCTAAATAGAGTACTTGATGGGTAATATTATATTCACCTCAATGAGTTTAGAAAACTCTTTCCTCATCAGGGGCTCTATCCTTGGATTGACTGGTATCTACTTTTATTTGATGGGCTTGATGTTAGGATCAAGTTTAATGGAGTGTTGAGAAACACTTAGATAAAATCCTTTGAAGTATTCATATTCCCATGAGACGATATCACTATATTTATGACACACATAAATGAAGGCCTTCTTTTCATCATGCATGAAATCTTTACTGAGTAGAAACTCTTTATCATGCACAATAGTGAATGGGGAGTAGTCTTATTACGTCGTGTACATATAATTTTCTTCACCCTTGAACTTATCATTATTCCTAAACATTTTCTCTAAGATAAGCATCCCTTTAGGAAACTTATTTGTCTTGAGTTGAATCATTTGGTTACCATAGCTATTATGCAAGTCAACTTGCATGGTTGAAGATAATTCAACTTTATTATGAATGAACTAGACAATTTTCTCATCATGTTAAAACAATTTTCAGTTGGTATTGTTGTCCATAATAGATGGCATAATCACCATTTTGACATGTTGTGTGTTTCCTTTGACAAATTCCTCAGCAGGCAAAAACTTGGAACCAAGCGGGACCATTTGATCTACTTCTTTATTCATCTTCCTTTACACTTCCTACAGATTCATAGCATCAAATCCCTCAACGAGGTCCCAAAATATATGATTATAAGCTTTAATAAGATTATTCTTTGCAGCGCACTTGTTTGTGACCTGGTGGATGACCGATTCTGTGTCCCCAAAGATCTATAGTGCCTTAATATTTTTATTTTCAGCAATGAGAAGGCCATGCACCAGTGCTTCAGACTCTGATACATTATTGGAGCATGCAAATTATAACTTGTGTGTGAAGAATAATTTTCTCATCCTTCAAAAAAATGAGAAAAACACCTGTGCCTGCTGCCCACTTCTGCTTCTTGAGGCGTCAAAGTACAAATTCCATAGACCATAATTTTCCTCATTTTTCTTGAGCATGGCTGGCGCAAGAAACAACAACGTCTTCCTCAAGGATGTAATAAGTAACTAAAGCCCATTTTGAAAAGGATTCAAACTCCTCATCATATAGATAAAATTTTGATGCCTCTTTCCCACTCATCTAGCATAAATCGGGTAGAATAAAGGGAATAGGTTGGTCTTCAAAAAAATTTCTTGTCCTTCTTGGATTAGGAAATTAACTTGGAGAGGAGATGTTTCTATGAATCAACATGACAGGAAAATATTGGTTCGCTTGTATGAATAAATTGGGCCACCATAAGCTTATTATGCAAGTCACTTGCCATGGTTGAAGAAATTCACAACTTTTAATGAATGAACTAGACAATTTTTCTCATCCTGTTAAAAAATTTTTCAGTTAGGGGGTGGGGGGGGGGTATTGTTGTCCATATAGATGGCATAATCACCAGTTTGACATGTTTGTGTGTTCCTTTGACAAATTTCCTCAGGCATGCAAAAACTTGGAACCAAGCGGGACCATTTGATCTACTTCTTTATTCATCTTCCTTTACCCTTCCTCACAGAATTCATCGCATCACATCCCTCAACGAGGTCCCAAAATATATGATTAGAAGCTTTAATAAGATTTTCGTTTTGCAGCGCACTTGTTTTGTGACCTGGTGGATGCCGCTTCTGTGTCCCCAGTAAGATCTATATTGCCTTAATATTTTTTATTTCATCAATGAGAAGGCCATGCACCAGTGCTTCAGACTCTGATACATTATTGGAGCATGCAATTATCACTTGTGTTGAAGAATCATTCTCACCTTCAAAAAAATGAGAAAAACAAACTGTGTTCCCTGTGCCCTCTGCTTCTTGAGCGTCAAAGTACCAATTCCTAGAACCCATAATTTTCCTCATTTTCTTGAAGCATATGCGCAGCAAACACACTTCTCTGTCTCCTCAAGGATGTCATACGTCCTAAGCCCATTTTGAAAAGTTCAACTATCCTCATCATAAGATAAAATTTTGATTGCCTCTTTTCCCCCACTCATCTACAATAATCGGGTAGAATTAAAGGGATGGTTGGTCTTCAAAAAAAATTTTCTTGTCCCTCTTGGATTGGAAATTACTTTGGAGAGGAATGTGTCTATGAATCACATGAAGCGGAAAATATTGTTCAGCTTGTAAATGATAAATTGGGGGCACCATACATTTTCTTTATTAACATATAGGGACTAATCAAAAGACAACTAACCACAAACTTGCAGTCTAATCTTCTGATAGATAAGAAGGAAATAGGGTGGTAGGTCAATGATTGACCACATTTTGGGATTATGGTGAGGCTTGAGATGCATGGAGAGTTAACTCAAGATCCTTGATACTGCCTAGAGTGGTGATAGTGTGATTTTATCGCATCAAGTGTTTTGCAAGACTCCTTTGGACAAGGGTTGTACTTAAGAACCAGGAATAAAATTTACCAAGCATCACAAAATTGCTGTGCCTGGCAATAATACACATTATGCAAAGGTTTTTTACCTATTATCAAGGCATATATAAAGGGTGGGGTTTTGACAACCTTCAATTGTTGCATTGTGGAGCTCAATTACTCTTTTATACATGCAATTGGGAACTTGTTTTGGAAAACACACTAACCGACAGCGATTAAGGTAACCGACAATCATTTATTTAAAGAATGCATTGGTCAAGGGCAATAGGAACCCAGTGATGGTTAGGCAGAAATGGCCTCGGTTACCTATGCAACACGTTTTATTAACTCTTAGAATTATATCTATTTTATCATGAAAATAGATTATTAATTGTAATTGTAATGGCTAAGTGCCCTAAGGCTAAAAAGACTAGATGAAGGTAAAATTAGGGTTTGAATTACGGTTGTGGGATCCTAATTACTAGATAACCTTAGTGCAGATATACTTCTTCGTGAAAAAAGACATAAAAGCTGAGGAACAAAAAGGTATTACACATATGAAGGTGAGAAGATTGTAAATCCTTCTTGTATATCTGTGTCAACGCTTTTGGATAATAGATTGAATTGTTTCTTGGTGGATTAGCTCCACCTGGTGAACCAACGTTAAATTTGGTGTTGATTTATGGTCTCTTGTTTTTATATTCTATTCTGGTAAGAATATCCACTTCTTATTTACATGTATGCTTAGATATGATCTATTGTCTAAACAACGGGTGGTGTGCTAACCCCCAACAACTGGTATCAAAGAATTTGTTCAGGTTTTGTGTGTTAACAATTTACTTCCATATGGTTTTCTGATTGAGTGGGACTTACAACAATGGTAGAAGATATCAATACAAGGTAGAGAAATTGACGGCTGAAAGTATCAATTAAATTAAAGATGTAAATTGAGGATTATTTTGTATCAAAAGATTGTCTTACCGTTGGATGAGAAGTATAACCCTACGAAGATTCGTACTGATGAAGAAATGGATATTCTTAACAGAAAGGCTTTAGGATCTATAAGACTAAGCATGGCATGCATCTGTGGCTTCTAATATTATAATTCTGCTTCTATGATAAACTTAATGAAATAATCTTGCTAATTTATATTAAAACCTAGTCCCTTCAAAATAATTATTTGATGAAGA